>JAPDNY010000002.1:89871997-89882548 GCA_029375565.1 Gekko gecko | reverse complement strand
TGGTGCTGGGTCCAAAGGGGCCCCGCTCCATGAGGGGACCTGACCCCCCCAATCCCTGTGCCTGGCCTTGGGAACGTTGTTCTGCCACTAGCCCCAACTCCTGATGCTGTGATGGTCCCCACCACACCTGACCTGTCCCAGCCATCCCTGGCCCACCCAGCAGAGAGCCAGCCACCTCCCCTCCATTGTGGGCCTGGTTAGTCCATGTGTGACCCCGGACCCCTCTCCATCTGGCTGCTGGGGAGCAGCAGTCGTAGCTAGTTCCTGCTGGCCCTGTCAGCCCTCACCAGGGTCGCCCACCCCCTGGGATGCCATCAACTCACCTGCTGTTGTCAAAGACTGCATTGTCATCTCATCCTGGATGTCATGTGCTTGCCAGTCATCCCCTTCATCCTCCGACTCATGCAACTGTGCCAGCTGGGCATACAGGGCCCGCAACTCCCTATTTACGGGCTGCCGCCCTGGTGCGCTTGGGCATGGCAATAGCCAGCGGGGTTGCCGCCTCATCCCTCTTGTGCTTTGCTGCCTTGGCCTGCTCCAAAGCAGTGATTTTAGCTGCCAAATCTTGAAGAGAGGGGCTGCCCTCATCCTCTGAGGATGAGATGGCTGGTGGCACCCACTTGGGCGTTGCCTTGGCCCGCCCCTCTTCTTCTGCGACACCTTCTTAGTTGGCATACTGCCACTGGCAAGGGAGAGAGAAAAGGAAGTGTTAGTCCCACTGCCGCAGTCTACCACACCCCTGTCACCCCGTGCACCCCAGGCTGACCTTCCCTGTAGGCTGCCTTCCCTCTAGGCCACCTAACTACCCTTAAAGCACCCCCTCACCCAGCTTAGAGGGAACACTGGGTACTCCCAGGCTAGGTCACCCCATGAAAGATGGGACACTGTGGACGCACCGGCTTGGCTACCCGTGGCAACACATGGAGACGTCACTGGTCTCCACACCCTACCCACAGCCGTTTTATACTGAATCAGATCGTTGGCCCATGCGGTAACTCACTGAGCAGACCCTGGGTGGCCTCCTGGACCTATCCTGGCACCACCCTGCCCAGCAGGGCCCCTTGAGCTGCCTGCAGCTTGTGCGGAGCTGTGGCCTCATGCAAGGCCTGTTGAGCTCCACTGACCCGACCACCCGGAGCATCAGCAACCAGCACAGAGGCGCAGCATCCCGTTCGGTGCCCTCCTCCCCAGGCACATGAGGCCCAGCGCACTCCACTGCCCTAGGCCACACTAGAACCACCAGTGGCCCGTGCAGAGGCGGGTCCTCAAATGTGAGGCCATCCTCCCCTGTCCCAATGAGGCCTGGAGCACTCCACCACCCAAGCCTGGCAAGAAACCACCAGCAGCCCATGTGGAGGTGTGTCCTTCTGCACAAGGCCTTCCTCACCAGCTGCGCGAGGCCCGGTGTGCTTCACCGCCCCAGGTCCTGCCAGAGCCATCATTGGCCCATACAGAGGCGGATCCTCCAGTGCGAGGACCTCCTCACCGTCCCCATGAGGCCCAGTGCGCCCAACCGCCCAAGGCCCCGGTGGGACTGCCAGCAGCCCGTGCGGGGGAGCGTCCTCCTGTGTGAGTCCCTCCTCCCCTGCCCCACCAAGGCCCGGCATGCTCCACCACCTGGGCTCCGCCAGAAACCGCTAGTGGCCCACATCGAGGTGTGTCCTCCCGCACGAGGCCTTCCTTGCCAACCGCACGAGGCCCGGCGTGCTCAACCACCCCAGGCCCCACTGGAACCATCATTGGCCCATGCAGAGGCACGTCCTCCTGTGTGAGGCCCCCTTCCCGCCCCCACGAGGCACAGCGTGCTTGACCTCCAAGGCCCTGGCAGGACCTCCCATGGCCCACGCGAAGGAGTATCCTCCAGTGCGAGGCCCTCCCCCCGTCCCATGAGGCCAGGCATGTTCAGCTACCCCAGGCTTGCCCACTGCCGCACGGGAGTGCATTTCCTGGCACGCGGGCCTGCCTTCCTGCTCAACGAGGCCCGGTGTGAGAGGCGAGTGGGGGGGTTACGCCCACCACCTGCACCCTGGGAGGCCCTAAGTGGCAGAGGCCCCTAAAGGGCCTCCTCAGCCACCCCCCAGACAAAGAAGCGGCCAGGGGTCCCTAGGGTAGGAGGAACCTAGCAATGGCAGGGGGAAAGGGGGGGCATAACCACGCGAACCCCACGTACCGAAGCCCTCAAACCTGCTCCTTCGAGGATGTGTGGTGGGTGGGCAACAGCTTGTGCTTGCTGGTGTGCAAGCACCGGTCTTTTGTTCATTTGCAAAACATGGATGCCACCGCTCCAGAGATGTGCCTGAGATGGCTTACAAAGTACAAGCAGTATGATAAATTCATAAAGTCAAGTATAAAATTATCAGTAATAAACAAAATAAACACAATATGGAAAAATTACCACTATACAAGTATACCATCATGGAGTGACAGGCAAGCAATATGTAAGCTGCCAGTAAAAATAAGTGATTTGTAAACTGCCAGAACCAGCAGAGCGGCTCTTCATCTAGGGTTTTAAATGTCTAACCTAGATTTCTGGTGCCATTAGAAGTAGGCTTGAAATGTCAAAGGGGAGGGACAAACTCAATCCCATTTAAAACACCCAAGAATGAAATAATGCTTTACCTTGGAAAACTATATTCCTAAACCTGCATTTGTCAGATTCAGGGGACATTGCCAGGGAAAATCGACAGGTGTATAGAAAGCCAGTTTGGTGTAGTGGTTAAGAATGGCAGACTGTAATCTGGAGAACCTGGTTTGATTCCCCACTTCTCCACATGCAGCCATCTGGCTGACCTTTGGTCAGTCACAGTTCTCTCAGAGCTGTTCTGTCAAGAGCAGTTCTCTCAGAGCTCTCTCAGCTCCATCTACCTCACAGGGTGACTGTTGTAGGGAGAAGAAGGGAAGGAGATTGTAAGCCACTTTGAGACTCTGAATGAAGGGCAGGGTATTAATCCAACTCTTCTTCTTCTTCTTCCTCTTCCTCTTCCTCTTCCTCCCATGTTTGCTGATTCTTCCCTGCAAATGCCCCCCCAGCCAGTTTTCCCATCTGTGAACTAACTTCTAATCTTACACCCTACTTTGGGGGGAGGAGGAAGCTTGGGAGCAGCACTCACAGGAAAGAAACAGCAGGTGTGGGAAGAGTTAAACATACTGCTGCCTTCTAGTTTTGGCCCTTGCCTCAGCCCAAGTTTGCCTTGTAGCATACAGTATGAAAATGTTTTATATGTACGTGTAAAAATAAAGCATGCAAGTGGCAAAACTGTTTGCAAACACTGGTAAGATGATCCATAGGAACTAAAGTACAAAGCCTTAATTAAATAAGCACTGTTTTAGATCATTGCTTTAACTGGAAGCAGAGTCCTGATCAGAAAGTTTTGTTTCTTTGTCATTTAAAGGCAAAGTTATTTTAAAACTGTAAACATTTCAGTCGTGGAGAAAAGTGAAGAATTTTCACTGCATCATGGCACCTTCCCCTGCCCTAGGTCAGCTGGGGCAGTCACTTCCTCTCCACATCCCTGTAGGTTTGCTCATCTCCCACAGAATGATCCTCATGAAACAGAAGGTGCCTTGGAGGCATGAACTTGCTGACTTTCTGAACAATAAATGCAAAGGTCAGTACTGTTACATAAGTATAAAGTATAAACAAGGGATGGCCCTTTCTTCCCTTAGAGATAATTTCTTCTTCTAGAATGCCTCTTAGTGGTTTGGAACTACACAAATAGTGTCAAACTTCAGTAGGGAACAGCTTGATGTGACACGGGAGAATATAGGAAAGAAGGCAGTGTACAGTTTCAAGCCCATTAACAGCAGAGTCTCAGAATGGTAATTCAAGCTTCAACATACTTAATAAGATCTCTTTCCTGCAATTTTACCTGCCTGCTGTGTGAACTGCTCTGGCATCAAACAATGTGGTAGCTATGCCTGTTGTCTTACCTTTCAATGGAACAAAGTTTGAATGTTGCTTTTATGGACAGCAAGGAATAGGTGAGGATGAAGAATCTGCATAGGAAACTAACATCTTGCAAAGACCTTTCTTTCAGACTTCAGGACTAGAAAAGGTGCTCATGCCAGATGGCTCATGATATCCCAGCTACCTATTTTTCCACTTCTTCCCCCAGCTTAGTCCAGGAGGAAGTAGCCTTTAGAAAAGCCGTATCTTTGGTTTAAGACAAGCTGGCTAGAAAGATTCCAACAAGAGCACTGTAGTTCATTCTAAACACCAGATCACAGTAGTATTTATTTTCAAAAATAATTACGCCTTTCTGTGCCTCGAGGGACTGCCAAGATGGCTTGCAATAAAATAAAAGCAGCAGCATTAAAGCAGGAACAATCTGAGTTAAAACTGGACCTCAAGTTTCAGTAAAAAAAAACTAGGGCCGTCTTTTCTTCCATTATATCCTTACGAAGAGATGTTTCATTTTTCACAGATCTCTGACTTAGCTGTCATCAAGGTCATTCTGGTGGAACTGGGGAGACTGACATCCTTATTCTTTTGGATGAAAAAAGAGATTAAACTGGCACTACAGGTTTTCCTAACACTCACCCCACTGCCATTCCTCCTTGTCCCTATACCAGCTGAATACTAATTGCCCCAACTGCCCTGGCCAGACATATTGTTCAATCTTATGAAAAACAAGCATAACAAAACTAGCCTCCCGCCAACCCACCAATCCACTAAATATTCACACTGTAGGGCTGCCAGACCCCCAGTCTGGGTGGGGGTTACCCCAATTTTGGGGGCTTCAATCCACTGCGGATCAGTTTGCCACTGGAGGAAGCCCTACCCCCAAGCCTGACCACCTGCGGCTACCCCTTTCCCTTCTCTCCAGAGAGATTTAAAGGACCCTCCAGCCGATTGGGCCCTTTAAATCTTGCAGGAAGGAGGGAGAGAGGCAGCTGCTGCTGGGATTCACTGCTTGGGATTGGTGCTTGCAGTCCCACTGCCCAGAAGGAACCCTTTAAATGCTTCTGGTCCACAGTGGGGCCCTCTCTTGCCTGAATTACAAGCAATTTGGCCGCTTGGAGTTCAGGTGAGCAAACCCCACTGCCCAGAAGCATCCCTTTAAATGCTTCTGGGCAGCAAGGGGGCTCTCTCACCTGAATTCCAAGCAGCATCACCACTTGGAGTTCAGGCACGTGGCCAGCAGCTGCCCCTTCCTCTCCTGCAAATTTTAAAGGGCCCAGCTGATTGGCAGGCCCTTTAAATCTTGCAGATGGGGAGGGAGAGGGAGTAGCCATGGGTCATCATTGTTGGGGGTGGGGCTTGGGGTGGTGACATCCACAATGTGACATCATCACGTTGGGGATGTCCCCACTCCCTACAGGAATACCCCCCAAAGTCCCCCACTGGGAAGGCTGTGGGATCTGGCAACCCTATCACACTGGAAGGCTGCACTAGAGCAGACATGTCAAACATATTGCCTGGGGGCCTGGACTGGCCCATCCAGGATGCTTATCTGAGGGGAAATCAGTCTGAATGTGGACCAGAAGGGCCTATATTAGGGTATTATACTCCCTGCTGAGGTCCCTACCTTTCCCAAAAGTGGGCCCTCCCCAGAATCTTCCCCCAGATCTCCATGGATTGCCCAACACAGAGATGGCAACCATAAGGGCAGGAGGGCTGGTTTGGCCCTGAGCTCTGCAAAGCCAGTTCTCTTGAAGGCTGCCTGCTTCCCTTGGCTGAGGTACTGGGATGGGATGCACTGTGTAAAGTACTGAGTTTCGGGCCTCATGACTCGGACGACGACATAAGAGAAGACGCGTTTATTCGTACTTCACATAAGACAAGAACACACAGTAACGGCCGGAGGCCAACTATATACAGTTAGGGGGGACGGCCCTATATTCCTATTGGCGGGTTTGAATCGCCCGCCAATGCTGCCATTGGTTCACTCATGGCGAGCTCAGGAACCTAGTCCCTATTGTTCTCAGAGAGCGAAGCTTGGCTGTATTTCGCCAGCTCTGCCTTCTGATCCCAGGACACAACACCCCTCCCCCCATAGTTCGTCTCCTATCAGGTGACGTAGTCCTTTAAGTATGCTGGTGGCCTCCTTTCTCTTAGCGAACGTCGGGGGGCCGGTACCGGACTGGCGGGGCCCCTCTCGGTTGGTCCGCCAGCACAAGGAGCTTGGGCCTCTGGAAGTAGCCGAGGCGGTGACGGTGGCGGTTGTAACGGCGGCGGCAGCGGCGGCGGCGGTTCAGCTGTCTCCGGGGCCCCTCCGGATTCCGTGGACTTGCTGGCTCCGCTGTCGGTGCTTGCGGTCGATCGGATGATGGGGCGGCGGCGGTATTTTCCGGTAGCTGGGTCTCTGTATCGGGGTCTTGTCGCCTCCGGAGCTGGTCGACGTGTTTACGGAGGACCCGGTCCCCATCGGTTAGGACTTCGTATGACACCGGCCCGGTGGGTTTTAGGATGCGCCCTGCCACCCACTGCGGCCCCGCCCCGTAGTTACGGAAGTAGACAGGGTCTCCCGGTAGGAAGCTTCGGGGTGCCACCCTGTTCTCGATCAGCTTTCTCTCGGGGGCTCGGTCCGGGTGGAGTCTGTCTAATAAAGTGGCAGGGCGGCGGCCCATTAATAGTTCTGCGGGGCAGTGCCCGGAGATGGGGTTTGGGGTGGTGCGGTATGTGAGAAGGAAGCGGGCCAGCCGGAACTCCCAGTCCCCCTCCGTTATGCGGCTCAGGGCCTCCTTGGCGGTGCGTACCGTCCTCTCCGCCTGTCCATTAGTTGCCGGGTGGAAAGGCGCTGATCGTATGTGCCTGATGAGGTTCCTTTCGAGGAACACTTGAAACTCCGCAGATGTGAACGCTGCCCCGTTGTCCGACACGATTGTGTCGGGTAACCCGTGTGTTGCGAATATTTTCCGCAGGGCCCTTATTGCCGCTTTGGCAGAGGTGGTGGACACTGGGCTTATTTCCACCCATTTCGAATAAGAGTCTACCGTCACCATGAACTGGAGCCCCTGGAACGGCCCCGCAAAGTCTATGTGCAGGCGTGACCACGGCTTGTGGGTCGACTCCCAGCTTTGGGTTGGCGCTCTCGGTGGATTGGGGCGGACTTCCTGACATCGTGTGCACCCTCGGACCCAGGATTCAATTTCTGCGTCCACCCCGGGCCACCACACGTAGCTCCTTGCCAGAGCTTTCATTCGTACGATGCCCGGGTGGGCCTCGTGCAGCGTTTCTAGCACCCCTTGTCTCATGGGCCCCGGGATGATCACCCTGTCTCCCCATAGTAAACACCCTTTCAATGCGGACAGCTCTTCCCGCCTGGCCTTGTATGCTGTGAACTCTGGCCCTGTCTGTTCCGCTGGCCACCCCCTCACCACCCAGTTTAGGACCCGGGAGAGAATGGGATCTCGGGACGTGCGGGCGGCCACATCTGCAGCCTGAAGGGGGGGGTTTGGCAGTTCCTCCATCAGCAAGACAGCGGGGGCTGGGGCCGGATCTTCCCCTGTCTGCGGCAGCGGTAGGCGGCTCAAGGCGTCGGCATGACCCAGCGCCTTGCCCGGCCGATGCTCCAGTCGGTATTGGTAACCCGCTAAAAATAAGGACCAGCGCAACACCCGGGGCGACAAAACCTGCGGCGTTTGTTTGTCAGCCGCGAACAGTCCCAGGAGCGGCTTATGATCGGTTACGAGCGTGAAGGGCCGCCCGTACACAAAATTGTGGAACTTTTTTACCCCCGCCACCAGTGCCAAGCCCTCCCTGTCGATTTGGGCGTAGTTCCGCTCCGCGGGGGACAGCGTGCGGGAGTAGTAAGCCACCGGGACCTCCCTCCCATCCGGTAGCTTGTGTGCCAAGACTGCCCCGACCCCATACGGTGATGCGTCGCACGCAAGGATGACCGGGAGCTTTTCATCGAAGTGCGTGAGTACCGCATTTGAAATCAAGAGGACTTTAACCCCCCGAAACGCCGCCTCCTCCCTCGCTCCCCATGCCCAAGGTGTCGCCTTATCCAGCAGCCTGTGTAGGGGTTCGGCCACGGCGGCTTTGTGGGGGAGAAAGGAGTGGTAAAAGTTCAGGAGGCCTAAGAACGCCTGGAGCTCGGCCTTGCACTTCGGGGCGGGAGCCTCCACGATGGCCTTCACCTTGTCCCTCGCCGGATGCAGGCCTGATGCGTCTACCCGGTATCCCAAGAACTCCACCTCCGGCACCCCGAGGAGGCACTTTTCCCGCTTCACCTTCAGCCCCGCGGCTTGGAAGCGTTCCAATACAGTTCGGAGGCGGGCGGCGAAGCTTTCCGGGGTGGTCGCGGCGATGAGGACGTCGTCGAAGAACGGCGTCACTCCAGGGATCCCTTTTAACAAATCGTCCATTAGGTTTTGGAAGATCCCTGGGGCCACACTGACCCCGAACTGCAGCCGCTTCACCCGGAAGGCTCCCCGGTGGGTCACTATTGTCTGTGCCTCGGCCGTGGCCTCATCTACCGGGAGTTGCTGGTACGCCTGCGCGAGATCCAGCTTTCCAAATATGCGCGCCCCCGCCAGTGTTGCTAGGACATGGCTGACCACGGGTACGGGGTATGCGTGCGCCTGAAGTGCCTGGTTAATAGTGCACTTATAATCCGCGCAGATGCGGATCTCCCCGTTTGGCTTGACGGGTGTCACAATCGGGGTCTCCCATCTAGCGTTCGGGACGGGCTCTAAGACTCCCTGGGCCACCAGCCGGTCTAGTTCGGTCTCTATTTTAGGGCGGAGGGCCAGGGGCACGGTGCGGAAGCGCCGACGGATGGGCGTCACGGTGGGGTCTAAGTGGAGCGACACCGGGGGCCCTTTGTAACATCCCAGTTTCCCGTCAAAGACCCTCCGGGAATTCCTTGCACACCGCCCCCCAATCCCGCACCCCACATTTATTTACTCCCCCAATCGATATGCCTAGGGCCTCGAACCACGCCCGCCCCAGGAGACTCGCGAGATTTCCCTCTACCACCACCAAGTCCAAGTTCCCCTCAAAGTCTCGGTACCGCACTCGGAAAGTGCCGACTCCCCGGATGGGGACAGGGTTCTTTTGAAAGTCCACCAAGCTTAGTGGCGATGGACATAGAGGGGGTCCCCCTAGTGGGCAAAGTCTTTTAAAGTGTCCAGGGAAATGATGGACGCCGCCGATCCCGAGTCCACTTCCATGCAACAGGGGACCCCTCGATCCGCACGGTTACTTGGATCTTCGGGGCAGAGGAGAGGTTGGGGTTGGGGAGGCGAAGTACCTGCAGTGGTTGGTCGGTGAGGTGGTACAACTTGGCGACCTCTTCCGTTGTCTCGTGTGCGGTGGACGATGCGCGGTACGGGGGGACCGACGATCTCGAATTCCGGGGGCCCTTGGACCGGCAGACCCGTGCGAGGTGTCCCTGCTTTCCGCACCCGTGACAGACAGCATCCCGGAACTTGCAGGATTTCCGTCCGTGGCCCTCCCCGCAGCTGGCACAGACGGCTCGGTTGCCAGAATACTTGGCTTGCTCTCTGTTGGCCTGCTGGAACGGCGCCGGCCGGCGTTGTTGGGGTTTGATGGCGAAGACCTCGTCCGTCCCTTCGTTTCCGGGGCTTGGGCTCCTTCCAACCACCTGAGCGGCCGCGACCGGCCGATCCCCTTCTGCGGCCTCGTGGGCAGTGGCGGCGTCGAGGGCCTCGTCCAAGGAGAGCTTCCGGTGTCCCACCAACTTGCGCCGCAGCTTGGAGTCCGCCAGGCCCCACACGAACTGTGTCAGCAGGTTGTCCTCCACCTTCGGGAACCCGCAGTCCACGGCGAGCGCCCTTAGCGCGGCCAGGAAGTTGGCGATGGATTCCCCTTGGGTCTGGACTCGCCTCTGGAAATCCATCCTCTTGGCCAGGAAGGTCGGCCGGGGGCTGAAGTAGCCATTGAGGACGTCCAGGATTTCCCCAAACGAGCTCTCCAAGGCCATGCGGGGCACCAAGAGGCTCTTGGCAAGGCGGACGGTCTGTGTGCCGCAGGCGTTCAGGAGGATCGCTCGTTTCTGGTCGGGGTGGCGGATTTCGTTGAGCTCCAAGTAGCTGATGAGCTGGTCGACCCATGCGTCCCAGGTTTCTGGCTGCGACTGGTCGAAGTGCTCCAGTGTTACGTGGGAAGCGGCCATGGTTCTGTCGGGAACGGCATGCGCCGGGGCGAGCGGTGCGGTGCTGCTCTCGGGGTCAGCGATGCGATGCTCGGCGAGCGGTGCGGTGCTGCTCTCGGGTTCAGCGATGCGTTGCTCGGCGGTGTCCGTTTCGTCGTTCATGGAGTCACGGAAGGCGTTGGAATCCCACCTTCGTCGCCACTGTAAAGTACTGAGTTTCGGGCCTCATGACTCGGACGACGACATAAGAGAAGACGCGTTTATTCGTACTTCACATAAGACAAGAACACACAGTAACGGCCGGAGGCCAACTATATACAGTTAGGGGGGACGGCCCTATATTCCTATTGGCGGGTTTGAATCGCCCGCCAATGCTGCCATTGGTTCACTCATGGCGAGCTCAGGAACCTAGTCCCTATTGTTCTCAGAGAGCGAAGCTTGGCTGTATTTCGCCAGCTCTGCCTTCTGATCCCAGGACACAACACCC
>JAPDNY010000002.1:89480474-89871897 GCA_029375565.1 Gekko gecko | reverse complement strand
AGGGGAATTATATTGATTATTAATAAGCAATCAGCTGCGAGAGCGAACACCAATGTATACAGAGGTCAGCCCCGCCGGGAGGAGTTGGTAACAGACCAGGAGACTTTTATGATTGAAAATAAAGTCTTTTACTGAGGTTTGCCACACACAAACAATTACACAAGCTCACACACAATTATTCAAGTCCTAAGAAATACAGAGAGAGGTAAGCACGTTTGCATTAGCAGGTAAGTCGTTGGTGGGTCATATTTACCAGTCGAGTCCTGTAGAGCGTTCCTCAGGAAAAATGGAGGGGAAAGAAACTAAGAAAAATGGGGCCACGCGGTCTGACCAGCAGATTGTCACGTGGAAACTCGGCCTGCAGACCAGAGTTTAAAGGTGGAGGTAAGGGTTGGGGGATAGCAAGCTGGACATAAGAGGGTCAAAGGTTCGATAGGGGTCGTAGTAGAGAGAGAGGCCTGTGGTCTGGCATCCCCTTATAAGCAGGAGGGTGGGGGCTGGTTACCTCCTTGATTCCCGCCTCCTGGTAGTCCGTCCCTGGAAGCACCCTATTGGTTGGAAGATGTAGGGGAGGTGTGTGGAGGTGTGCCTGAGGGATGGTCAATACTGAGAGCTAGAAACTTACTCATGTCTGACACCAGGTGATAGCTAGGATGAGTCATTCAGCCACTTCTATTGTGTTGTTGATGGCATTAGCCCGGCTGTTGATGGCTTTCAATCAGTAACTAGGCAACGATAAATAGACCCTGCCAGGCTACGTGAGGTCTTGCAGGTGAAGGTGGGGGGAGGGAAAGAGGCTGCCTGCTGTAGAAGGAACACTCAATGGCGTTTTTGGAGTTCCTATATCTGGTATTTTATCAAAACATGTTACTGTGCTTTGGTGTGTACTGATTCTATTTCATATTTCCTTTGTGGGAAACAGGCTGGTAACCTCTGCTGGGCACTGGAGCTGCTGGGCTGGTCAGGAGAAACGTCTCTTGCCTGGGTGCAGTCTCTGCTGGCATCTGGGAAGGTTACCATGTGGTTCAGTTCCTTACACACGCACTGGCACAGTTTATTATTTTATTGCAGTCCAAAAAGAGGCTAAAAAGCCTTGCAGGGCAACATTTCCCCCCCTTGGGACCCTGGAGACGTCAGGCGAAAGGGTCACACAATCAGGAACGGATGTCGTCAGAGGCAGTGATGTCATCGTCCACTGGAGAGGGCTGTCACCTGGATGCCACTGACTACTCTATCAATGGGACGGACTTAAAAAAAAACTACCCTATCAAAATGCCAAATTGCCTTTGGAACACTCCACACAACCCGGGCTGACAAGCATGAGCCGGGAGCTAGCTTATGTATTTAAATGATTAACAATGCATTCATTATATAAAGTTAAAACAGGCTTAAAAACATGCTAAAAATCCTTAATCGCTAATAAAACTAAAAAGAAGTCTTAAAATTTTAGGCGCTACTAGAATAAATCATTAAAATCTAGGCATTGATTAAAGAAATACATTTAAATGCATAAAAGTTAAAGTGCAATCGAAAGCAAGTTAAAATCATTAGAATTGAAGTTTTGCCAAAAACAGGTATTGTGTCTTTAAGAGAGTTGATTTCATGACATTAAAGGCAAGCATAAATTTATAAAGACACATATAATTTATATAGGTACAAAATCTTCGTCCTTCCTCTCAGGCTGTTTGGTTTTGTAAAGTCTCTTATGCGCAAAAGCGCCCCATTCGTAACACGAGAGGAAGGCTCTCTATACATTGTAGCTATTATTTCCCATCGGGCTGCCTTCGGGGACCACGAGAGATCCCGATTTTCTTCGGCCGTTCGGCTCTGGCGGCTCTCGTCCTCCCTCGGCTCGGACACGAGTCAGTCCGGTCGAGGGGGAGGAGGGTAATCTGCATAACGGGGCGGGAATTCCCCCCCTAGCTTCCAACAGCACTTTGGGCGTGCGGTTTTCACCTGAAGCGGCGGCTATCGGACCCTCCAAGCATGCGTGCCTTAAAAGAACACAGCAAGCCTGCAGGGAGGTCACCGATGCTCACATGGGGTACCTGGAAGAGGGTTGGTTAGTGGATCACCATAGACCTGAAAGAGATTGCAATTTGGGGCTCTACTGTTCCCGTGGCTAACTTGATAATTCTCCCTCCCTCGGGGGGAGGAAAGCCTTGTGCTGGCTTGGGCTGTCCCTCGAACCCAGGCGTCAGTACGAGGTTGGCGCCAGTAAGCTCAGGGCTCGAGGAACAGCCTGCAGCCATTGGCTTTTTAAACGGGAGCCATGGTGCTCCGGAGGGAACGATGTCAGGTCGTACCTCTTTTAACCCAGGGGGACCCTTACGGGGGTTCCCCGATCATTGCAGTAAAAGAATAGAACACAATACACATGAAAAACAGGGGCTCCCCTGTGCCATAAACATAGGCTGCTCCAAGGGCTCTCCTTTTATGGAATGGCTCATCCCTGGGGTTCAAGTCATTTACGGTCGGAGGCTCTTACATATGCAAAACTCCTTTCCCAAAAAGCATGCTGGGTAACCCGATCTTTTCCAAGAAGAAAAATTTATTAAAAATAGTTAGAGACACTTTTTCAGAGGCGAACAAGAACAGGGTGAGGCTAGGTAGTGTAGGCAAGGCATGGGCACCGATTGCTGGAAGGCTACCTTTCTCCCTGCAACCGTAAGGGCGGAGGGGGAACAAGGCATGCCGAAGTTGGAGCGATTGTCGGACAAGCAACGCCGCCGGGCGTCTGCCGGGCGCCCTGAGCATTCTCCGCTGCTCTCGTAGCAGAGGGAGGACTAACACGCTCAGTGGCCCCAGGGCTGTTCTTCGAGCCCTGTGCCTACTCGCGCCATCACAAGGTGTTGCAGTGGCAGCGAGCATGATCAGACGCACGGGGAGGCCCATCCAACAAGTGCATCGAAACATTTTGTACTGACCCTCGGTTCGAATACAAGGGTCTACCTCGGGCTCTTTAGCCCACCCTTTTCTTGGTTAAAGAATAGAATTAGATACACCTCTGTTTGCAAGTGTCTACTATGCTGGGGAGGACCCAGTGAGGTAGAGAACTTGGAAAAGTGGGGGAAAACTCAAGGAACTCGTCAGAGATTGTCTCCCGGGCGGGAGATTCCGGGAGTTTCTGTTTGTCTCCCGGGCGGGAGTTGGCAAGCAGCTTTTTAGGGGGAAGGAAGGTGATTTACATATCGGGGTGGATGTCTTTTGTCTGCCGCAGGGGTCTATGGGTAATACATGAAATGGGGAAGTTCTGCACGCCTCGGGCGGTCCCAAGAGTCTTGGAACTGAATTTGTTGCGTTTTTGGGCGGCAACCCTTCCCAGTGGTGGTGCCATTCATGGATCGCCTAATTCCTAGGTGTCACCATGACTGGCAAAGTGGTTGTGGCTCAGCTCGTGGCTGCTGCTAGCCAGATTCCAGCATCCATTGCTGACACTCGTCTCAGATTCCCCTCCGAGCTCAGCACCTCCCACACAGGATGTGTTTCCTGGTGGCTTGCACAGGCGCTGAGTTTAAGGGTCTGAGATATGGGAATTTTCCCTTTTTAGCAGGGGGCTTTAACGCCTCCGTGGGGACTCTAAGTAGGAGCACCCATTTTAACCTGGGACCCCCTCTGTGGGGTCCCTACCTTTCACAGTTATAAAGATAGAAACCATAAGCAAAAAGGAGAAGGAAGAGGGGAAACATAAAACAATAAAAGGTTGGCGGAAGGCCTTCTGAAGCCCCCCCTTGAGCAGGGAAGGGCATGCGCAGAATGCCTAGCGAGGTACTTGTGGTAAGGGCTGGGACGTGCCCTTACTCTAGGTCAGGTGGAAGCGTGCATGCAAATGTACGCACGCCCTGCGCATGCTGGGTTATAAACTAAATCTCACCAAAAAGTGGGAAAAATGCATCAAAAAAACTTTTAAAAGGGTCCTGCTGATTGCTTTTAAGCAAAGCCTGTCCTCCTTTTGCTGGGAGAAGAGGGTTTGCGCAAGGCTGGGCACTCAACATGACCTAAAAGAGGGCGAACTGAGGTTGGGTAGGCAGAGGTTGCTCTAGGCAGGACATGGCCTACCGAGCTTTCGTGCTTGGGGTGGAGCAGGTGAGAATTCTGGCTCTTGTAGCCAGGCTTACACTCTCGCTCTGTCTGTCTCATAGCCTTAAACTCAACGCCTTTGCAAACCAATGGGTTCCTCAGGAGGAGATAGTGAGTCTTGCAAGCCTGGTCTCGCTCGACCCCACACTGACGGTGGAACTATTGGTGGCCCCAGGGCGGACAATAGGTACCGTGGCTAGCCCTCGGCATTGTACTTGCAGAGGATTTAAGACGCCCTTCCGTAAGGTCGTGCTAGCTAGTCGTGTTCCATCCTGTCCCTCTGGGAGGCATTGAGCTCGGGCTTTGAGTAACCACCTTAATTTTTTACTAGGGCCTGATGAGGTCCACCCTTTCCTTGGTCAAAAGAGTAGATTTCGACATACAAAGCAACATACCAGGTATAGGAAAGTTGAAAGTCAGAAGATAGGAGACAGTTGCCTTTATTATGAAGCAAGAGTAGAAAAAGGGAGGGGGTTTTAGGGAGAACAGACTTCAGATTTGAGGCATCTGAAGGTTGGGTACTTGGCAATATGGGTGAGGGTTTCTATTTGGTTCACTTGTGTTGTGACCCAACACCCTATACAAATTAATGCAGTACTCAAAATAACTTGAAATCCCACAATGATTACCATGGGGTGCAGGGCTAGATTTAAAAAGCCCATTGCCCTTGGACTCCAGCTGAGAATTGTTTAAATTCTTTGCCTAGATCTGTCATTTCCTTGCCATTATTTGAAATAACCATGGAGGATGTGTCTCCATCCCTTTTTGATGGCTTGCAATAAATGCTGTAGCTGGGGTTGTGTTAATAATTCATAAATTAGTTCCAGACCCATTCCAAAGAAGATAGGCGCCACATCTTTGTATAAGGAAGGGGAGATCAGGATGTCTTCCTGGGTCCAAATAGGGGCAGCATACAGGAAGTCACACCCTGTCACCATAGACAAGCTGCAGAAGCACCCATTCATTCTAGGGAGTATGGCCCGGATTCAAAATGCATTTAGAACAATGGACTCACAAGGAGTTCTAATGCACACACAACCCCTGCCCACATATACTGTAGCAGAACCATTCTCTTGAACTAAATTGTAATGGCATTGGTTAGCAGAATCTAGTTGGGGAGTCAGGCATGGATGGCGTGACTCAAAAGCATGGTCTTCACATATAAAACCTACATTTTCCCTGTGCTTAATTGCCAGGTTCATGAGTAAGTTCCAATACCAGGATGCCCATGGTATGAAACTTTATTACTATAGGCCTGGCCTGGTGACTGGCTGGTATGGTTTTGGATAGAAATCCAGTCAGGTGGGCCTTGTTTGGAAAGGTCCTTTTTCCAGTTACAAAACAGTTCTTGTATAAATGTCTGGGCTCACACATAATAATTTTTTTATAAAATTAAAATTAGGCCTTCAGGCTGGGGAGAAGAGAGATACCACTTCTCCCCCTTGAATCCATAGGAATCCCTGTGGATTCATAAAATAATTGCCATGGCTGCCAAAGGCTGGGAGGCAATAAGTAGCAACACACACATACATAAAGGAATGCACTGTCCCCTGCACAAGGTGTGTGTGAACAAACAGTCCCTCTGAGCATGCATAAAGTTCCTTTTCTCACTAGGGGGAGCCAGGCAGAAGGGGGTCTGTGCATGCAAAATAAATAAATAAATCAGTCTATGGCAGCTATAAAGACTTCAGATGAAATAGCGAGATAGCTAAAATGATGGTGTAAACGTTCTGTGGCAGCTACATTATAAACTGGTACCAAGAGTAAAGAAATGTCTGAGCCCTGAAGGTGGGGCTTTAAGAGAACTGTGGATCACAAACTAAACAAAGTTGTGTTGTCATAAAATAAATTTAAAATGAAACGTAGTGATGCCATACATTACATCTGGAGAGTACAGGATTCCTAATATGAGATATGCTCCAGAAAATTACAATGAAAAAGGGATGCAAAAAGGGAGAAACATTTTGTTTTCAGAAGGAAAAGATTTCAATTAAAAGAAAACAAAATCACTACATAAGCTAGTTAAGCACCCTATTATTTATAAAAAAATTAAAAGCTGTAAAAACAATATAAGCAGCAAAAAGGACTTTTCTTAAAACAATGAAATTTGCAAAAATGGACCTTAAAATAGAGGTTGTCCAAGGCAGAGACTAGCTTGTAGAGTTAAAATTTAAGAGGAAAATCCTTAGAACAAACAATGCATTGGACTTCTGGAGAAAGAAAAAAACTTTCAACCTTAACGGCCCTTTTTACAAGACAAAGGCTTGCAAACGACAGGGTGGGTGAAGGAGAAGAGTGATCTCCTTTAAGCCTGCAATGAGACAAGGAATTGCACATTCAAGAGGGAGGAGGATATTATTACTCCCAGAGCATTGTAAAATAAAGCTTAGGGTTGCCACCTCCAGGCCACATGTTCCTGGATATTTGGGGATGAAACTTATGGAGAACATGACCTGCAGGTCACTGTATATAGGATGCACTTTTCCCCAGGGACACTGACCTCAGTATTCTGGAGAAAGGCTGTAACTTTGGGGGATCTCCAGGGCCCACCTGGAAGGTGGCATTTCTGCAATAGTAACTGCATTTTAGTTTTTCAGAGAGCCTTCATAGTTGCTCCTCTTAACTGGGGCTACTGTAATACTTATAAAAAGCCCAAACATGAGAGCATATGCTCCTTGTCCTGGGAAGGTTTTCAGATAGACAAAAGATAGACATCTGAAGACAAAAAAGAAAATTTTAAACAGTGCGCCATATTGCTTCTGGATTGGATCTTGCTATGCCTTGGGTGGCCGCCAGGGGCATACAAGACAAGTGGGTTGCCAGATCTAAACCTGGAGATTTGGGACTGGGTTCTGGAGAAGCCAGGATTTGGGGATGGAACCCATTATGGAAGTGAAGTCATGGATTTCCTCTGTGCAAAGTTGCCCTTTCTCACCAGGGGAGACTGAATTTAGTCTCAATTCTGAGAGGATCTCCAGGAGCTCCCTGGAGGTTGGTATTCCTGTACTAGTGGCTGTTTCTAGCCTCTATATTCATTCCTATGGACTCATGTTGATGTCTTATCCATAAAAGACATGAAAGCATAGTCTCCCTTTTTACCCAGGCATTTTTCCTTAAAAGAGATAAGTTTCTCAGATAGACTGCCTCTGTCTGAGGAGGCTTGATCACAAACTATGTGCCACATGGCCAATTTTTGAATTTTCCATGAGTCTCACTGTGCCCTCTCCCCCAGTTCAAAAGGGAGGAGTAACAATCACTAGCATCTCTCTATCTTAATTCCTGCCAGTAGGTCTTTTCTTATGCAGAATTGGAACAGGAGGAAACACCAAGCAGTTCGCTGTGATGCAAATGTCTGGAGGTTTAAACTTAACGTTTTTCCACCTTTTTAGGTAAGGCTGGAATGGGCTCAATTTTTCCTCCAGGGCAGGTAACATTGAATTTAAGTTCTGTTGGAGGTCTGCAGAATTCTGGTTTAAGAAAGCACTGGAGGCCAGGCTAGGAACAGGAAGTTCTTTGTAACTAAAAGGGAAGCTTGCCTCTGCAAAGACATCTGTGTCAAGCCTTTCTCTGCCAGGGGAAATACCTTGGGCAATAGGTTTGGAACTTTGTGTAAGCTCAGAGACTAGGTTGGCTGCACTAACTATTTTCTCATTTTCATGGGGAAGAGGTGAGGTTTGGGTTTGCACAGCTTGATCTCTAAAGATGCTGTGTTTTCCTTCACTCAGTTTTTCCAGTATTTTTAATTCCTGGTTTGTGTTTTGCGCTAAAATGGATGGTTGTCCTAGCTGAGTCTTGACGTTAGCAAGTTCCCCTTGGAGTTCTTCTTTCTCTCTAAGACTGGTTTCTAATTTTTGTTGAAGTTCCTGATTCTTCCTGGTAAGTTGTTCAATTTCTAAATCTTTCTCTCTATTAAGGTTTGTAAGTCTTCTCATTTTCTCTTGAAGGGGGAATTTTTCCCAAATGGGGAAACTTCTGCTTTCCCGCGCAAGCTCTGTTGCAGTGAGAGGAAGGTCTCTGTGAGAGGTTGGATTGGGGAGGAGCTGACTGGCTCCTGTGTCTATCAAAAGGGTAGCAGGTTTCAAATTCCCGAGAGTCCCGACCCCTGCCTTTATGGTTGGTCTCCCCCAAGGGTCTGGCTTAAGTCTTGCCAGAACTCCTTTGGGGAGCACCTGGGACTCTGGGCACCCCTATGTGGTAGCCTTTGCTACGGCCTCTACCAGCTCCAATGGAGCCACCACTGGATGTGTGGGGTACTGCTCCTGCTGCTCGCACTCAGCGAGGGCCTGGAACAGGACCGAGTCTGGCTGTTTATGGAACCTTTCCATTTCGTAGCCTCTCTCCTTTAAACGCATCCAGGCGTGCCACCTTAATGGCTCCTGGCCGTCTGGTGGGGTTTGGCGGGGCTGATTCCCCTGGTAGCGGGGTGCAGGGGTGGGCTGAGGCAGTTGAGGGTAGAGGGGTGCTGACGGCGGCAACTGGGGATAGAGGGGTGGCGGCTGTGGTTGCTGATAGGGTCCTGGCTGATAGTTGTCCCTGTAGGGAGCCGGAGGGGCGGAAGGCTGAAGGTGCGCCTGGGCTGGAGCAGGGTTATTCCGATAGTCCCGTCCGTTCCTTCCTTTTTGATAACCTCCTCCTCGAGGTCCTTTTCCTCCTGAGCATCTGTTATCGCCTCGGAAGTGACCAGTGGCCGGATACTGGGAGTGGGGGCCGTGATTGGCATAGGTAACCATTTGAATGGGTTCGTCCTCGCCTTTGTCTCTGGTTTTCTTTGTCCCTCTACCGGGTTTCAGAATACCAGTGCTGCGGAGCAGTGTGGCAACGCGCCTTATTTTGCGCTCCAATTCCTCCCAGGTGCCTTCGTTGGAGTCAGTAAGATTCAGAGCCAGCTGGGTTTGGGCTTGAAACCCTTTTACTAACGTCTCCCTGAAATCCCTGTCCTCAAAATTGGGGAGGTGGGTGGTATCATGTACGTCTACTGAATCAGATAGTACGGCGAGAAGCTGTTTCCTAGCTACATATGCCTCAGGATCCTCATTTGCCCCTTGTCTTTCCAACAAGAATAAAGAGGTTATTGTCCTGTGGGGATTTAGGTACGCAAGGACCTCTTTCATCCACTGGTATTTGTTTACCCCAACCAGGCCTCCTGCTGTGATGGCAGAATTAAGAGCCACCAAATCTGAGCCCGAAGCGCATCTACGGGCGAGCAGGGTAAGGTCGTCCCCATTGATGCTGTAATAGGAATTGGCCACGTCTGTCATCCACTGAACAGCGTTGTCCCTGGTGAAAGGGCCAACCTGTTCAGCAATGGCCTTCACCTCGTCCGGCTTCCACAAGGCCGTCTCTGTGACAATCTGAGTCGTCGTCTCATCCCCTGCCCTCGTGACCGTCTTTTTGGTCCGCACTGGGTTTAGTGGAGCCGCCATATTAGCAGAGCACTGGAGTGGAGCGCTGGCTTGCACTTCTCCTGCCTCGCTTTCAGGTGATTCCACTATACCACCGGGGTGGATGGCAGAAATTACTGCCTTTTGCAGACCCAGCTGGTCTTTTAGGGATTCAATTTCCCTCTTACAAGCCTCATGGTTAGCCATCTCACGCTTTGCCTGGGCTTGGTCCGCTAAATATTTAGCGGCTCTGTGGGCAGACATTAAGTCTTTTTGGGCTTTTTCAAGACCAAGCTCAGCCTCGTCTGCTCTCTCTGTAGCAGAAGCGGCTTCTTTCCTTGCCTCCTGCAAGGAGTCAGCAAGCCCCTGCTTTTCTAAGATGAGGTTGAGCCTCTCCGTCCTTAAGCGGAGACTCTCCTCCTCATAATCTCTGCGCAGCTCGCAGAGCTCACTCTTATGGAGGTCGTTCTGTCCCTCCATTTCTTGAGTGACCTGGTCCAGTCTCTTCTGGACCTCTTGAGTCTCAGCCTTAAGGGCAAGACTCTCTGCCTCATGCTCCGCCTGTTTGCGGGCCAAGGCCTCCTCATGTTGAGCCCTGAGCTTCTCTAGCTCCTGGCTGTGTTTTGCCTCTAGCTCTTTGCTAGCGGCTTCCTGTGCGTCGAGGGCCTCCTGTTGGCGCTTCAGGAGAGCCGACGCGTCCTGGAGCGCTGTGTACAGCGCCCAACTCCCAAAGCGGTCCTTTGTGGACGCGTTGGGCTTTTTCTGGTCGCAAAAGTCCTGAAAGACATCTTTTGCAACCTTTAGAGGATCCGGACCTCGGAACGATCCAGGCTCCCACGGCGAATCACCTCTCTTAAGGAGCCACTTTTCCAGACGAGGCACGGGGCTCGTCTTACGAAACATGGCTTTGGGCTTCCCTGGCTTCCTATTTACTTTGGGGAAACCTTTTTATTTCTGAGTGCGCCTGCCTGGGCTCTGTGCTCAGACCTGCGCGTGAACAGGGAATTTCTGTCTACTCCCCGTTCCTGGACTGACCTTTTCAGTCCTGGAAAAGGGCACCTAGCCTATTTAGGTTTTGGGAAGGAGAGTGATCAGCTGCTCGATTCCCTAACAGGGTAACCTATTGAACCTGTTTCAGGAGGGTTTTGAGCTCTCTGCTCTGACCGGTAAACCACACCAAACCGGTTTAGGTTTTGAGCTTTCTACGCTCTAGCAGGGATCACCATTAAACCTGCGGAGTTTTGGGCTTCTCTGGCCCTGGCTGGCGTACCCCTAACCAGCAGAGTTTCTGGAGACACTATGCCTCAGCGAGATTTCCTCCGAACTCGCACTGACTCACGCTCTTAGCCGTGAGGCAAAGCAAAACAAAGAATCGCTTCCAAGGCTGGAAGGGTTGCAGAGTCGCGACTCTTTAACAAGCGCGTCTCTCAGCTGTTCTGGCAGTTATTTTTGGCGGGAAAGTGGATGGCGTAGGGAGATGTTGATGCCGGCTGTTTCCCTACACTATCGCTCTGGGTCCCACCCACAAGATAGACCGTAAGATGGCTCGAGATAGCCTTGGGGCTTCGTGTGGGAGATCCCTTGCGTTCGGAACACTGCCGGTCACTGGCTAGTCCTAGCAGTCGGGTCCGGTGCGGCTGATCTCCACGACTCTCTGGTGCTTAAGGCACAGAGTCTCACACGGAAAGAGGTGAAGGGGTAAAGCCTCCCAGATAGAGTGCTCGCTAGAGCCAATCACACAGACAGAAACCTCGCACACAAGCCTGTTCCAACACTCCAGCGGGGGTTTCCTCCACGTCTGACCGTCAGAACGACACGCGTCGACTCTCGTGTGCGTTCAGACGTTCAGGGTGCTGCCCGCGTTACTCCACCACTTTGTTAGCCTGATTGCGCGTTATTATGAATAATAACGAGGGGAATTATATTGATTATTAATAAGCAATCAGCTGCGAGAGCGAACACCAATGTATACAGAGGTCAGCCCCGCCGGGAGGAGTTGGTAACAGACCAGGAGACTTTTATGATTGAAAATAAAGTCGTTTACTGAGGTTTGCCACACACAAACAATTACACAAGCTCACACACAATTATTCAAGTCCTAAGAAATACAGAGAGAGGTAAGCACGTTTGCATTAGCAGGTAAGTCGTTGGTGGGTCATATTTACCAGTCGAGTCCTGTAGAGCGTTCCTCAGGAAAAATGGAGGGGAAAGAAACTAAGAAAAATGGGGCCACGCGGTCTGACCAGCAGATTGTCACGTGGAAACTCGGCCTGCAGACCAGAGTTTAAAGGTGGAGGTAAGGGTTGGGGGATAGCAAGCTGGACATAAGAGGGTCAAAGGTTCGATAGGGGTCGTAGTAGAGAGAGAGGCCTGTGGTCTGGCATCCCCTTATAAGCAGGAGGGTGGGGGCTGGTTACCTCCTTGATTCCCGCCTCCTGGTAGTCCGTCCCTGGAAGCACCCTATTGGTTGGAAGATGTAGGGGAGGTGTGTGGAGGTGTGCCTGAGGGATGGTCAATACTGAGAGCTAGAAACTTACTCATGTCTGACACCAGGTGATAGCTAGGATGAGTCATTCAGCCACTTCTATTGTGTTGTTGATGGCATTAGCCCGGCTGTTGATGGCTTTCAATCAGTAACTAGGCAACGATGAATAGACCCTGCCAGGCTACGTGAGGTCTTGCAGGTGAAGGTGGGGGAGGGAAAGAGGCTGCCTGCTGTAGAAGGAACACTCAATGGCGTTTTTGGAGTTCCTATATCTGGTATTTTATCAAAACATGTTACTGTGCTTTGGTGTGTACTGATTCTATTTCATATTTCCTTTGCGGGAAACAGGCTGGTAACCTCTGCTGGGCACTGGAGCTGCTGGGCTGGTCAGGAGAAACGTCTCTTGCCTGGGTGCAGTCTCTGCTGGCATCTGGGAAGGTTACCATGTGGTTCAGTTCCTTACACACGCACTGGCACAGTTTATTATTTTATTGCAGTCCAAAAAGAGGCTAAAAAGCCTTGCAGGGCAACACATGAACCCATAAAGCTGCCTTATACTGAATCAGACCATTGGTCCATCAAAGTTGGTATTGTCTACTCAGACTGGCAGCAGCTCTCCAGGCTCTTAGGCTGAGGTCTTTCACAGTATCTACAACTGGATCCTTTCGGGAGATGTTGCTGAAGTCATGAAGATGTACTTGGCATAGATATAGAAATTGGGCTATAGAAGTGCTGACATTTGGCTAGATCATGTTCATTCTTAACATCAGTTAATGCAGAAGGACTATACAGACAAACTGTGGAAACTGATGAACATTTTGGCATGTTAGGAGATCCAAACATGAAGACAGAAGAAAATTAATATTATCCGTAAGCAAAATGAAGACTGTACTGCTATTTGCTTACAGCTTAGTCACAAAGTCTTTGATCATCTTATTGACCTGGTCTTGGCAAGAAACATCCATTAAGGTGCTTTTGAATGCAATCTATAGCAAGGGGAAAGCAGTATTTTTTACCATTCGCAATTACACTTTAAAGACCAGGAGACACTGAATTGCACAAGACACATTGATATATTCGTAAAATATAAATTAGCTACCCAAGTTTTACAACTGCTGTATGGAGAAATGCTTCTTCAATTAACTCATTGTAAACCTAGTGAAAAAGATGTTGACAGGAAATTCACCAAGCCAAGTTGCATAAGCTTGAGCAAATAAAAAGATTATGCATTTTACCTCAAAAATTGGGCCTCTATTTAGCAAGGGAAATTCACCCCCAGAATGATTTTACATTATTGTACACAAATGGAGTCTCTATTAAGCTTGATTGATACATCTGATAAGGATGAAGTTGTGACTCTTGATTTAGCTCTACTATTGCCATGCAACATTGCACGATTAAAGCTGATCCCAGTTGTTTTTTGGGGGTTTTTCGAGCAACTCATTCTGGATATCTATCAAACTTTCCATGTAGCTAAATATGTAAAGTACACTTAAAAAAAAAAAAAAAAAGCTGTTTCCTTTTGACTCTTGTCTATAAGAGAACACATATCCTTTGCATTTTCAAGATTTTATACTATATACATATATACCAGAAACTTTTTTAGGAATAAGGGCCATTTGAATTCACACAATGGGGTGATGAGGGGAGCTTTATTACTCTGTTTTGGATCCATATGGAAGTGTAATTCTAAGGGGTTTGTCCTGTAATAGACCCTATTACCCCCATGGAACTGTCAACAAATCTGAATAATTTGGAGAGGAAGGAAATCTTGTGTTCTACATTTTCAATTCCTCCCCTTTATGTGTAGGTGTGTGTATACATATATATTATACGTGTGTGTGTTTTGAGGTGTGGGGGGGGGAGAACCTGCATGAAAATAGATTTTTTTCCCCCTAAAAGCTATTCAGCTCCTGCTGCTTAATTCCCATCCAAATGCATAATGCTCTTTTAGTGACATCATAATTACCTCCAAAGTAGCCATTTGTGATGGCTCAAGCTGGAGGATTAGGATCTAAGGCTGGATTAAGCAGCAGGTATCAAACTCCTAAGAAGCCAAGGACCTGTTTTCATGCAAATACTCCAAATATAAAATAGAGTGAGGAAATATGTTTTCAAATACATGTTATATAAACAATGGGGACTTGTTGCGGCTTTAAGAGGGTGCTGCCGCTTCTCAAATTGGAAACCATAGCAGACTTTCAGTCATACTGTTTTATTGAACTGGTATAATACTTCCACAGTCTCTTGTAAAATGGACTGTGATTTAAGGCAATTTTTTTTTTTACTTCTTTGTGTTTGAGAACCGGTACAAGATATCGGCTACAGTTGCAAACAGAGAAATGAGAAGTTCCCATTTCTCAGACATCTCATCCACAAACTCACTTGGTGGCCTTAGGGGTTGGATCCAGCTAGTCGTTTCACTCAATCTCACCCAGTTGTCCTCCTTACTGAAGCCCACCCCCCATCCCCTATGGATGGTTTATATGCAGATCCCATAATCCTCATCAGCAAAGGCTGTCTGGGTGGTCAAAGGGGGTACCCTTCTTCCTCTTCCAAAGATTTTTCCAAAACTCCTGAATCCAACTCTCAGCTTCAGCCTCCCCCCACCCCCAACACCATCTGCAATATGGGGCTATGAATTCCGACCTACCTTATATATAAGGCTGTAAAGACTACTGAGATGGCATATATGTGAGATGCTCCGAATGCTTGACAATGCTCTCTCATGGGATACATTTCCCTTGGTGGTAGGGTTGCCAAGCTCCAGGTGATACCTGGAGTTCTCCTGGGATTAGGACTGATCTCCAGGTGACCAAGATCAGTTCCTCAGGAGGAAATGTCTGTTTTGGAGGGTGGACTCAAGGGCATTAGACCTGCTGAGGTCCCTTCCCTTCTCCCATGTCTCCAGGTATTTCCCAACCCAGACCTGGCAACCCTTCTTTAAGAGGTTTTCCCATATGGTTCCACTCACCACCACCACCACAACCACCCAAAAAATATTGTGATGTGAGGGGGAAGAGAATGTGCTAGTTCTGACTCCTTGATTAAAAGTCCCCCTTCCTTTACTTCCTTGCTGAAAATCAAAATCCTTTGCCATTTTTCTCCTCTACAAGAGGAATGCTAACAAAGATTAATGTACATTCACTGTGTCCTTTCTGTTTGAGAATTTTCCCTTTTTTTACCTTTGGGATTCACATGCCAGAACCTGGTTTCATGTCTTTATTTTATCTGATCTATTTGAAGATTTATTCAGCCTGCTAAACCTACTGAGGCTTCAGTGTGCTGCAGTTTCAGCCTGTATTAGCCATGTAAATGAGTGATCTGCTGAAGAATGTGTATGGTGTTCCCCATTTATGATTTGTACATTTCAGTCTGAAGTTCTGTGCATGCAGTTGGTCATCAGACATTTCAGTCACAATCCTAGTGTCACTTTCTGCTCTCTCAGATAACAGGGGAGGCACAAAGATTTCTCACTCTTCCTATAAAACTTCAGTGAAACAACCATGGTTAATAAACCAGCATTAAGACAATGAACATTTGGGTCTTTTAATTATAAATATGTTATCTAGGTGAAAAATATACAAGGCCTGATTGTTGTCCACACATATACAAGATGCAAGAGATGTTAATCAGTGTTCTAGGATGTGTCTTTTGACTATTATTCAGAGATTCTTATGAAGGGGTTGAAAACAATTATTTCAGAATGAACTCTGATTGACTAGGATCAACCATGTGACCAGTATAGTCAGCACTGTCCTTACTTCAAATTACTTTCATTTTACCTTAGTGACACCAGTGCACAGATAGATGCAACTGGCTATGTAGCATTATGGTGTCACATCAAGTATGATTAAATCAGTGCAAAATGGTGCACATGGAACAAGAGATGGGGGGAAAGAACATCCACAAAAAGGCAAAATTAAAAGCCTTTGGAGAAGTCTGCCCCCTGAAATTACTAATCTTAAAAAGAAAAGAGAACGGAGAATTTTCAGCTCTCAGCCATAATTCAAATTAACTCTAATTACGGTGGCAGCCTGCATCAGCAAGGCCCATCCCTCCCTAGGTCACACCACTACAGCTGTACACCTCAGCAAGGGAAGGGAAGGTATGTCTCTTTAAATACCTTCCCTTCCCTTGCTATGGAATGCCACTGCTGTGGCATGACTCAGGGAAGAATGGGAAGGGATTTAAACTTTAAATATCTTCCATCTTCATCATGCTGTAGTGGCAGCATGCCTCAGTGGGGGAAGGGAAGGCTTTAAATGCCTTCCCTTCATTTGCTGACATGTGCCCCTGTTGCAGCATGACTTGGGGAGGGAAAGGAAGGCACACATGGGGCTTGGCTCTGCAAAAGCCACACATGAGGAACCCAGAAGTGGAGTGAGTTCATTCGGAAGGTGGGTGAACTCACACTGCTTTGGCTGAGTCCAAATAAAAACTAAATAATATCTGGTTTTATTCAGGCTCAGCTGGATTGGTAGCCAAATCAGATTAGAAAATCTGATTCAGCTGAATAAATACCTGAAAATACTGATAAGGTATTTTTGGGGTATTTATTTGGCTTGGTACATACCGAGCGCACACCCCTAATGCTGAGTCTCTGTACACCAACATCCCCCATAAGGATGGACTACAAGTCATTAGAAACATCATCCATGATGACACCACAGCAGATCACTGAACTCTGCATGTTTGTTCTCACCCACAACTAGTTCAGGTTTGGAGAGAACTTGTATCTTCAAATCAATTGCACAGTTATGGACACCAGCACAGCTCCATAGTATGCCAACATTTTCATGGAGGATCTAGAATACATTTTCTGAACTCCTACCCATTGGCACATCTCCTTTAGTTGAGATTCATTGATGACATTTTCATTACCTGGACCCACGGCAAAGAAACCCTCAAAAGAATTCACCAGGCTTTCAAGAAATTCCACCTCACCATCAATCTAACTATGAATTACTCTACGCAAGAAATAAACTGGCTTGCTAAACCAAGACCTTGGTGGAGCCTGATGAAGTTGTTCCTCTACCTCAGCTGAATCTGCCTGGTTTTTCAGTCCTTCATCAACTTCGAATGGGAGGATGGATAGGGTGGCGTGGTTATTCTCATTTGAGAGGGTTTCCCCTTTCAGAGGATCTCTGTGCCCCAAATCTTCAGCACTGATTGTGTTGGCCTGGTGTGTGGAACCGAGTAGAGGCTGGGTATCCTGCTGGTGTACCATCCACCTAGCTCTCCAACTGATACCCTAATGAGGCTAGCTGAGGCAGTTTCGGAGAGGGCCTTGCATTTCCCATGACTGTTAGTCCTGGGTGACTTTACCATCCATATGGACACAGCTCTGACTGGCACTACTGCAGATTTTATGTTGCTGTGGCAGCATTGGGAATTTCCCAAGTGGTATCAGCCCCTAAGCATGAAGCAGGTCACACATTGGATTTTCTGCTCCGGTATAGATCTGGATGTCCTGGTCATAGAGCCAGTGCCATAGCCAGACCACTTTCTCTTAAAAGTTGGTGTGAGATTTACCACCCCCCTACACAAGGGCAGTGAGCTAATTTTTGCTCAACTATGGAGACTTATGGAACCAGTTAGACTCCAGGATGCTCTGTGGGATTTACCAGGACTTTTCGGTGGTTTCCTTGATGAATTTACCAACCATTGGAACAATGGTCTTCAGTTGGCCATTGATCAAATTGCTCCCTGATGACCTCTGCACCTTCAGCCTTTTCCTGCCCCTTGGTCTACCAAGAAGCTGAAAAATACAAAGAAGTTGCTCGGACAGCTAAAGCAATCCTGGAGACGGTCTCATGATGAAGTAGTGAGAGCATGCTATAGAGCTCAATTGAAAGCCTTTGAGGTGGTGGTGAAGGCAGCACAGAAGACTTACTCTTCTGGCTCCATTGTGTTTGCTAGTTCATGTCTAGGAAAGTTTAGAATCTGACTTCTCTGAAAGTGCAAGCTCTATTTGATGATAATTTGGTATTTAACTGTGACATTTTGGCAAAGTTTTTTTGCAGATAAAATCTTATAACATCACAACCTTTTTGCAAGTTTTAAGGTGGGTAGTACAAGGACCCTGAACTGAGTGTTGTATATCAAATTACCGAAGATGGGGGAGATTTGGCCCAGTTCATGGGGAAAAGAGTATCCGTTGATCCTGTTTCAAACTTTTTAAAATGAGAGTTGCAAGACTGTTATGACACCATCCTTAAAAAGAACAGTACAAGAATGCTTGCATGGTACTGAAAAAGGCCACTTGAGATATGTAAAGACACTTCATCCAGTATCAGAAAGGTTTTTTAAATTAGTATTGCAGTCTTGTGTTCTGTGCCAACAAAAGAAAACACCAGCAAGACAAGAGAGGAACCCATTAGGTTGTGTGCCACTGCCTGAAAAAGCATGGGAATTCATTCAAATTGACCTGAAAGGCCCATGAGATGGACAGTAAATGGTTAATGATTTAATCTGATATCCTTGAGTTACAGGGGAATCAAATGGAATTTTACAGTTTGCAGTGGTAGTTAGGAGTGGCAGTTAAGAATGACAATCAACACTGAAGGAGAATTAAGCAGACTGACAAGATTAAGAAGAATCCTGAGTTAGGTAAGTGGGATGAGTGGCCCTTCCCTGAGGGAAATAGCTCCTAGTAAAGAGGGGGGGGGGTGTTCCCTATCAAGTGGCTAAGAAGGGATCCTGAAACTTGTGTGGATGGTCCTGCCTTCACCAGCTTAGGTATCTTTGAGAAAAAAGAACCTTATTTAAGCTGAAACTTCCAAGAAATCTTTCATTTCAGTTTTAAATACCTGTCTGTATAATTAAACAAATTTACACAACTATTTATACAAAGTTACCTCAGTCCTGTTGCCAGTTTACCTTCTAAGTCCTAAACATGATACCTACCTGACCATTTCCCCTCAAAAGTGAATAAAACAGTTTGTTTAGTTTTAAATTACCACTAGCCTCTCATGTGCCATTATCAGACAATGACAAAAGAAGGATTTTAGTCAGTTCCTCAGTTCCCTTGTCTGGGTCAGCATATATCTATATAAATTTAAACAGAGAAACAAAGAAGAAAGAAATGAGGCTGCTCAGCCAAGAAAATGAAAAAGGGAACTTAGGAAATAGGGAATCAGCTGGGAATCAGTATTTCCTGGTATTATGTGATACTTTTTCAAGGTATGTGGTAGCAGCACCATTTTTAAAAATAAAATAACTGAGACTATGACAGATATACTCACATAGCATGTTGTGTTACAGCATTGTCCACTAAACTGTAGTTGCAGTGAACAGGGGAAAGACTTTGCATCACATGAATTGTACCAATTCCTGCAGACCAAGGTAAAGTGTTACTCACCCCCTGCTAGTAACAGGGGAGTGGAAAGAGTGAACGATGGCATTGGCTCCATTCTTAGAGTCCTTGTGAGTGAAGACCGGAAGGATTGAGATTTAAAGTTCCATATGCTGTGTTCACTTATAACACTAGCTGACATTCAGCAGTCCAGTACTCACCTTACCAAATTATTTTTTTGATTTTGTGAGCCAAAGCTTCAAGCAGCAAGAACCATACAACACCTGCACTGGAGAGGGACTTAGCAAAGGCCTATGTTAATGATCTGGTCACATCTTTTGGAAATGCAAAAGGCCTGATGAGAAGAAAACATGAATATCAAGATGCTTAAGGACAAACTTAAATGTATTCAAATCCAGGAAGGGGAGAAAGTGTGGCTTCACAACCAGGAAAAAAAAAAAACAGCCTGGAAAAATATCCAAAACTAATGCCTTTTCAGAAGGGACTGATCATAAAAGAATCAGTTTTTTGAACTGAAAACAAATTGGGGAAAAAAATGTTTCTGCATATCAAAGTCTAGATATAATCCGAGGCAATTACCCATTCAATTTTCCAGCAGGGGGTCTGAACAGGTGCAGATAATTAGTTTTACTCAAAATTAATTCTTCACCTTTGATGAAAATCATCAGGAGACCTTTACTAACTACCAAACTGTTAACAAAGCCTTAGAAGGCACAATCTACAGAAGAACTCTGTGTAAGATGCATGTACCCCATGTTTCTCCCAGATGCACATGGATCTCCATATGAAAGACAAATGTGGGAAGGGAGAAATTGTAGCCCAACATTCCCTTTCTCATTTTTTCCAGTATGTCTTGTACGGAGTGCTCATCCAATCATATTTTTATTTATCCCCTTGAAAAACTTAACCTGCCCCTCAGTATATTCTCAGCCCTCCAGGAAGGTCCCCCCCTCAACAAAAAACTCTTAATGTGTGGCTACCAAGACATGGAGGATCTGTTGCTCTTTTTCTTTGTTTTTAATATGAAGACCCTTCCCCTTTCAAAATGCTCAAGATGGAGCCACCTTGCCACCCGAGTTAGTGCAAGTTACCTATTTTAACTGATAGATTTGCAGTGCATTCCTACGCAGAGTTACCCCCTTCTAAGTTTAAAAGACTTAACCTTTGCTTGGGATGGCACCGTAAACCCTTTTTATTATTTATAGCTTCTGTTCTGCTGCTGGCCAGGGAAGGCGGCATGGTATAACCCAATCTTGTCAGATCTCCAAAGCTGAGCAGGTTCAATACTTGGAAGGGAGACCAACACGGAAGACTTTGCAGGGGAAGGCAATGGCAAACCACCTCTGCTTCTCACTTGCCTGGAAAGCCCCTTGCTGGGGTTGCCATAAGTTTACTGCAACTTGATAGTACTCTACACACATACATTTTTGGTGCTAACATTTACCTCCAACAATAAACATAACTCTTTCGAGTCGAGCTATCTGTCCATGGTTCTGGATACTGAAAACATACACACCACTTACTAAGGTAATGATTTCTTTCCGGTCAGGACTGCTGTTTGAATACAGAGAAATGAGGACACCTACAGTGCAATCCTAAAAAAGAGTTAAACCCTTCTAAGTCTATTGAAGTCAATAGGCTTAGAGGTATGTAACTTTGCTTAGGACAGCACAGATAGTGCTCCTGGATGTTTCCACTGCTTCAGAGACATCAAACTCTCTGGTTTCTAAAAACAGATTTATTCTTTTACAAGTCTACTTTAAGTGGGAAACAAAGATAGATAGGGATTACTTTATAGCGGGGGAACATGGAGCAAGTTTGCTGGAGAGAGAGAAAAAAATAAATGCTTGGTAGAGTTTATTTACACTCTGAGGATCATCTGTTCTTCCAAGCTTCCAGGACCTGACAAAAAAAAAAAAAAAGAGAGAAAAGGCAACATGTGGTTGGGCACCCCTATTTTTAGGTTAGCAGGAGGGAGTCCCCTGTCTTCTTTGGATCAACGGAGGGGCTTGCTCAAAATTTCCTACCAGTTTACCAGTAATGTCACACCCTCCAATTTGGGTTTAGGCTTTGGATGCCTCAGAGGTTAGAGAAATATCTTCTATCAGGGAAAAGGATGCCTGACTGCTTGCTCTGAATTTTCCTGAGTCATCCATCACACTAAAAGTGCCACTGCTACTGGATATGTACTTACCAGGGCTCTTTTTGTAGCGGGAACTCCTTTGCATATTAGGTGACACACCCCTAATGTAGCCAATCCTCCAAGAGCTTACAGAGCTCTTCTTACAGGGCTACTGTAAGCTCTTAGAGGACTGGCTACATTAGGGGTGTGTCGCCTAATATGCAAAGGAGTTCCTGCTACAAAAAGAGCCCTGGTACTTACCCATTCTACAAATAAACTAGTATTTATTTTAGCATCAGAGCAACCTCCATTCCTAATACCATCTACCTCTAATCAGGCTGTGTTTGGCCTTTTGTGCTCTCTCTCTCTTTCTCTCTCCTGCAACCAATTACTGTTTTCCATGTTTCAGGACAACAGCTCATTGGTTCTTAGCTATAGACCATAGTGGACAGATTTCCCATTAACTGACAATCGTTTGTGACCAGGGATAGCATTCCCCTGGTCAGGAAATCCCCTGCCCTGAGCCCCTGTTGCCAAGCAGCTAATAATCTAATTTATTTCCAACTAATTCAATGTCAGATGTGCGTCCACCAGCACCAAACTATGTTGATAAGTGGAGGCACCAGAGCAGTAATTTCCTATGCTTTATGGGCCTTTCATTTCCCTTTCACTATTGCTTTGAATCCCCGATGGCTATTTTACAGTCCTGTTCAATATATGTCTTGAAGCATCTAACCGGCTCCAGGACGGAGATTAATGTTGTTAGTTGTGTTGTCTCAAAGCTAGACTAAATGATTTAGTTAATAAAGAATGAACTGCAGAGAATTTATGATTTACCATCATATACAGTTTTGGACTCTTTATCGTATAAGAGTTAGTTTCTCATTTTTTCTTCACAATTTATGGCTTCTGGAGTTGCCATTACAATTTCACTCACTATAAAACTCTATGCAAATTTGGAGGTTCCTCTCAGGCATCTGAGGAATTCGAAGGAAAAACAAGAGTTTAGTTAATATTTGCTGACATTTTCTTAGGGGGATCTCTGTGTCCCTAAGTTGTAACCCGCATATATATAAAGCAAAAGATCAAAGGACATTTATGGGAATTCTCCCTGCCTCCAGTGTCAAAAATACTGAAATAGCTCAGGAAAGTTCTCTTGTGCATCTTGTTCCCTTTTGCATCTTGTTCTCTTGTGATATCACCTTTGTGGTACACATGAGAAGCTCCTTTAAACCAAATTACAATTGTTGGAAAGTAATTGCTAGTGCTGCAACATCACTGAGCTAATGACAGCAGATTTCAGTTGTAAATAGTGGTGAGATTATCCTTAGGAACTGCATATAAAAGACTAAGCAGAAACGGGTAACACATCAATCCTCAATTCAGTTAATTTGGATATTGATTTCACGTACCTTAGTAGAACTTATTTCCAAATATTTATGCTGATAAACACAGCTTAAATAATCTTGCACCTCAATCATTTATATGTTGTTTTGTTGTTCAGTCACACAGTCGAGTCCAACTCTTCACAACCCCATGGACCTCATCATGCCAGACCCTCCTGTCTTCTGTCATCCTCTGGAGTTTTCTCAATTTCATGTTCATTGCATCAATAACACTGTCTAACCATCTCATCCTTTGCTGTCCCCTTCTTCTTTTTCCTTCAGTCTTTCCCAGCATTGGTGTCTTCTCCTGTGGGTGCTCCTTTCTCATTTGGTGGCCAAAATATTTGAGCTTCATCTTCAGGATCTGGCCTTCCAGGGAACAGTCAGGGTTGATTTCTTTTAGGGTTGACTGATTTGATCTCCTTGCAGTCCAAGGGACTCTCAAGAGTCTTCTCCAGCACCATAATACGAAAACATCTATTCTTCAGCGCTTGGCCGATTTACCTGGAAATAAAATACAGTGTTCAGTAGCTTACCTGAAGGTGCATGTGGATAGGATTGCAGATTTATTGTTTAGGGTTTAAAATTTTCATTTCCTCTTTTTCTGTGTTCATCTGGGTTAATTTGGAGTTAGTCTTGTGAATCTCTAAAAGTATTTCATTTATTTCACTTTTCTAATATGCTACTCTAAAAAATGAATGTACGGTAGTTTATCCGGATATTTTATTAATATTAATGAAGAAATATATTGGGATGAGTTGAGATGAAAAATAAAGATCCTTTATTATGATTATTTCCATTACAAATGGTTTCGAAAATGTACACTGTGGATCCATACATTAGCAATCTCCTTGTATAGTGGTAGTTTCACTCATGGGTTGTTTGACTAATGCAAAGATAAGTAAATCATTAGGTCTTTTTAGATGCCAGGCAGTCAAGAGGAGCTTTTACAAGAATATATTTATTATGATAACATCATTTGCACTGTGGCAGCTACAGTACTTGCAGTAACCTAACAAAAATTAAAGAGAATAGAACTCTTAAATGAACAAGAAATCCTGAGCTTCGAATAATCAAATTGGATTAGATGATGCATTAAATAGTCCTGTCTGGTCTACAAATAAATCAGTTAGCCATTGGTTTATGGTTTGCTGGCATGAATTCCTAAAGAAATTTATTAACACTTTCTAAAAAATGTATCAGTGGAGCTACTGAGGCTGTAAATGTCTGACTTTTTTTTTTTTTTTTTGGCTTCCAAAGCTAAATGTGCACAAATGCTATTGCAGAAAAGTGTCTCAAATGCACAGATTATCATCACATGTTTGACAGCAGTCAAATGTAACAGTCTCATTGCATAAAAAAACATTATGCAATTAAGCCCATCATGACATGCAACAAATTCTTCAGGTCTGTATTAATGCATATTGCTGGATGTTCTTTGGAACAGAGAAAAGGGTGAGCACTCCTTGGGTTCCATGAATCTCTATCTGAAGTAAAACCAAACAAAAATCTCATAGTCCCCCTGGGTTGAGGGGGCTTATTTTGATTGGAGCAAATTGTCTCCTATCCATAACTTGGAGCTATTCTTCACATTCGGAAACAGTGCTGCTACGATCTTCACAATTAGTGTGCTTGAAAAATTATGTAAGAAACTGGCTGTGGAGTTGCGCTCAGAGAGGTCATGAATGCGGATGTGTGGAATTCTGCTGATCACACCGTACAGTACTGGTTGAATACACATAAAATAACTGGCCAAACAGCCTCAAGCTGCTCAGGAACAGCTGTGCTGCCAGATAAAAAATCAGGTCCATGCTCATGATCGGCAAGCGGAAGTGTGAGTTGAACCAACAGATTCTCAAGCATCTCTATCTAGTAAGAGTTCAGCAGTTTCGCAGTCAGTAATCTGATAGGGAGCCATTTGTTCTGTTTGCTTGTTTGTTTGTTCCTGTTTTATTCAGGGCCCTTTGAATTTTACCTCTGGATTGAGAATAAAGAGAGCAGCAAGAATCTCACCCATAGGCTCCATAATACCACACCAAGAATCAGTGCATTATAGTAGTAACCTGTACTCCAGCAGTAAGGCTCTTTGACTGGGTGGTGTAGATGAGGCTTCAAATTAAAAGAAAAGTCAAGCAAAAAGTTTCAGAAAGCCAAGTTGTGTGGCTGTGCATGGGGACAAGCTGCATGGCTTGATTCTAGTCTTGAAGTCTTCCACTGCACAGGAACCCTAGTTTCCGAGCTACAATGTACCAAGTATTTGCAATCTGATGTATACACACTTGATTTTAGCCTAAAGAAGCAATATTGAGGAATATTGAGAAGCAATAATCCAATGTTTAGCATTTCAATAAAACATTGAATATTTTTAAGTGTTTGGGAGTGCTGTTTGCAATGTGTGATCAAATTATTTATTTATTACTTCAACTTTTACCCCGCCCTCCCTGCCAACGCAGGTTCAGGGCAGCTTACATAAAACCAATAAAGCAATATACATCTCAACAGGGCTATTTTTGGGCAGGAACGCACAGGAATGGAGTTCCGGCTGGCTCCCGAGTTGGCCATGCCCGACAGGAACTCATTAGCACGATAGGCCATACCCAACATCAGAAACTCATTAGGACTGGCTATATTAGGGGTGTATGGCCTAACATGTAAAGGAGTTCCTGCTACCAAAAAACCCTGGGTTTTGACAACAAACAAGGTTAACAGAATAAGAAGTGAAAGGTGAGTGTGGCTGGATGGCCACATGTTTCATAACATGGGGTGTGGCCTAATATGCTAATGAGTTTCTGCTGTTGGGTGTGGCCTGTTATGCGAATGAGTTCCTGCTGGGCTTTATCTACAAATAAAGTCCTCTATCTCAATATGAAATATATTATAAACATTGATGATGGCGGTACAATATAGTAAAGTGCATTTAAGAACACGTTCAGCAGTGCATCCACTCTAGGTGGCTTAGGCTGGAAATAAAATTGGCACAGGGCATGGCTGATAAGGTACAGCATGTATCAAAATGCCTGCCAGAAGAGCTCTGTTTTTACAGCCCTGCGGATGATTCCATTAACCATCATTAGTCATAATGATAATGCACTAGATTGCTGCTTAGGCTAATACTCCCCCCCCCCAAAAAAAAGCATGAAAATCCATGTTTAAACTGCTCCCTAGGTTGAGACATTCTGCACTCAGAAAAATAACCAATCAGAAAGGCAATTTCAGCCAATCTTTCTGCCTGAAGTGCTAGTTTTCTATATGCAGGGTTGTTGTTGTTTTTTAAAAAATTCCACCGGGGAGCATTCTAACACGTAGCATTCCACCAATAATCTGAAATGGCACAGTAGCAACAGAGATGAAGTATGTGATTATTCTGAATGTGTAGGTCAACCCTTAAATAGGAAGGTCTTGCAATTAGCACAACAGGTTTTAATCAGTTTAATCAGTAGAATAATTAATGGGCACCAATTTTAATCAGCGGAGGCAAATTTTAATTGGTGAGTCAAAATTAAGGATATACTTTTTTCTCTTTTTTTCTAAAACAACTATTTTGGTTCCAACATGTTACTGCAAAGGTAGTGAAAAAGAAAATATTAAAGGCGGCTTTTTGTTCTAAGGGTAAGAGGTAACTTAGGTTTACTATTTGTTTATCAGCTTTCATTGTCACGTGACTGAAGATGGGGAGAAGGGCAATTTAGCCTGAGGCAGTGTCCAGATTGAAAAGGGCTGTTGAGAAGTTGTCCCTCCTCCTGCCCATGATTGTCCACTCTCTTCAACAATGGAAAGATTTGTGGTTGTTGTTGTTCCTTTATCAGTGTAAATTTTAAATATTTGTGAAAGCTGCTCAGGACTTTTGGGACCTAGTGAAACAGATCAAACAAACAGCAGTTTAAATTAACTTTGCTTCCATTAATATTAGAAAGGAATAATAGAGAGATTAGAAATATTTAAATGTATTCGATTAATGCATTCAAAGGAAGGTCGATACAACAAAAGTAGAGACGGAGTGAGCTTCCCTTATCCCAAAGCAAAAACAGCCTCTCCAAACTTCGATGGAAAGCTCTTAGAAAAAAAGCCATCCCCACGCAAGACTGCCTCTTCCCACTGACTGAAGCCCTGTTTCACAAGGTAACTTGAATGCAGATATATCCTACACTTACATGGACGTATCTGGAATAAAGAACCAACGTTGTAGCCCAGAGGTGCTTCCTTACTCACGGATAGCCTCAACAGTGGGTCACCCCACTTCGGACCTGAACCAGAGATCCACAAACTCAGGCCAAAGAGGACACTCTTGACCTGTACCACAGAGCTAGCCAGAGCTCTGCAAAAAGATTTCAATTTCAGGTTGCACAAGACAGCCTTTGAGGCACTCTCCAATCTCCCTCTCCACCTGGCAAAGGTTACAGGTATGCATATGAAATAACCACAAGTTCCATCAGGTAAGGTATCTGCATTTCCATAGCTATTTAGTAGCCACTTGGCAAACCTTTCTCTGTCTCCACACACCCACGTGTTCCCCTTTGTGTAACACCCATGTCCATGTGGAAATCCTTTGTTTCCAAACCTGTCCTTCCTGCCCCCTCCCTCAGGATACTAAGGCAGATTGATCAAATTGATTAAATTATCAACAATGCTTCCTGACACCTATCAGGGACCCATTTCCCTCTTTTGTCTGGGGACCCATTCAAACTACCCTGGCAGGACCATCAATGGTCATCAAACCCATTCAGCCAGCTCCAGTAGGACCATCAATGGGCATTAGTTCCATCAAGTTTGGGCCCGGGTGACTGTCGCCAAAATTTCTATAAAAATAGAGAGAATGCCCTACCTCGGTGTGCACTCTGAGGACACCTATTATTGAATACACCCCCAAAGCCTCTTGTTTGGGCCTCCTTCTCCATAGCATGGAACACTGGCTATCTGTGCTATTCTCTTCATGGATGTCTGCACATTTGGACAGGTAGTATATGTCATGGTCTGCGCAACGCTGGCTGGCACGTCAGTGCCCAAAGGGAGTTAGAGTACCCAAAGAAGTACTCTAGAATTTAGAGTACCTAAACCAGTGAATTACAACAGTATAACCCCCGTAACTGCTCCTATATGTCACCATCATCACCTCTTTATTTCTCAGTTCTTCTCAACATGCTGAAGGATGCACTGGTGACTCATATCTGTAACCCCCAATGACAGACAGACAGACATCTGTTTATTCACAGTCATAGACCAGTATACATACAAAACCGGATTACAAAGTTAAAAATTTTGAAGAAAGCAGCTCTAAAATAAGCTACTACAAACCAATAAAATGTTAAAAAAGTATATACATATATTTTTCCTTTTAAAACCCCTGTTCATTCATCTGTTTGTGAAACTAATAAATTTCTAATCCTTGATGCCAACCAACCGAATCTAGCTATTTGGAGGGTGACCCTAGGAAGCCTGTCTGAAAGGAAGCTTCTCAAAAGGCAAAGTCTTTGTCTATGTGTAAGTGGCAATGTCTTAGAAAAAGGGAGAGAGTCACGAAGATCACTGTAGGCTATGCAATCAAAAATAACGTGTTCTAGGGATTCTATCCCTCCCCCACAGCATGGGCATAGTCGTTCCACATATGGGATTTTTTTATATCTTCCTTCAAGGACTGCAGAAGGAAGAACATCAAAACGCATTAAAGTGAACATTCTCCTATACTCTGGATGGGTAAGATAAGGCATAGAGATTATTCTGTTCATGGGTTCCAGCAGAGCACACCATTTCCCCAAACTATTTAAATCATGCTGCCTCTCAACGTCGAAAATCCTTTGTTTTACTAAGGCCTTGGCCTCATCATAACCCAAGGAACATAAGTATTGTTTTGAGAGACCATAAAAAGGTAATTTCTTTTCCACGGCCTTTATCCAAGAGGGGACAAAAGAGTCCGACAAAATTAAATTTATTAGTCCCCTAGGAAGCAATATTAATTTCAGCCAATAATGGATCACAGCGATCCACAACCTCGCCTCCACTGAAACCATACCCATTTCTACACGGATAAGGGCATTTGGGACCCCATGAGGGACCTGTAAAATTGTCCTCAAGAATTTAGATTGGACAATATCTAATTTCTTATGATTTGTTGTGATATTATAGGGGGCACCGTAGGAAAGTTGAGAAAGAGATTTTGCTTTAAATAGTCTAAGGGCAGCAATAAGACATCTGCCCCCCTTATGCCAGTAGAAAGCTTGAATTGCCCCTGAACTCCTTTTAGCATTGGAGACCACTGTGTCTATGTTGACTGTTCTTAATCCATTCGACTGGAAGTAGACTCCTAAATACTTAAAACACGATACTTGTTCAATGACATTGGAGTTTAAAAACCACCGATGAGACTTAGGGGATTTTTTTGCAAAGACCATTACCTTTGTTTTAGAGTAATTAGCCTCTAAGTTGTTATTAAAACAATACTGTCCGAATGAGCTCATAGCTCTCTTAAGGCCTATAGATGTCCTAGAGAGAAGGACAGCATCATCTGCATAAAGAAGCACCCCTATCTGTTTACAGCCCAACCGGGGAGGATGAAGCTCAGGTTTATTCAAATGCAAAACCAGGTCATTAATGTAAAAGTTAAAAAGGAGGGGGGCAAGAAGGCATCCCTGTTTAACACCCCTATCTGTTCTAATATTACCCGTGAGGTGGCCTTGGGGGGAGCACTTAACCTGTATAGAGGTATGACTATAAAGAGCTTGAATAAGGAACAATAATCGTCTATCAATGCTAGTAGCTCTTAATTTGGCCCATAGAATATCCCTGGAGACTGTATCAAAGGCCGATTTTAAATCCAAAAAAGCGGCATATAGCGATACACTGGAATTAGAAGAATACTTCGCAATCAGGTGGTCCAGCAGCATACATTAATCTAAAGTAGCGCGGCCCTCCCTGAAACCAGCCTGCTCTTCTGCTAAACCTTCCTCATATTCTAGCCAGTCCCTAAATTTCCATAAAAGATGTCTTGCATAGAGTTTGCTCACTACACTGAGCAAGCTAATTGGCCTATAATTGTTAGGATTGTCCTTATTGCCCTTTTTAAATAAAGGAATAATAACTGCTACTCCTCAATCCTTTGGAATTTTCCCAGTCTGGTCAATCTGTGTAAATAAAGAGGCCAGAACTGGTGCCCACCACTCTGGATTTCTTTTTATCAGCTCTGGTGGGATTAGATCCAGACCTGGTGCTTTTCCTGGTCTCAGGGTGTCTATAAGCCGTTTCACCTCAAAGCAGTCTACAGGGGGCCAATCGGGAAGGTTATTACAATCCTCGAGGTTAGGATCACTTGTGACTGTTTTCCCATACATTTGATTATAATAGGATTCCCAAGTTCCCGGTAAAATAAAATTACTGGAAATGTTTGAGATACTACCTGGGGAATCTGTAACCAGCTTCCAGAACAAAGCTGAATTTTTATCTGCTACGGCCTTTCTAAGTTCCTCCCAGGATTTCCAGGTAGCTTCCTGTTTCTTCTTTCTGATAATGGCCTTATATTGGGCTTTCTGAAGCTTCAGTGCTGATAAAGGAACGGCTACTGGGTTACGTCTGTAACTAAAATAAAGTGCATTGAGGGCTTTCTTAGCTCTTTTACACTCCTTGTCAAACCACGAGCTCTTCCCAATTACCCCTATTCTTGAAGACTTAAAGTTTGAACTTTTCAAAGTCTTTTGGAGTTCAGCCACAATTAATTCATATTCCTCAAGGCAGGATACAGCACTTTCTGCCATCAGTAACCGATGTAACAATAAATTAAGAGGCTCTGATTGTAGGATTTTGGCCATTGAGCTCTCTAAGGAAGCTTTCCACTTGGGGCGAATGTATTTATTGTCCTCTACCAGACCTAGCTTAAAGTTAAAGGGTTGGTTGTCAAACAACTCTATCTTTTGTAAATCAATTTTCAACACAATGGGAAGATGATCACTTTCACAGAAAGGAACAACCTCGAAAGACTCTATATAACAAACTATGCCTTCTGACACTATTATATAATCAATAATACTCATTTTTTCACCTGCCCAGTATGTAAATTCTGCAGGGTGATCAGTTGTAATCGATCCATTCAGAATATAAAGATTATTTCTTGTAGTAATTTGACTTAACAATAGACCCGCGAAGTTAACCTTTGTATCTTTTGAGCACCTTTCTAGGGGCAAAATGCTGTCAAATGCCATAGGGACACGACAATTATCCTTTTCATAAAGACTGTTGTCAGACCTGCCAATTCGTGCGTTAAAATCGCCACCCACTATGAGATGAGCCATAGGGTAAACTGACGACAAATGCTGTAGATATTCCTCAAGTCCTAGTAAAGTTACCTGAGTGTGTTCCTTAGCTCTACCAGGGGGCAAATACACATTTATGACTAGACAATAAACATCCTGGAATTTAAGTAGCAGGGCCATAGCAAAATGTTTATAATGAGGAAGCACCTCCACTGTAAATTTCAGTGAGGTGGAGATCAAAATACAAAGCCCTCCCTTTGCCCTGCCGTGTGCAGAGGCTTCTGCCGGTAGTAAAAAGGTTCTATATCCATTTAAGGAAAATTCCTCTGTACACCATGTTTCCTGACCAAAGATTATGTCAAATGAACAGACAAAATCAATTGCACTAGATTCTCTCATTCTGCAATGCCACCCCCTTAAATTCCATGATAACAGGGAAAGAGAGTGGTTAATTAAGGGTTTCCTTTGAGATTTCTTATCCAGTCATATCATTGGTGAAATGGAGTTTAAGTCCCCCCCCTCGTCCAAAAATATGCATCCATTGTTTCCTGGCTTCCTCTTTGAAGGAGGGATCGTGGTTTGTTCAGTAGACTGTTTTTCCTTGTATATCTCTGATGCGGGGGAACATTCCTCAACAGATGGCATTCCTAGTGTTAAGGGCGAGTTAACCAAGGTGGCAATATTGGTGCTCCTATCAGCAGGGGCTACCGTGTCAGATGTCAATGAGGATTCCGATGTCGTCAGCAGTTTAGTTCTCAGTTCCTCCAGTCTGTCAGTAATCCTCCACTGAGATTCTTGTGGGAGGCTTTCAAAGGAGAGTAACAAATCTGCCTCCAATGAGTTGTCCAGGTGTAAAGCCTCCGCTTTCGTTGGTAGTTGTTCCAAATAAGTAAGCTCGGCTTCTGCCAGAGGATGTTCCACAATCTCATTGTGAGTAGTTAAGTCCTGGGAACTCTCCTCCCGCCGTTCCTCCAGGGGATTGGCTGATAGATCCATGGGCCTGCGCTGTTTACGGCAAAGAGGGGTGATTTCTGTATTTATAAAAACTCTTGTTGGAAAAATCATTTTAAATTCTAGTGTAGGCTTCTGGGCTAGAATCAAAGAAGGCAACACAGAACTCCCAAAGGTAAGCACTACTCTTTGGGAGTTACAAGAAGAGTTTAGAGTTTCCACGGAGATAAGATCCAGTGGTTGTCTCAGACCATTAAGCACATAATCCAAGTGCCTAGAAGCCAACCGTTTGGAGTTCCAAGATGGTAATAAACCTTTGTAAGGACGAATGGTAAGGCACACTTTATGAGATTGTAAAATTAGCCGAGAAAGACTCTGGCCCCTGGCTCCACTTTGGAATGACGGTGAAGGCTGTAGGAGAGAGCAATCAGCAGCTACCGGGGAGGAATCCACGCCTTGTATCCTATCACCCCCCTGGGCTGTAGGCAAAGATACAGCTGTGTTGTCTCTTTTCCCCATAGACAGCCTCGCAACCTCTCGGGTCAGTTTATCAAGAGATTTTTCAATTTTCTTCAGTGATTCAAATATATAAGCCACAGTTACTGCCGTGAGTTCAGGATAGTTGCTCCCAGTCGCAGTTGTTAATTCTACGTTTGCTAGCTCTGGGAAGGGAGCTGAGACTCCTATTAAAATTTCCACTCCTACACCTTCACTATCAAGATCAGCCAGGGGAGCATAACGATTGCACACAGGAATGTTAAATGTAACTGGGTTTTTAGAAGGAAAAACTCCCCAATCTTCGTTTGTTTCAGAGCTGGTTGTAAATTAGGCTCATCAGCGTCGCGGGGGCGTTTGCCTACACCCATAGCTGAGAGTATTCCTTATCAACGACTCAACTGTCTCTGCTCCGTTAATAAAACAGTAAATTAAAACAAACTGAGGTAGAACAAATAAAATAGAGAAGGTTTATAAACTTGCAAGCATTCGGCATTCCAACTTGGGAGCTGAAGCCAGGGAACATCCGCCCTCCGTTCTAGGCAGACGCCAACTCGTAACCCCCAATGAATGTGTACTCACCTATCTCATCAGTTGACAGCTGATGATGGGCCATGAGTCTCACACTCCTTCTTGTTTCCTGCAACTCTGCACACCTCTACAGCATCAGCGCTGCAAGGGTGTGGGGGAGCTAAGTGGCTTCTGAAGCCTTGTTTACTGCTTCAGAGCTACAAGGTGTTGGCTCAGTTTCAGCTGTAGGCTGTGACTTCTGATAAGCCGGTAACCTGATCTCTTGTTGCTCTCCTCCTGGCTCAGAGCCAGCTGCAGCAGGTTGTTCAGTTATTGGCTGAGGGCTAGCTGCAGGTAACTCATCATCTGTGGAATCTGTGCTGTCACTGAGCACAGTCTGACTTACGACAGAATCCCCTGGAAGGATTGGCCAGGCCCTGTGATCACCTTGCCAGTGGTACGAGTGAAGGGGGATGGCCCTGGAGCCATGGGACAAAGAGAAGCCTCTCCAACTCCTGGACACAATATGTCTTGCCCCCCCCCCATCCAGGCTCTGTCTTACAGCCAATATAAGAAGGATGACATCACTTAGATGTGTATTATTTGAGCCTGCAACTGGGTCCAGGGTGCACTCGTCCAACACAGAGAATACTTGTATTCCACAGATAAGTGGAAACATATGTGAAAAACTATCGCCTCAGGGCGATGGGGTACCAGGGAGCCAGATGGTGTAGCAGCCAGCAAAAGGCTACTTTCTTCACGAGGGAGAAAGGTTGGCCATCCATGGCAATCATCTCACTGACAAGGTGACTGACTGCTTCCTCTGCCTTCCCCCTTGTCTTTTTGCCTGGCAGTGTTGGCATCCCTGGGGGCATTATTTCTCAGAGGGTGGTCTGACTTGGGCTCCCAATCACAGTTCTCCGAGCCTTTCTTTGGGGAGCCTCCTGTCTCCCCATGCTTTTCCCTGCTGAAAGGGAATGGGCCTCCTTCACGTCCCACTAGTCACCACTCCTTCTTCCTGTATTGACACACTGGGGTGAATCCTCTGCAGGTACCTCCAGAGAATACTGGAGGACAGATGTTGGGTGTTTCTGCCTCTCTGGACATGGGCATGGCACACCTGGTACTCCACCACACAGGGGACACTAGGGAAAGTGCTAAAGTGTTTCCAAATAGTGGACTGGAAATGTGACCCCTTGACCATGATTGGAGCAGGTGGGAGGCACACTTGCTTTCTGGCTCAGGGCTGGGAAGTGCCAGAGGAGGGTATACCATGGATGGCAGCAGAAGCAGCAGGGAATTTGGATGTGGAAGGGGCAAAAGCTTCACCACCACCACCTTCTTTATCCCTTTATCACTGCCTCCCTTCCAAGCAGTGTTATCAACTGCAGTTGTTGGGGCAGTGCAAAACAACTCTTTCACATCCTCTGAGAGCCCATGGACAAAGCAGGGGAAGGAAGCTCTGAGACCCCTGCTGATGATATGCTGGGGACTTCCTCCCCGGGGGGGGGAGCTGTGTTTGGTGCCCACAGAAAGGGTCTTCTGGAACATGGTTGGATGAGGGCTTCTTCTTATCACAACAACCACCTCTTCCATCTACTCTCACTCTCATGGCACTGAACCCACAAAAATCAAAGCCCACAGCAGCAATGTTCCCTCTAAACTGAGTTAGTGTGAACTAGCTCACAGTTTTTTAGTCTCCAGCTCACACATTTTTGACTTAGCTCAGGAAGGATGGCTCCAGAGCAAACTGATTAATACACATCACTCACTCACAACTTTAATGGCAGTAACTCACAAAGTAGAATTTTTGTTCACAAGACTCCACAGTTTAGAGGGAGCACTGCACAGCAGCCCTTACCCAGATAGCCCAGGCCAGCCTGATCTTCTCAGATCTCAGAAGCTAATCAGGGCCACCTCTGGCAAGTACTTGAATGGGAGACTGCCTTGAAATACCAGAGGTGGGAGGCAGGGACAGGCTTTATTCAACCACCTCCCTGAATAGCCTCCAGGCCTCCAGTAGGAGTCAGTCACCAGAGGTCACCATGACTTCCAGGTGCACACACACACACACACGCATATATAAAAATACAAAAAAAACCCTAAAAAGCCCACACTATAGAGATAGAAGATAAAAAAGGAGGAGTGTGTGTGTGTGTGTGTGCGCGTGCGTGTGTGTGTATAAATGTGGGCCTTCAGCCAAGGTACCCACCAGCTATGTTTCACCACCCTGTGTGAGTTGAGAGGCTGTGTGGATCAGAGCCCTGAGTCCACCTAACACCCAAAGCCCACCAACAGAGAAACAGAAGACCAAAAAGAAGGGGTGGAGTAGGGGTGTATAAATGTAGGCTCTCAGCCAAGGAGCCCACTAGCCACACCCCACCACCCAGCATGAGTGGAGAGGCTGTGTGAATCAGAGCCCTGAGTCCACCTAACACCAATAGCCCACCAGCAGAGAGATAGAAGGTCAAAAAAAGAGGGGCAGGGGGTAGAGAATACGAACACACGGCAGAAGCAAAGCAAAGTCCCAGGCTAGGTGGAACACAGAGCCCTGGCCCAGCAAACACACCACAGTCAATAGAGTTGATCAAAAAAGGAGGGGTGTGTATAAATGCAGGCTTTCATCAGAGGAACCCAGTAGCAAAGCCCCAGTGCTCAACATGAGCAGAAAGGCTGGATGCCATGGTACACACAGAGCAAAGAGCAATCCCTTGCCCAGCAAAGCTATTTCCTCCAATCTCTCTCTCATTCTAATCCTCTCCAGTTTACTGAAAACCCGGGGGGGGGGGGCTGGGCTGTGCCTTGGGCTTATATGACTTTCAGATCCCACAGAGATGAATGGGAGCTGTGTAACTGGCAGCCAGCAGTGCTCGTCAAGCTTTGGAGGGTCCCTACTGGTGTTTCTAAGGCCAAAGAGAATTCCACTTGCACCATTGTCTGGGAGTTTCCTCGACTGATGCCAGGTTTTCTAGAATATATTTTTTTTCCATTTCCCAGACCATCCCAAACTGCCCGAAACACCCCTGACGTTCAGGGAATATTCAGGAAGCATGTGCTTCCATGAAGATTGCTTTCCGCCTTCCAAAATGGCCCAAGTTTAACAAAAAGTTTACTTTGTGTGCTGGTTCGTGCCCATCCCTAACTGTCAGTATGTATCGTTCCATCCTTTTTGTTCAATAACAATGTACTCTTGTCACCTTGTAAATATCAGCTCTCTCTCTCTCTCTCTTTTTTTCACTTGCTGTCTCAATGGAAAATGAAACAGCAACTATCAAGGGGGGGGAACTGTTCAAAAAGGCTATCCCAGTACTGGTAGTACAAATCTGAAAGCAGGGACACCTTATGGGAGAAGAGCAGCTGTGATCAAGAAGGCCATTGAAGACAAATGTGGCTTGCTGTTATTTTTAAATGATATTTAAAGCATACCTGAGGTTCATCCTTGTATAGAATAAAAGGTTAGCACTTGTACTAAGCCATGTATTTTTTTTCACTTTTGGAATACAATTCCTCCAAATGTCAGTTACATCATTAGCATTTAAAACAGATGTCAGCACTTTCCCTGATGGCATCTGAAGTTCAAAATGCTTTCTGGCATTTTTGCATGCAAGAGAACGTTTTGAAAAATCCTTTACTTAAAAGAGAGAGAGAGAGAGAGAGAGAGAAACTTTTCTGGTGGCCGTCGAGCAGACTTGATCCCTATGGTTCAATAAACATATCTACCATGGGGGTTCACAAAACAAACCTACTCATTCATAAATAAACTCTTGTCTAAAGCTGGATCCACACATGGTTGCATGCTGTGCTGTGGTTGTGCTGGCCTAATCACTCCTCTCCTGACCATCCTATCCATGCAGGAAAATTATTTACTATAGTGCAATAGCAATGTACTATCCAACAACATGCAAATCCAAATTCTTTTTCCCGCTGTCATATATTTGATATTATGTGAAAACAAGTTTTGCATAAAATCATCTTTCTTTGAAGGACTGGCAATTAAAATTAGAGCAATTTATTTTTTACTCAAAAAAGCCAAGAATGGTGAAACTCCTAAGATATCATTCTATTTGACAAAGAGGGTGGGATATTCCAAATATCTCCCTTTATTATGATGCATATCATTTGAAACATTTAATCCTGTTTGTCCTTGTCTAAGGAAATAAGTTGGCTACAAGTAGAGATATATAATTTCAAAGAGATGGAGGGGAACTTGCTTTCAACCCCCTATGGCCTATTTTGGTATGGAGGAAATGGGAAAGGGTATTATACCCAGGGATTTTTTCCATTGACCCCCCCCCCATTCTGTACCACCCAACATTTGTTATAGCAAAAAAAAAAGAAAGAAAGAAAAGAAAAAAAGGTTCCAGGTGCAGAGATTCTTTTCTTAATCAAATAACATTAATGGATGCAAATATCACACTCTTAAATAACAGTAGTCAACTATGGATTGAAGGAACAATTCCTGAAGGGCCTGAAAGGCTTTTTGAAACATCATATTTTAAGTTTTCTCCAGAAGAAGGAAATTAAAGATCAAATAAACAAACAATTACTTGAATCTGAAGAATTAATTCAAAATATTGATAAGAAAGAGGGGGATTAATTATTAAAATATATGGAATATTATTAAATCAGGGACACACTCCAATGGAGATTATTAAAAAGAATTGGGAAATAGAACTGAATACTAAACTTAATAATAAGAACTGGGAACAAATATCTCAACACTTTCATTTCAAATCAATCTCAAAAGGTTTACAGGAACATGCATTAAAGGGGTTGGTATTTCACTTCAGTTAGGGCACCTCACTTAATGAAAATAGACAGTAGAAATTGTTGGAGAGGATGCTGTGAGCTAGGGGCTTTTTCATATATGGTGGTCTTGTCCAGTTACAGCAAATTTTTGGAAATCAGTATTTGTAGAAATTGCTAAAATAACCCTGGCACAATTAAAACCTACTATTGAACTAGCCCTACTTAAATTATTTATCAATGAAAACACCCAATGTAAACAAAAACTTTCTGTCCCACTGTTACTAAGCAATTGGTTCCTGGATCACCCCACAGATATTGATTCTGAACCACTGGAACAAGGACTCCTCATCCAGCCCCCACAAAGTTTGAAGAAAATTTCTCAGACCCCTGTGGATGAGAGGACTCATGTCTCTGCTCCTCAATATAGGAGAAGGTGTGTGTTAGTAATTGGGGATTCCCTACTGAGAGGAGTAGATGCTAAGGTGTGCTGACCAGACTGGTCATCTCAAGAGGTATGCTGTCTACCAGGTGCACCATCCAGGATGTGACAGAAAGCGTAGGAAGACTCATCAAGCCCACAGATTATTATCCCTTCTTGTTCATACATGTGGGAACAAATGATACCATCCGGCACAGTCCAGAACATATTAAAAGAGACTATGTGGCTGTGGGTAAAAAGGTGAAGGAATTGGGAGTGCAGGTTGTATTCTTGACAGTTCTTCCTATTGAAGGTCATAGCTTAGGAAGGGAAAGAAGAATACTGCAGATCAATGATTGGCTATGTAGATGGTGTCATCAGGAAAGGTTTGGATTTTTGGATCATGGTTTATGCTTTCGAGATGAAGCTCTTCTATCATGAAACAGTTTGCACCTCACGAGGGTAGGAAAAAATGTGTTTGGAAACAGCCTCGCAAACCTAATAAGGAGAGCTTTAAACTAAATCCTGTGGGGGAATGAGACAAAAATGAAAAGCCAATAACTGGAAATAAGAACTCTAAAATTTTGTGGAGAGTGGCACGTATGCTATAGATAACATTAACTCACATGTAAGTACAGAAATGAAAACCTCAGGGTGCATAAAACATGAATTCCGATGTCTCTACACTAATGTGCAGAGCATGGGAAACAAGCAGGAGGAACTTGAAGTCCTAATACAGGAAGGGGACTATGAACTAATAGGCATTACTGAAACTTGGTGGGATGACATTCATAATTGGAATATTAGGATTGGGGGGTATAACTTATTTAAAAGGTACAGAAAAATAAAGAAAGGAGGAGGAGTTGCATTATATGTAAAGGAGGTATATACTTGTGAGGAAATATGTGAATCTGAGTCTAGTTGAGAGTCTCTGGGTAAAAATAAAAGGAGTAAGAAATAATACTGATATCATGGAGGGGGTCTGTTATAGACCACCAAGCCAGGCAGAGGATTTGGATGAGACACTCCTACAACAGATTACAAAATTCTCAAAGAGACAGGACATGGTCGTCATGGGAGACTACGATTACCCAGATATCTGTTGGAATTCTAACTCTGCTAAGAATGAAATGTCCAATAAATTCCTGACTTGTCTTCCTGACAACTTCATTTTCCAGAAAGTGGAGAGGGAAACAAGGGAATCTGCTATCTTGGACCTGATACTTACCAACAGGGAAGAACTGGTTGACGAGGTGAAAGTAGAGGGCACCTTGGGTAATAGTGACCATGTAATTTTGGAATTTACAGTCTTGGGGAAGGTAAAAGCTGTACATAGTAAGACATATAGGTTTGGACTTCAGGAAAGCAAATTTTGATAAACTGGAAGTTATGCTGGGTAGAATCCCATGGTCAGAAATACTTAAGGAGAAAGGAGCTCAAGAAGGATGGGAGTTTCTTAAAAGTGAAATACTGAAGGCACAATCACAAATGATTCCTATGATAAGGAAAAATGGGAGGAGCCTAAAAAAGCCAAGGTGGCTCCATAAACACTTTCTAAGGACTTGAAAAATAAAAAAAAGACTCATTCAGAAAGTGGAAGGAGGAATTTATAACCAAGGTTGAATACAAACAAATAACTAGTGCTTGTAGAGAGAGAGTTAGGGAAGCTAAAGTTCAGTATGAGTTTAAGCTAGCGAGAGATGCCAAAAACAACAAAAAAGGGTTCTTTTCTTATGTTCAAAGTAAGAAAAAGAGCAAGGACATGATAGGCCCATTGCAGGGACAGGTAAGTGAAATGATAATGGGTGATGAAGAGAGGGCAGACCTGCTCAATTCCTACTTTTCCTCAGTCTTCTCTTGCAAGGGAAATGGTACTCAGCATGGCAAAAACAGAACACATGAAGGAATGGAGTTGCAGCCTAGGATCAACATAGGGGTAGCACATAAACACCTAGTTTCTTTAAATGAAACAAAGTCTTCAGGGCCAGATGAGCTACATCCAAGGTTACTAAAGAACTCACAGATGTAATTTCAGAGCATTATTTTTGAGAATTCTTGGAGAACAGGTGAGGTGCCAGAAGATTGGAGGTGGACAAACGTTATCCCCATCTTCAAGAAGGGGAAAAAGGAGGATCCAGGTAACTACCAACCCATCAGCTTGATGTCTATACCTGGGAAAGTTTTAGAACAAATAATCAAACAGACAGTCCTTGAGCATTTAGAAAGGACGGCTGTAATTACTAGGAGCCAGAATGGGTTTCTCAAGAACAAGCCATGTCAGACTAACCTTTGCTGTGGTCACACACCCTAAATAATCCACTTTCAATGCACTTTCCATCTGGGTTTTGCCAGTTCACACAGTAAAATCCAGTTGGAAAGTGCATTGAAAGTTTGTTTGAAAGTGGATTATTTAGGGTGTGTGGCCGCAGCCCCTATCTCATTTTGTGAAAAAATTACTACCTTTGCTGGATCAAGGGAATGCTGTAAACATAGTTTATCTTGATTTTAGTAAGACTTTTGAAAATGTGTTAGCCCAGCTGCCTTTTATCGAGCTATTTCTGGACTGTTTTTATGCTGTTATGAACCTGAGAGTGTTCCAGCCAAGAGACTGTATAATAAAGCACCATGGGGAAAAGCCCAGAGAGGAACAGAGGCCAGGCAAGGACTATGAGATGCTGGCTAAAATCACTTCAGAGGGTCCCCATAGCTTGCTTGCCGGGTGTCACATACTACAGTCACAGGTTTACACTCAAACAAAAGACTCTTGCATACAGGCCAGACTCGCTGTCTCCAGTATAAAGGGATTAAACCCCCCTATGTGCCAAAGCACATGGTCCTCATGGAGGATCCAACTGAAGAAGCCATTCTTCTTTGTTCCAACTTCCTCCTTTCCAGCACCCAGGTGACCACTGGTCAAGATAGCCACTAGCATTTGAAATTGACCCTAAACAACCAATCCCTAGCCAACAGGGAGTGTCTTCAGGTTTAAGCCACCTGGCTTTCCACGCCCATCACTCGAGAGGTTTTAAAAACACACACATGCTTCTCAGAGCTCTCTCTCTCTCTGCCTCGCCTACCCCCCCCCACCAACGACCTCTCTATACCTGCTTTACCTCTTACGTCCAGCTTACTCTCCCCAATCCTCACCTCGCTTTAAGGCTCCAGTCTGCAGCTGGAGTAACGCACGTGTGCTTAGCTGGCCTAATACGCGTGCTCCCCATTTTCCTTCCATACTCTTCCCCACTCCTCAACCTCCTGCTGGAAGATTTTAAGGAGCTGCACATCAGAGGTAATTACTGCCCTCATCAATACCTGCTCATGCAAATGTGCTATTTATTTCTTGCCTGCTTTTATTTAGTCTCTTGTATGCCAGTGTGTGTGTGATTGTATGTGTTCTGCTGAATATTATTATACAGTAAACAAAAGATTGATTTTACTCCTGTCTCTCGCCTCTTTACTGGGAAATAGTGTGGCAGCCCTTCCTCCGTATACACAGACCAAAGAATCCCAATATTAAAAACTGTCCCAAATGCTCTATTAATTATAGATCAGAGCATTTCGGCTAACAAATGATCCTATGACTATTAGGTGGATCTGTAACTGGTTGACAGATCGCACCCAAAGAGTGCTTGTAAATGGTTCCTCATCTTCTTGGAGAAGAGTGACAAGTGGAGGGCCTCAAGGATCTGTCCTGGGACCTGTTTTGTTCAATGTCTTTATCAATTATTTGGATAAAGGGATAGAGGGAATGCTTATTAAATTTGCAGATGATATTAAATTAGGAGGGGTAGCAAATTTGCAGATGATACTAAAATGGAAGGGGTAGCAAATATGGTAGAAGACAGAGTCGGGATATAGAATGAGCCTGACAGGCTAGAAAACTGGGCTAAAAGAAATTTAATGAATTTCAATGAGCATAAATGTAAAGTTCTGCATTTAGGTAGGAAAAATCAAATGCATAATTATAGGTTGGGGGAGACTTGTCTTGACAGTAGCATGTGTGAAAAGGATCTAGGGGTCTTAGTAGACCATACACTGAACATGAGTCAGCAGTGTGATGCGGTTGCTAAAAAGGCAAATGCAATTTTGGGCTGTATCAACAGAAGTATAGTGTCCAGATCACAAGATATGATCACTTTACTCTGCTCTGGTTAGACTTCACCTACAGTACTGTGTTCAGTTTTGGACACCACAATTTAAGAAGGATACAGGCAAGCTGGAACATGTCCAGAGGAGGGAAATGAAGATGATGAGGGGTCTGGAGACCAAGTCCTATGAGGAAAGGTTGAAGGAGCTGGGTATGATTAGCCTGGAGAGGAGACGCCTGAGAGTTGGTATGATAACCATCTTCAAGTACTTGAAAGGCTGCCATATAGAGGATGGTGTGAAGTTGTTTTCTGTTACCCCAGAAGGTTGGACCAGAACCAATGGGTTGAAATTAAATCAGAAGAGTTTTTGGCTAAACATTAGGACAGTTAGAGCAGTTCCTCAGTGGAACAGGCTTCCTTGGGAAGTGATGGGCTCTTCTTCTTTGGAAGTTTTCAAACAGAGACTAGATGGCCATCTGACAGCAATGCAGATTCTGTGAACTTAGGCAGATCATGAGAGGGAGGGCACGATGAGTTGCCTCAGTGCTTAGTGCTTGTGGCCCTTTTTTACATGCCCAGGAAAATGCTGATTGCCAGTTTGGGGTAAGGAAGCAATCCTGGAGGGTTTTTTTGCCATCTTCTGGGTGTGGAACAGCAGTCACTGCGGTGTGGAGGGGGTGGTATTTGTGAATTTCCTGCATTGTGCAGGGGGTTGGACTAGATGACCCTGGGGATCCTTCCAACTCTATGATTCTATGAAAATATTTATCAACTTTCTTTTAGTTGCAGCTAGGATGCTTATTGCTCAATGTTGGAAGAATGCTAAAGAGATTTCCTTGGATAGGTAGCACACTAAATTAAGAAATATAGCAACATGACAAATTAACAAATAAGATTTGATTAATTCAGGGGAGAAAAAAGAAAGATATTTTAAAGATAATTTGGAATAATAGCTTTATCATTTGTTTAATGGCATTTCTAGGCAGCAGCAGAAGAAGAATAGGGAGGAGGAGGAGGAGGAGGAGTTGGATTTATACTCCACCCTTCACTTGGAGCCTCAGAGCAGTTTACAATCTCCTTTCCTTCCTCTCCCCACAACAGACACCCTATAAGGTAAGTGGGGCTGAGGAAGCTCTGAGAAAACTGTGACTGACCCAAAGTCACCCAGCTGGCTGCATGTGGAAGAGTGGTGACCTGTTTCTCCAGATCGGTGTCTGCTGCTCTTAACCACTTATTAAATAATTTTCTTTAATGGATGGACACTCTTATCTGAAAATTTGAATATGTCATTGAATAGTTAGTTACATTAGGGGATACAATTACATTAGAGGATACAATTACAATTAGAGGATACAATTTCTCAGAAACAGAATCAATGGAAATTATGTAAAGTCTCAGCCAACTTTGAGGGAAGCACCCCCTCCTCTGTTTTTCTTTATTATCTATTCATTCCTTTTTGTGTACTGGTTTATATATTTTCTTTGTTTTGTTTTTCTGGATGGGACATCACTATAAAATGATATCATTTCTTATATCATATGGTTTTGTTTTGTTGTTGGCATTTGTGTGTGTGTGTGTGTAAATAAAAATACAAAAATAAAATAAAATAATTTCTCTTATTATCTTGCATCAAATAAAATCAACAGTGCAATACTATGCAGAGTAACTTCAGACCAAGTCTGTTGAAATCAGTGGGCTTAAGTTGAAGTTTCTCTTCATAGTATTTCACAATAAGTTATCAGTGAAAATACTTGCTTCTTTGCTTTGTCCTGAAGGCTGCTTTTCATTCACGGTGTATATCTCAATATAAATGTCAACTCAATGCAACAGAATACAACAGGAAGCAGAAAGCCAGAATGGGGCTATGCAGACGAGCCAGCCAAATTTTCAATGGCTGGGGTTAGTGGGCCACAGGGAGCAAATTTAGCTCCCACCCAATAGGACCCCTATGTACAATACTGTACTTTCTCTGAGAAGAGTTGCAGAGAGGCAAAAATCGGTCATGCGTCCTTCATACAGGGTCATCTACTCTTTGCTGACAGGGGTATACAGGAGAATACAAATGCTACCCTTGGGAAAAGTAAAACAGTGTATATGAAGATATAGTTGCGGTTCAAGCAAAACGAACTCTGTCACTCAGCATCCTGGCCAACCTGACAGGGATGCAACAGGCCTCATTGTCAGACTGCAAACCCCCCCCCTCAAAAGGACTGGAAGAAGTGGGGGGGTCAGAGTGTTGGAGTGAGTGACTCAGCATGCCTGGACACTGGAGGGCACTACATCACTCTAGTTGTGTATAGGTGTTATCTCCTTGAATGGGATGCCTCTGTTTGTCTTAAACTGGGAGCTGCCCTCTAACCCCTCCCCTCCCCCCCTCTCTCTGCCTCCCTCTCTCCCTCTTTTCTCTCAGTCTCTTCATATGGCCTTCCATGGAGACACATGTTTCTGCAGGTCTCTCCTGTAGGTGCAATGCCCTCATATTCTCACACACATGATGCCGGCAGACAAGCTAGCCATTTGTGATAGGGAAAGTACTCTTTAGATTAGGCTTCTTTATCTCCTTTCGACTGCAGCATGAATGCAAACTGGATATACTTGAATACATGTAACTTTACCTTTTCTGCAATATACTTCTTGGGAGATTTACTGCACTCAATATCACACTTCAGTGACTGGGCAAAACCGCTGCTATATTAAGCAGATATCCTGATACAAAGTGCGTGTGCAGTGTGGAGGTCCCTAGGATTTGTGACTTTTGACATCAACTCTCAGGTTGCTGGGGGGGGTTTCTCACAAATGCGAAGTGGCTTGTGAAATCTTCAGATAGTTTGACATGTAACTACATCTATTGGCTTTCAAACTCTACTCCTAGGGAACCTGGGATTCCTAGGAAGCACATAAGAGAGTTCCTCAATTTTAAAAAAAGAAAAGAAATCACCACTGACTTTTCTGTACATCATTACAGGTTTCCCCAGGCAATAGTCCACCATGTGGATATATTTAATCATATTCTGGGTCTCTAAACCTATACACTTGTCCAATGTTCCCTCTAAGCTGAGTTAGTATGAACTAGCTGACAGTTTTTTAGCCTCCAGTTTACACATTTTTGTCTTAGCTCAGGAAGGATGGTTCCAGAGCAAACTAATTGATGCAGTAGCCAAATTGCTCGCTCACAACTTCAATGCCAATAGCTCACAAAGTAGAATTTTTGCTCACAAGACTCCACAGCTTAGAGGGAACATTGCACTTGTCATAATTAACATGATGGGCACTTTGCTAGATTTAAATGAGCATGATTACTCTTGCAAGTCACTACCAAAAATGAAAAAGTCAACCAGCTTTTACAAAAGAACCCTGACCAGTGAGATTCCAGAACCGATTTTGCTGCTCACATACCTTCCCTCTGTGCTAGGTGTACTTATTGATATTTGAATACTACTTGCAAAAGTAGTACATACTGATACTGTATCTTGCTGAATTTCGTTCATGTACTGTTAGGTTTTTTTGTCCATTTTTTTTAACCTAAATGCTCCCCCCAAAGCATGTACACACAATAAAGAAGAACCGCAGGGTTGAATGACAGAAAAAAATGTGATGCTGTAGCAAACAATTTGAATATATTAAATGGGATTCTTGTAACACTTGCAAAAGAATATACAGTAACAAGGAATATTTGTGGTTCAAATCTGACAGAGAAATAACATTCATATTCAAATATGAATAAAGAGAAATTATAACAATGATAACAATGACTGAGGAATAACCATGACAACAAGGCAGGAATCCAGATTTAGTCCTGTTTTGGAGGATTCTTCTCTAGTAGCCAGTGTGGTGTGGTGGTTAAGTGTGCGGACTCTAATCTGTGAGAACCGGGTTTGATTCTCCACTCCTCTACATGCACCTGCTGATGTGACCTTGGGTCAGTCACAAGCTCTAGCACAGCTGTTCTTGAAAAAGAGCAGTTTCTGTCAGAGTTCTCTCAGCCCTACCTACCTCACAGGGTATCTGTTGTGGGGAGGGGAAGGGAAAGGAGTTTGCAAGCTGCTCTGAGACTCTGAGTGAAGGGCGGGGTATAAATCCAATCTCTTCCTCCTCCTCCTCCTCCTCCTCCTCCTCTTCCTCCTCTTCTTTACAAATAACAAATAGAATTTTTCTTTTTTGTTCTTACCACTTATGATGATATCCATTGCCTTATATAGAGCTTTGTGCCAAGCACAACTGAGAAACTTCATTAAAATGTTTTCAGACTTCTAAATCAGGAATCCACAGAGATTTCATCAAAATTTCTAAAGCCAGTGAATATGAGCTTTATTTCACTGGTCACTGCTGAAAATCTCTATGCAGAGGATTATATAGAGAAGAATCCTCTGAAACAGAATATTCTTTTGCAAGTATTGCAATGTTGTTGTTTTTTGTTCAGTCACACAGTCACGTCCAACTCTTCACAATCACAACCCCATGGACCACATCATGCCAGGCCTTCCTGTCTTCCGTGATCCTCCAGAGTATACTCAATTTCATGTTCGTTGCATCAATAACACTGTCTAACCATCTCATCCTTTGCAATCCCCTTCTTCTTTTACCTTCAATCTTTCCCAGCATCAGGGTCTTCTCCAGTGAGTGCTTCCCTTCTCATTTGGTGGCCAAAGTATTTGAGCTTCAGCTTCAGTATCTGGCCTTCCAGGGAACAGTCAGGGTTGATTTCTTTTAGGATTGACTGATTTGATCTCCTTGCAGTCCAAGTGACTCTCAAAAGTCTTCTCCAGCACCATAATTTGAAAGCATCTATTCTTCGGCGCTTGGCCTTCATTATGGTCCTACTCTTGCAGCTATACATCACTACTGGGAATACCATTGCTTTGACCATATGGACTTTTGTTGGCAGGTGAGGTCTCTACTTTTTATCAAGCTGTCCTGGTTTGCCATTGCTTTCCTCCCAAGGAGCAGCCGCCTTTTAATTTCATAGCTGCAGTCATCGTCTGCAGTGATATTGGATCCCAGGAATGTGAATTCTGTCACTGCTTCCATGACTTCCCCTTCTATTTGCCAAGGAGTGATGGGGCCAGATGCCATGATCTTAGGGTGGGGTTTGTTTGTTTTTTTGATGTTGAGTTCCAAGCCAACTTTTGTGCTCTCCTCTTTTACCCTGAGCAAGAAGCTCTTTAGATCCTCTTCACCTTCTGCCATTAAGTGGTATCATTGACATATCTGAGGTTGTTGATGTTTTTCCCAACAATCTTAATTCTGGCTTGTGATTCATCCAGGCTGGCATTTTGCATGATATACTCTGCATATAAATTAAATAAGCAGGATGACAATATACATCCTTGTCATACTCCTTTTCCTGTGCTAAACCAATCAGTTGTTCCATGTCCGGTTCTAACTGTCACTTCTTGACCCTTATACGGGTTTCTCAGGAGACATGTGAGGTAGTCTGGCACTCCCATCTCTTTAAGGACTTGCCATAGTTTGTTGTGATCCACACAATCAAAGGCTTTAGCACAGCCAGTGAAGCAGAAATAGATGTTTCTCTGGTACTCCCTTGCTTCCTCCATAATCCAGCAAACGTTGGCAATTTGATCTCTAGTTCCTCTACTCAGCTTGTACTTCTGGCAGTTCTCTATCCATGTATTGCTGAAGCCTAGCTTGTAGTATTGTGATAGTCACATTTAATATATTCACATTGGTTACAGCTGAATCACACCTTTTCTATGAACAAAGAAGCACAGACTATGTTTCGTCCCCTTCCCTGTGTTACCTTTCTGTGTCTCTGCTACTTCCTCCTGGGTCAACAACTCCTGCTCTTCCACCTCTGCCTACTCTTCCATTGCCCACCCTTATCTTAACCACAACCTCTGGTTCCTCCTCCAGTCCCAGCATCCTTTACTCTAACACCTCCTTCACCTTCATTTCATTCTTCATCTTACCATCACTGTCCCTCCCCGCTCTAGTAGATCCATTGTTATCATTACCACTTTAATTTCATCATTACAAAGAAAAATAGAAAACTTGTAGCTGAAAGCTAGTTAGAGGAAGAGACATGGGACCGAACCCTTTTGCTTTGATTGAAATAACTCCCATTGGTTTTGCTCTTGTTTTGGGTGCCATAACTGTAGTCCTTCCCACCTCCCAGCAAAAGTATATGAACTGATAGGAAACATTCACTTACTTCTTTACTAGGCTGGATGTGCAGATAAACATTCAGAAGAAGTTAGAAATATATTCAATATGTCCATACTTCTGAAGGAGAAACTTGTTCGCCTGCAGCCTCTCCAGTGGTCAGCAGTGAACTGCAAATGACTGAAAGACAAACAATTGCTGTAAGGTGATGTAATAGGCCACATCATAAAGTAATCATTGACTATGTAAGGTTGACTTGGTGACAACTGAAGGCAACCATTGCAAGCATGTATATCTAAGTTCATTTCAATTTGATTTTTTAGTCTATATCTCCTTTCAGAAGAAGGATATTTCTGGTGTTTATGTTGGCAAGGCAAGAGAACTGCTGATAACAAGCCCCCACTCGTAGGAAACATCATGGATCAAAACTCTTTTTTTTCCTGACCTTGGATGAGGCTCCCATCAGAGGCCTCTGAAATTCACCCTGGAATTTCACTTTAGATGAAATTAAGTGACACTTCCAGCTCCTTGGATTTGTACATATGACACTTTGTACACATTACAGAAGAGCTCTTTACCTGCTTTAAACTCCCCACATTATATTTAGTGCTGGTGAATGATTGAAGATATTTTACTAATAGCTTGTTCATGTGTTTTCTGTAGGTCCCAGGTAGAGGTGCACAGAACTCCCATGGGAAATATCACTGGTCTTATCAATACTGTTCTGGCTCACCTAGAAACTCTTCTAATATTTTGCCTTGTGGTGGAACAGTCCCACTGACCTGTAGACCACAGTCTGTCTTGCCCTTTGTGGCAACTAGGCATCAGTGGCCGTCCAAGGTCTCTGCCTGGCATATGCCACTTGAGGGGCTTTTTTCTTCCTCTTTTGGTTCAACCACTGCCATCACCTGGTCTCTATAGGAACTACCCACTGAGAGGACCAGAGTTCCCAGCTTCCCTTCCTTGAATTACTATTCTAAGGCCTTGCCTTGTGCCTGCTATCTCCCGCTATCCAACACCTGTTTACCATATGGACAGCTTATTGCACTTGTGAACCACTGGGGAAGTAGCAACTTGCCAATTGCCTTTCCCTCCCCTTCTCCTGGTACTGGTTTTAAGATAGCATGTACAAGATGATGGAGAGCTATGTGGTACAGAGAAAACAGCATTAAACCCAGATGCATAATATCAGCACAGCAACAGATTGAGCAAGAGAGAGAAAAACCCTGTAAACACAAAGTTCCTTTGTCCCTCTGTCTGTATGTACCCTAGCTGATGCTAACCTAAGGAAGGTTAATTAAAATTAAAAGTTACATCAGTTCTAAAGGGTTCCCATTACCCTGGAGCCTCTGCTCAGCCTTCAGTCATCCACACGACAATGGCTGCCTTCAGTGGGAGCTCAGGTAAAAGAGCTCCATCTTCTTGGATGGAATCAGCACCAGTGAGACCCTCCTCCTTGTGCCAAGGAGTTTTTTATCATCTGTTTGCCCACCCTGGGGGCAGAGCAGGTCAATAAAGCTTTTCCTGAAGTGTTCAGGGAAATACTTCTCTAGGGGTTTCGGCCACCAAAACTCAGTTCTCTGTGGAGTGTCACCTTTCTAGTGGGGAGGGAATTGCAGAAGGTGTGACCTGAACACTTCATTGTTGCTAGGCCTTCTATTTGAATTTCTAAAGCCTGAGTTGGTGAGGCTTCATTTCCCCCTCCTGCTTATTCTTGGCTAAAGAGGGGCGGGGTTAAAAATGAAACCTCCAAACCTCCAAAGGAAAATGCCTTTTTCCACATACCTCTGCAAAATTTGGTAGCTATTATAAAACCCAAAGTGCATTTACATTAAGAACTGCCTCTTCTCTATTTATTCAGCCACAATTATCTTCCTCATCTTTTTTCTGTCTAAAGTGCTTATAACAAGAAAAGGTACAAGGGATATTCTGGAATATGGGGGAAAGGAACAGATTCTGTGTAGGGGAGTACTTTCTTAAATTTGCTTTACGTGAGAACAGGACCAAGTGTACGCTCCGTCTCCATTATCAGGAATGCTCAAGAAGTAGTGTTCTTGATTGTGGAAATACAGCCCATGAGTGCACGGTTTGTATGCATATAGGAACTGGACCGAGGTGAGGCAAACATGCATAGACTGGGTATAAACAACATACTTGGTCGTGTAGCCGAGCTGAACAGCAAGATCCCATTAGGGTTGCTCTAATTCAGGTAATTTCAGGACACTTGGGGTTGGAGGCTGTGGTTTGGGAGGGACCTCAGCAGGATATAATCCCATAGAGTCCACCCATTGAAGGTGCCGTTTTCTCTGGGGGAACTAATCTTTGTGGTCTAAAGATCAGATATAATTCCTGGAAATCTCTAGGCTCCACTTCGTGGTTGACAACCCTACATTCTTTCCTAGCTAAATTGCCCTGGTACAATCATTTGTGATGTGTATGGGGCTATTGTCTATGATACTCTGAACAAGGCAGGGGGCAACTTTGAAATGAGGACCTTTTCCTGCATGTCCAATATACTTCTGATTTTCTTTAGAGTCAACCCACAAGCACTGGAATTGATTTGGGTAGGGTTGTTCCACACATCTGCCTTCCTTGTGCATTTTTACAATTGTGGAGTTTATTTTCTTCTGTATGTGGTTTAAATAATGAGGATTTTCAAGGGAGGGCACTGTTGTCATCAGTGTTATTATTGGTGGTGTCACTGCACCCCCCCTTTTTAAAAAGAGCCATCCTAAAACACCAATATGTTTCTGTAATGCTGTGGTGATAATTTAATCATGTTCTCTGAATTCCCAGCTTTCCTTTTTTAAAAAATAAGTCTCTAGCTCCTCCCTTCACTGAGACATAAGAAAAAAGGCATTTATCCATGAGGAAAAGTGCTAGAGACTTCCTTTTTCGGAAAGAGGAAAACTGGGAATTTAGAGAACCTTCTTAAACTAACATTACAATTCTACAGAGATGCATCAATATTTTAGGGCCTTCTTAAACAAATGAAATCACTCCTCTTGCAGGGAGAGCAGGGGTGGCTTAAGAATGATGACAGTCCAATAACTGAAAAGTGGGCTGGAGGTGGGCGGAGCAAAGAAAACCAATAGAAACATACACTAGGAAAAAAACTGGCTCAGAATCGACTTCCAGAATAACTTTGAGGTAAAAGTAGTCTCAAAAGAGCTGGAGGGGAGGACCATGGGGGCGGGGATGAAGTGAAAGACCCCCCCCCCAAAAAAAAAGCATGTGAAAATCAGGGAATAAACGCAAGTAATATGGGGCCAGACCTGACAAAAAAACTATGCGGAAAAAAGCAAGGAGTATCTCTAATATTTTTGGCAAACTTAATTGTGCTTATTTCTGGAGTCCACAGGAGATTCTTAAGCATGTTAAGAAAAGCTCACTACCTTCTGAAATAGCCTGAGTGAGGTGTTCTAATTGAAATGTTTTAAATGTTTTAAATAGCCCACAGCCAACCCCTTGGCAGAGATGCTATGACTAAGCTTCAATTTCTTCAGTAGCCAGTCAGCGGAGAGTGCAATGATTTGAAAGGCACAACACTCCTTTTATGTAAGTGCATCACCAATAATCGTGTGGCTATCTGCTGTTGTCACGATGACATGAGAACATCCACTTCCTGCAGCTTTATAATGGTAGCCCATAATCATGTTTATGTGTAAAGTTTGTTCTTCAAGCCACAACAGGAAAAGAGCTGACATTTCTGCTGAAGAACAACATTTCCATTTTGAAGATTTATGAGGCACCACAAACGCCAGTCAATCACATTAAGATATCCTGGAGCCCACAGAATGTGTCCAGTCAGCAACAGCGAGCAAAAGGCAGAGAAAGGCAACTGGAGAAGCCTCAGAAAGCACCAAGCATATACAAATGCTGCCATTTGATTTTTGGAACGGCAGACTGGATGGAGTACCTGAGGATTTATACTTTTTAGTGTAGAGAAAAGGCACATGCTGAAAAACATGATCATCTGCTCCAAGCAGTGCTCTCCAGGAGTGATCTTAAGAATAGGGATGCACACAAACTGGCACACAAGCTAAAGTTCATGATGAACTCTGGCCAGTTTGTGGTTCACCAAGTGAGGTTTGTGGCAGGTTTACCAAACTTCAAAGCAACCGGGGGGGGGGAATTCTCCAACTTTGGAAACACTCTGGTCAGTTTCTTTCTTTTTTAAAACAAGAAATTTTATTATTTTTAAACAATGAACAGACAGAAAAAAAAGAAAAGAAACAAGAGTTACAGTAAGTTAAGTGCTGGAGTCTATACTCTACATTTACTATGAACCATATGCTTATTTTGAATCATTTTCATTTTTATCATTTATTGATTATTGTTAAGATCTATCCCTTAAATTTTTGCAACCATTTATAAAATCTCTCCCATTTTTTTTTTCAAAATCACTTTCAGATTTTTCATGTAACTGTAACATTAATATATCCATTTCTGCTGCATCCAACAATTTGAATATCAATTCTTCTTTTCTCAGGACTTCTTCTTTTCTTCCAATATTTTGCATACAAAATTCTAGCTGTGGTTACAACTTGTACAATCATATGTATATCTTGTACATTAAACTCTTGCAGCACAATATTCAATAAAAACATTTCTGGGATAAATGGAATATTTTTATCTAGTATTTTTTGTATTATTTCATGCACCTATATAATATTTTTAACTACATCACAAGTCCACCACATATGGTAAAATGAGCCAATTTTAAGTTTACATTTCCAGCATAAGTTTGACATATTTGGATACCATTTAGCTAGTTTCTCTGGTGTCATATACCATCTATAAAACATTGTATACAAAGTCTCTTTATAAGATGACACTTTGGTAAATTGTATATTAACTTTCCAAACTTTTTCCCATTGGTCTAGTTGTATATTTTGACCTATGTTCTGTGCCCATAACACTCTGGTCAGTTTCAAATTAGTAATGTCAGTTTGAAGAGTTCTCCCCACTTTGCGTGTATTCCAGTGTTCCCTTCCCATTTTCTTGCACAGAGCTTGCAAATTCAGCCCACTTGCTTGGATTTATTGTGACTCTGTGCTTTGAGAGCAGTCCCTTTATGCTTGCAATGCCAGTGGCACTGGGTTCTGCCGAGCATTCTGCACATTGTAACTGCATGGATTCTCTGGTTTGACATTAGTTCTCCTTTTTCTTGCATTGCCACAGTGGCACTGGGTTCTGCTGGGCACTAGTACATTGCGCTGGTTCTGCTGGGGTTGCAATCCCCCTCCCCTTGCTTAGATTGTGACTCTGTGCTTTACATCAGCCCTGTTGAGCTGGCATTGCCACAATGACACTGGTTTCTGCTGGGCACTAGTATATTGCACTGGTTCTGCTGCGGGCTGTACTAAAAGGAATGAAAGGATTACCCACTGGAAACAATGGGAGAGGCTTGGACCCATTAGAGATAATGGGAGCCAGGAATGCCAACTGACTTGCATGAACTCAATTGAAATACATTACAACACAAAATGCTTGCAATGCTGAGGGAGCAATGGGGCTGGCAGGATGGCAAGCAGAGTTGATGGGGACAGCACTTACCCATGAGAAGGCAGCAGAGGGACAGACAAAGAGCTCCTTACAGGCTCCGAAAATTCTGGGAACCAGAGAGGCTGCAGAGGAAAGCAAGCACAAAGGGAACTTGTTTGGAACATCACCCTAGTGGAGGCCTGCCCATAGGAAGAAGTGCCAGCCGCACAAGTTGAAAAAAAATGCTGCAGAGAATGACTCCCATGGATGGAGGGTGGCACAGGGAAGCCACAGACCTTTCATTAATCATAGAGAAATTGCCAGATGGGACAGAAGGGACTCTAAAATTGAAAGCCTGGACCCAAAGATAATTGCAAGGGGGCATAAAAATCAGGTAACTCTGGAGAATGTTGGGTGGTCTGTAGAGCGTGAAGAGATTGATGCTGATAGTTTTGTGTGGCATGGTAGCATCTGTCTAAATATATGGGAAGAAAGAGAATGATGAGGAGGTAAAGAGGGCTTCCTAAGCAGTTCATTAGGAGAATCCTGCTCTGAAGCCTTGGGAATGGTGACATGACCATTTTATTTTCAGTCCCTTTCGTAATAATCCCCAACAAAGAGTTTGCTTTTTTTCACCACTGCAGCACACTGGGTTGACAATTTCATTGAGATGTCTTCTGTGACCCCAAGATCTTTTCCCCTCTCAGTCTCAGCAAGTTCAGACTCCATTAGCCTATATTTGAAATTAGGATTTTCTTTGGTTTCAATATGCATTATACTGACAAACTGTCACAATCCACGACCACCCTTGGGATGGTGCCACCTTCTGTTGTTGGGGCTCACACATCTTGCACTTCACCTACTAACTAAACCTTTTAAGTGAGGATGCCAGGGATTGAGCCTAGGACCTTCTGTATGCAACACAGATGTTCTGCCACAGAGTCATGGTTCCACCACCTAAGTGGCCCTTCTTGGTCTACTTGCATAACCCTCAGACTTATTATGGCATATGTCTCACAGTTTCCACAGTGTAGGAGGTAATGTCTGACGCTGGTATTCCATATATGGAGACCCATAAGCAAAGAAGTTTGATTCATATGAGTCTTCCATTCAAATAGGAAAAAAAATGTGTGTGTGGGGGGGCAATTCCATTGATCAGGCTTATGCAAGTAAACGATAAGTATACTATAAAAACATGGTGCAAGGGGAGTGCTCTGGTGTGGTTTGAGAATCATATAAAATGGGTTCATAAATATGAGCATCTCATATAAGAGCCTGTGTGGTGTCATGGTTAAAGTGTTGGACTGGGACCTGAAAGGTTCCAGGTTCAAATCCCCACTTGCCATCAAAAGCAGTGGGTGACCAAGTCAGACTGCCTCAGCATAACCTATCTTGGGAGGATAAAATGGAAGAGGGCAAAGGATCAGATACACCAACCCTGAATCCCTTGGAAGATGGGTGGGGATAAACAATTAGTAAATAAATACAGCTCCCCCACACATACTTACATGCATGTTCTGGTTATCGATCCACAATCCCAATCTCTACATTAAATTTGTTTGCTACTACTACAATTCTTTGCCTTGTGTGGCACCACTTTTTTGCTTTGTTTCTGCCTAGAAAAGATGTGATTTATTTGTCACACAGCCCACATATTCTTTTAGGTATGGAAACCCTTTGCCCTGGAATTAAAGTTGCCAGATTGCAACCTGGAGCCCTGCCCTGTACCTTGGAAATTCCTCAGTGCAGCAAAAGTCAAAGGGAGAAGTGGCATCTTAACTTGTTTCTACCCCTGTCCTGGTCTCCACCCTCTCCCACAACTGCTGCACAATACACTTTAACTGTTGCTTGTGATCAGGGACTGGTGAAGGGGCAGAAGACTGGGCTTGGCTTGGGGAACAACAGCAAATAGATTTTGTTGTTGTTGTTGTAGTTGCTTCATTTCCCATGACACTGAGGAATTTCAAGGTATAGCATAGATCCCTGAATTGCAACCTCCACAAAACCTTCCATAAATGGCAATAGAAGGTATGTGTCAGGAAGTTGGGGCTCCACTTTTCTTTCTTGTTGTTGCATAGGATGAAGTCTCTTAAGGCCTAAATTAGACATTATGGTCTCCACTGATCTGACCTGTAGATGCTGATGCCATTTTAGAGAAGAATCCGACAACATCTAATTTGTACCTAAGCTGCCATCACTCAAGTGTCCGTAGAAAAATTAGAGGAGTGGGAAATTCACATTCATACTAACCTTTGCTACATCATAACAACATATTCATTTAGCCTCCTCCTTCCTGAATGCCTACTTGTACACCGAATGGAAAACCAATTATAGGTTCAATTTTGAGCAAAGGTAATAAAGCCCCGAATACTAACCTGCCAGAGAGAAATAGAGAGAGGAACGTCAAGGTTATGATCCATAGAGCACCGGATCAGGATAACAAACAATAAACTAAATGCTCCAATAAATCTTTCCTATCTTTTCAGTGCATTTCATATTGTAAATTTGTCACTAAAGTTAATCAGATAACGAGCACGGCTATGAGATCTCTCATGCTTTACACCATTTGAACGCGCTTCAATAATTATTTCTCCTGCCCTTTGTACCTACTAAATGAATGATGAACAGATATTAAAGTGCATCTTGGTGCCATTATTTATGTAGCCTGTTTCACATAATGCACGCTTAATTAAAAATCAGCAGTGCAATTATGAAGCCCATGAAGGAAACAACAAAAGCCATTCAATGCGTAGCATTAAACAGTTAATTAGATTTTCCCCCTTTCAGGAATGAAATAAAGGGCTTTATATCCATATTTAATGTCCCCTTTAGAAATTATAATGGGAGCATCTACCAGAGAAAATCATCAAGACCGTCAGTTGTTGGTAGTATCGGGGGGGGGGAAACCTGGGTATTTGGAGTCTTTTTCTGGTATAACACTTAACAAAATTAAGCTGCTGTTGACAGTCTGTATCTTGCAGTTTGTATCTTTTTTCTGTCACTAACAAGGAGACAGTATATTATTGAACTAGGTCGCCATGAACCAACCAATATTCCAGATTCACTGAATTCATGTGAACAGACATGAAGCTGCCTTCTGCTGAGTCAGACCCTTGATCTTTCAAGGTCAGTATTGTCTACTGTGACTGGTGGTGGCTCTCCAGGGTCTGAGGTAGAGATCTTTTGCATCACCTACTACCTGGTCCTTTCAACCAGAGAAGCTGGGGACTGAACCTGGCATGCTCTGTATGCCAAGCAGGTTCTATACCACTGAGCCATAGCCCTAACACAGCCAAAGAGCACACTCAAGTTCTTCTGATGATTTCAGTGGCAGAATTAATCACATATTTTCTGCTCTTCAGTTGAAAGCAATGGGAACACAATGCTGAAGCACCTACACCTACTTGTTGACTGACAATCCTACCTTCTAGACCTGTAAAGTTCACTATATAGATTTTTCTTCCTACATATGCAATTCCATGATTCTGAAACTGAATAGTCTGTCCCACACATAACAATACATGCACATAGTCCTCATTTGAGCTCACACCTCTTCACATCGGTGGCAGCAGAATCCAGCACACAAAGCACGTAGTAAGGAGGGGGAGGACCTTAAAGATGGCTGACACATTCCGCTGCAGAAATTAATTTTCTCCTCGTTTCATTTGCATTATTCACTCGGGCACTCCGTTATTTTCACTTCAAAAACGACACCTTTACCGATACCAAAAAAAAAAAGAGAGAGAGAGAGAGAGAGAAGAAGAATCCTCATCTTTATCAAGCTGAGCATTGACTACGGTGACAGTCTCTCCTCAAGTGTTTATCTGAGTGCTGATTAGCTGTATAAATTTTTGAAGAACCATTTTCTGCACCAGTTGACTAATTATAAACTGTCAGGCTAACAATGAGATGCCTCTCTCTAACATACACACTAATTGCGAAAAGAACAAAGGCCTGATTTCTCTAGCTAAACATGCCAGGAAGAAGGAGACGGTAACTTCCTATTACTCAGCTCTTTTAAAAAGCTGATTAATTAGATGTTGTTGTTGTTGGCATCATCATTATCATCACTGTTATTGTTATTATTGTCATTAATAGGCAAACATTCACATGTGTAAAACTTTTGTATTAGCTGCACCTCTTCTCATAGGGTTGCCAGCCTCCACGTTGGACCTGGAGATCTTACAGAATTACAGCTGATCTCCAAACTACACAGATCAGCTCCCCGGAAGAAAACGGCTGCTTTGGTGGTTGTACAAGAAATCTGATCCCTTCTCGGGCAAGCAACCCTTGTGGCTGATTAAGGCCGGGGGTCACCTTTGCCCCCTTCGGAAGGAGGTGGAGGCAGGGCATTTTCGTGCACATACGGGTCCTTGGCTGCTGGGCAGAGACTAGTCATATAAAGGACAACTTCACCCATGGCCAGACAGTTTGTCACTGCTTGTTCAGCCCACTTTCCTGCCCTATTATAAGTGCAAGTTTTGACTGGTTGCCATGTTTAGGGGCCGGGTAGGGATTTTTTTCACTTTGGTGTTTGAGGAGAAGTGTTTTTCACATATCTTGCACTATATGCAGAGGTCTGAGTCAATTGGATTTGGTGGAGCTGGTTAAATAGGCTGGTCACTTGGCAGGAGAGAGTTGGGTAATTTAAAGTGGACTGGTGAGCACCATTTGGCACCCCCACTTTTGAGGATAAGGGGTTTGTCAGGATCGGCTTGTGGGTTGTGTGCCTCATGGCTGTGAATGTGAATTGCCTATGGGACCCCTTGAATTGGTCCTCCTCTCGAGTTGTGCGGCTTGGGGAGATGGAGCTCCAGAGTGGCAACCTGCTCGCCTGGCCAGCTGGGTTCAAACCATGAGAAGAAGAAGAAGAAGAAGAAGAAGAAGAAGAAGAAGAAGAAGAAGAAGAAGAAGAAGAAGAAGAAGAAGAAGAAGAAGAAGAAGAAGAAGGAGGAGGAGGAGGAGGAGGAGGAGGAGGAGGAGGAGGAGGAGGAGGAGGAGGAGGAGGAGGAGGAGGAGGAGGAGGAGGAGGAGCAGAGATTTGATTTATATCCTGTCCTTCACTGCCCAAAGGTGTCACAGGGTGGCTTAAGAACTCCTTTCCCTTCCCCTCCCCACAACAGACACCCTGTGAGGTAGGTGGGGCTGAGAGAACTTCTGACAGAAACTGTCCTTGAGAGAACAGCTGTGCCAGAGTTTGTGACTGACCCAAGGTCACATCAACAGATGCAAGTGGAGGAGTGGGGAATCAAACCCAGTTCTCCCAGATTAGAGTCCATGTACTTAACCACTACACCAAACCAGCTCTTGGGGCAGGGTGGCTCACCCATTTAATGGCAAGAAGGGGTCCAGGGGTGACCCCTGGCCTGGTCTGTTCCACTCTGTTGTTACCTTTGCCGCTTCACGTATATAAATAGTTAATAAAATGGCCCCTTTATTCATTCCAAACCTTGTGTCTGACTCTTTCTTCTGACTGGGGCGCGGGGGGGGGATATCTTTTCCCCATTTTTTTTAATTCTTACATAGGATAGTAAATATAACAATGAACTTCCTGTAACCATACCACCTACTGTCCCTCACGCCCTCTTCCCTAACATGACCCATCAACAAGAGAAGAGCTGTACTCACACAAGCAGCTACGAGTATAGATTTTTAAAAGGGGGAGAGTGAGAAGGTGGGGAGGAGTGAGAAGCAGTCATATGCATCCAGCTAAGCAAGGAATGGAGAAGATGAGGCACGACTGCTCAAGGAGATACAAGAAATCTTGCTAGATAGTAATGGAAGTCTCAGGGGCTTCTTGTCTGTTGTATGCTATTCTCTCCCTTTTACCCAGTCATTCACAGAAGAAGAAATACAGGCTTTCCATTGCTGTAAAATAATTCTCTTGGCAACCAAGGCTATCCTTTGTATCCATAACACGTGATGTTTGGGGAGTGCCTATGGAACATAGTATATAGTCTAGGATCAGATCGTTAGCTGTGAGGCACAAGATGACAGATAATGTAATCAGAGAGCTAACATCTTGTCATGAATGTACAATTTGGGGGCACCCCCAAAGCATGTGGACCAGATTGGCTGTAGGTGTTTGGCAGCACCAACAGGCATCACTCTGGCAGGATACTAACAGAATAATAAAAGAGTGATTATTTTGATGAATAAGCCTCAGATGCAAATCCAGGACTGTCGATTTAATGGATTTAAGAGCATGTTGTCACTGGGTCAAGTGGGTTGGGGTATTCAGTTCTAAGTTCCACTTGGAACATGTGGAATATAGAATTCTTCCCCCCGCCCCCCACCAATAGCATGTAATCAAACAATTTCTGAGGACCAGAGCAGAGAAAACATGGAGTGGTGGGTTTCAAATGCTGCAAAATCTTTGACACCAAATCAGAGCTCAGACAATATTTTAACTTGGATAAATTGCCTACTAGCTAGGGCTGAGAGATTAAATTCTGTGAATAGTGCTGAAGGTTTTGAAATTATCATATTGTTCAGTCTACTGAGATAGGAACATTAGACCACTAGACACCTTAAACACCCAGTTTTTCCAAATAAGAAACACCCTTGTTTCCTGTCTTAATCTTAGGATCCCCCCTCCCAATAGTTAGATCTTCATGTGTTAATGGATCAAAGGCCAAGTGAGTGCCAACCATTTGTGAGCATCAGTTATAGGATGACTGGGAGATGATTTACACGGGTAAAGCTCAAGGCTGCCCTCTTACATAAGGGATAGAGCTGAGCCATTTCTAGGTGAACCCATTCGGATGTTTCTTGCTCAGGAGCTAGAGTCCAATATTTCACATTAGAAAGGCTAAATTATACTGGTGCAGAATAAAGAGAGTAAAGCTCGCTTCTACTGGTAGTTGAAGTTTTTGTATGTAACCTTAGGCCTGCCTGAGGAACCCCAAATAAATTTATAAAAAGGGGGTTTAGTTTTGCAAAAAAAAAACCCCACCACCTTTGAAGAATATGTAATACAACCCCTCTCCAAACATAAATGATACTGGGAATCACATTGATTTTATCCCAATGAATGCAATGTCCTTTAAGAACTTTTAATCAACATTTATTAGGGGTATTGACCTGTAGTTAGAACAGAGAAGTGGATATTTCCCAGGCATGGGCAGTACTGTAATGGATGCTCAACTCTGGCAAAACACCAGAATTTTTGCCACCTCCTGCAATCCAAACTAAGATGGGTACCAATTCCCAGTAGAGGGCCTTATACTGTTCCAAAGGACATTCATCTGCCCCGGAGCCTTACTGCTTTTCATATTTTTTGGCTTTTGTTGCAGTCTCAGAATGTTAGAACAGCTGCCAGAAATTCCTGATGTTGTTTCTTCAAAGCTAGCAGGTGTATCTTGCTCAGAAATTTTGAAACAGCCTCTGCAGAAGGTGCATGGTCTGTAGAATAAGGAGCTGAATAAAAAATTTTGGAGTGTCACAAACTTTATCTTTAACTGCTGCAATGATTTGCAAGGTATTTCTCATGACTCTGAATAATTTTATCTAATACAGGCCAACATAATTCAGCTTGCAGTAGTAGTAGTGGTGGTAGAAGGAGGAGGAAGAGGAAGAGGAGATTGGATTTATACCCCACCCTTCAATACCCAAAAGGAGTCTCAGAGTGGCTTACAATCTCCTTTCTCTTCCCCTCCCCACAACAAAATTAAAAAATAGGAGTTTTGTAGCTGACACAACTATAAACATCAATAACCATCAAACTATAACCCACCAGTCCCATTTAGGGGAGTTTTAAGTTGTATCTTCTGCCTCTGAGTTTTGGGGAAAGGCGAGAAAAGGAGAAGGAGGAAGGGGGAAATAGTGCAAGAAAACACTGAAGAAAAATAGAGCAGTAAAGAGAAGAAACTACAAATATCATAAGAGTTTAGGCAAAATCACCCTGTCATGTCTGAGGCTCCAGTTCCTTCCAGCAGGCTCAACCAATATCATCGACGGGGGGGGGGGCACACACTAACAGAGAGGTTAGCAGATCAGCAGCATTCAAGATGACTATGGCCCCAGTCACACGAGTGGGATAATCCACAGGGGACGGGAAGCGGAGCAAAAAGAAGCACGGTAGTGGGATCTCACATCCCCCCATGGCTCTGTCTGCAGGCCTCCGGCAGCCGATTAGACCAGCAAGGCAATGCAGCAGGACTGCATTTGTGCTCATGCACCTGACACCGACGGCTGCTGGATGCGATGGGCTACCAGCGCATCTCCGATCAGACGCCTGCCAGTGCTGCGCATTTAATGGAAGATGAGAAGGGAGCACTCACTGGGGAAGCCCCTGATGCTGGGAAAGATTGAAGGTCAAAGAAGAAGAGGATGTCAAAAGATGAGATGGTTAGACAGTGTCACTGATGCAACCAACATGAAATTGAGCAAACTCCGGAGGACGACGGAGGACAGGAGGGCCTGGCGTGATCTGGTCCATGGGGTCGCGAAGAGTTGGACTTGACTGTGCGACTGAACAACAACAAGTACTTGTTAGGTAGTTTTTAACTCCGCTTTTTCCGTGGGAAGCCACGGGTTGGCCACGGGTGCGCTCCACTTGCCAGATGTTGTGGTGTGATCGCGCCCCGATAATCCTCCCACCACCCATGGCTCTCCTGCAGCAAATTCCATGTGCAACTGGGGCCCATGACAGCTTCCCCACTGGCTAACTTAGAAGGGAGCCAGATATAACAAGGGGAGGAAAAAAACTTGAGCAACAAATCAAGAAGGTTAGAGACAAAACAGGGGGGAAAGGAGTGTAATACAACATCTATATTCAGTGAGGAAATGAAGAGAACTTAGTCCCAAAGCAAACAAATGGCAAAAAGAAACATGGCAATGTAATCCTTTGGCAAACCATGCCTCAGTTATAGGAATTCCTTGAGGGCATCTCCTGCAGGCTGGTTGCTGTGTAGGTTCTCCAGACTTGCAGATGGTGCATGGCTGGTGAGAAGTCTTGCTCACCACAGGAAACCCCTGGAGTCAGTTCTGGTGCTGACACCTCATTTCTGCAGGATTTCATAGCCTTGGAGGGGCTGGAGCAGAAGGAGATGGCATTTGTTCAATCTCTTTTGAAGGATGCCTTGTTTCTATCTGAGAAGTTAGGGTCTTTGTATTGAAAGGGCTCACAGATCCTGGGTTCAAAATGCAACAGCCTGGTCCAGGGCTATAACTGGCCACTTAGTGAATTTCACCATGAAAGAAAACTTTGGTTGAATCTGCATTTGCATTTTTAAATCAGTTTCGTGCTGCTGTGACGCTGTCTTTCTCTATGCTTGTTTGAATGTTGTTTGGAGAAGATTCTTTTAAAGCAGTGCAGAGGTGCAATGACAGTGGAGCTGCCCCGAAAGGATGATAAACATATGTGGAAATGTGAAGGTATGCTAGCACAGTTGAGGTGTGAAAACAACACCAAATGTGGACAGCTTTTTTGAATATGGGGTCAAAAGGCTGGGACACTGGTGGGAAAGACAAATGCAGATTCGTCCAATATGGATGAACTATAGAGACTGGTCAGCTGATGTGGGGACCAGAAAAAAACATCAAAAGAAACAGTGGTCCTCCACAAAAGTTTCTTGCATGGCCAGGCTATAGTCCTGGGGAAAATCTGTAGAAATCTATATGTCTATATTCAGCAATATTCTGTGTAAAGACATAACAAGAGGGTTACCAGATTCCATACTCTAGTAGAAGCAGAAGGGTTTGGGGATTTTTTTTGGGGGGGCAGCCCTGTGACTGTTGTTCATTCAACTTTCTTGCTTCCTTGAGCTCTACTGTAGAGCTTAGATACTTTGTGTGGCAGCCTGAAATTCTGAAAGGTTTTTATTTTCCTCTAAATTGTTGTTGGTATTTTCCCCTGAATGCTGTTTTTGTAAGCTTTAGAGAATATGAAACAAATGTTTGAAGCAATCAAAAGGGAATCTCAACAACAACAAAGCAGAATCTTAATCTTACAGTTTTATTTTTGGCTTCTTTACAAATACACAGTTTCTATCCTCATATGTAAGAAGAAATAAAGTAAGACCTATGCCTAATAGATTTGAGTGTTATTTGTTGGTCAACCCAAAACTTCTTTTAAAAAATATGCCGTTTAGGGTTTCAACTTCAATTTGAAGATGATAATGAACACAATAAAAAATGGCTGAAGCCTTTTAGATTTGAACTAAATGCTAAGAAATATGAATGTATACAAAAGGATCATTATTTTCTGTGGACTTTCAGGAAGGAGAGAATTGTTTTAAAATGGTTAATTAATGGTATGACATCTTTGAAGTTATCTAAAATTAGTAGTTGGATAAGTTATTTTAAAAAGGTTTGGGCTTGTCTGCTGGAAAACAGTGACTTCCAACATATGTGGTGGGGGTATAGCATAATGCAGATTTTCAGGGAAATGGTTTATAAAGCTATGTATGAAGTATTATTTCTTTTAATTAATTAATGAAAACATTTATATCCTGCCTTTCCTCAGGGTTCAAGGTGGTCTTCCAAGGCAGAAGTTTGTTTGTTTACTTAACTGCATCCAAAGGAAACTAAATCCTGTGGTGTTATCCCTAGATTTTTGACTGCCTTGGAAAGTGTGAAGCACATTACCATACTGAAGGGAAAATTACAAAGAAATAGTCTATTTTATATGGAATAACAAGTGGGAACCCTCAAGGACTCGCTGGAGGCATCTCATGTCCCACTACTGCACTATTTCCTCTTTCCCTTTCCCTGCTTCCTATTCTCCTTCAAAGGTTGCCATTGCCAACCTCCAGGTAGGACCTGGAAACCTCCTGGGATCACAACAAATCTCCTAGATACAGAGGTCAGTTCCCACATTAGTGTTGCCAGCTATAGGTCAGAAATTTCCTGGAGATTTGGGGGGGGACCTCAGTAGGATACAATGTCATAGAGTCCACCCTGCAAAGCAGTCATTTTCTCCAGGGGAACTGATCTCTGTCTAGGGTTGCCAACCTCCTGATGGGGGCAGGAGTTCCCCCAATTTCAGGGCCCCAAATCTATTGCCAGCCAGCTGGCAGGTGGGAAGCCCCACCCCCCAAATAGCCCTGCCACCCCCAATGTGCCCGGCATGATGATGCCACCTAGAGGTGATGTCATCATGTCAGGCACATTGTGTGGGGGACATTCTGAATGCCAGAGCATCCCCTGCAGAATGTGCCCAGTGCATCACAGTGTGCGTGCATAGCACACACACCAGAAGAACCCAGAGGAAGGCCAGGATCCCCCCACTGGCAGATAAGTGAGACCTGGCAACCCTATCTCTGTCACCTGGAGATCAGTTCTAATTCCAAACAATCTCAACCCCCGACCTGGAAGTTGGCAACCCTAGTTATCCTGGAGGAAATGGTTGCTGTGGAGGGTGGAGTTTATGACATTATACCTCTCTGAGGCCTCTTCCCTGCTCAAACTCCACCCTTCCCAGGCTTCACCCCCTAAATCTCTGGGAATTTTCTAACCTGGAGTTGTGAACTCTATCTCCTTCCCATCCAAGAGCCGACCTACCTTTATCAGCCCCTCAGTCTTAATCTTCCTCCCACCAGCCATCTCTGCCTAGGAAAACTGTGGCCCAGTTGTGTGGTGCCAGCCTGTGGGCCAGGCCCCCTTGCATTGTAGAGAACTCTCAAGGGCTTGTGGGGTGGCACTTCACTTTCCCTTTACCCTGCTTCCACTATTTGCTCTTTCCCTCCTTCTGGCAACCCCCACATCCTCTCCCCTTTCCCTGTCTCCTTCTCTCCTTCTCAGCCACTCACCAACCTACCTTTATCTACCTCCCATCTTCAGCTATATTTATTATTTACTTACTTTATTAATACCCCACCTTTCTCCACAGTAGGGACCAAAATAGCTTACATTATTCTCCTCTTCTTTTTATTCACACAACAACTCAGTGAGGTAGGTTAGGCTGAAAATATGTGACTGGTCCAAAATCACCCAGTCAGCTTTCACTGCTATATGGGGATCTGAACTTGGATCTCCCAGACCCTAATTTGAAACTCTAACTGCTATACACACTGGCTTTCATAGGGTGGCTGCTGTAGAACTGTGGAAAGCAGCCAGGCCTAGATGAGTCATGGAAGTCAGGTGGTATCATGTCACCCAGAGGATGCTTCCAGGCCTGGGATTTCCAACCTCTAAGTGGAACCTGGACATCAAGTGAACTCTAGGTGCAGACATCTGTCCCCCTGAGGAAAATGCCTGCTTTGGAGGGTGGACTCTATGGCATAGGCTTGCCAAGAACTTACTGCATGGGAGCGGGGGATGGGTACATGCTCGCAGGACCATCCCCGGGGGGAAGGACAGGCGCAGAGCACCATGCTGTCACCAGGAAGTGACGCTAGGTGATATTCTGGCAATGCAGCTGGAAACTCGATGGTACCATCGAGTTTTCAGCTCCATTGCCAGAGCATCGCCTGGCATCACTTCCTGGTGATGGCATTGTGCATTACTAGGAGGACTGGTCCGGCTGGGGAGCATGCGTCCCCCGCTCCCACGTGGTAAGTACTTGGGAACCCTACTATGGCACTATATTTGGCTGAGGCCTCTCCCCTCCCCAAACCCTGTCCATCTGACTCCATCACACAATCTCCAGGAATTTCCCAATCTGGAGCCAGCAACCATAGTCAGGCCTGGCCCCAACGAGTCTTCTTTCAAAGGCCAGAACAGCCCTGGAAAGGGCCCTGCATTTTTTCTGCAAACCTGTGGCTCTTTTCAAGTTTGTAGAAAGATCTGTATTGCCCATTCACAGCTTCAGTCACCGGATCTAAGTATCCAAAGATTTGGCCAGCTTTTGGCTAATAGAATGCAGGATATGGAATGTTCTATTTATTGACTTGTTGGATTAGTTTCTATTTTATACCTTGTAACAACTATACCAATGTTGAAAGAGCATGCAGATAGCTATGCTGCTCCAAAGAAAATCCCCAAACAAAAGCCATCTGATCATTTTTATCAGGAGCAACCAAAATGACACAAAATAATGTGCAATGGTGTCAACAGAGCAAATATGTATTTTGACAGGCCAAAGAATAGATCGAATCCATGACACTGATTTATATTAAATCAGACTACTGGTCCATCTCAGTCAGTAGTGTCTACTCAGACTGGCACTGGCTCTCCAGGGACTCAGGTCCAAGTCTTTAACATCACCTGCAACCTGATCCTGCAGATGCCGGATTGAAACTGGAATCTTCTGCATGCCAAACAGATGCTCTGTCACTGAGCCACAGCTCATCCACTGTTTGGGATTGCACTGAAATTAATTTAATTGCCTATCCCAATAGCCATGGAGCAGAAACTCAAATTCCCTGACTCAGATGGCCCAGGATAGCCTGATCATGTCAGATCTTGAAAGCTGAGCAGGCCTTGATTAGTATTTGGATGGGAGACCACCAAGGAAGTCAAGGGTAACTGCACAGAGGCAGGCAATGGCAAACCACCTCTGAACATCTCTTTGCCTAGAAAACCCTACAGGGTTGCCATAAATCATCAGTGACCTTAGTGAACTTTCCACCAGAATCTCAAGTAGCCAGGTCTACAGGTTGCCCTTCCCGAATGATGACCCTTTTTAAAATCTGGCACGATCCTGTCACAGAGTTCTAGTTTGAATTTCATGGGAGAGTTGAATCCATTAAGCCTCATTTTGACTAAATATGGATAGGATAAACTATACATCTTGAAGCCTCAATTTCTTCTGAGTAGCCATCAAACCAAGGGGCAGAAAACTGCCAAAGTCCTCCAGACCTCTCCTATTCATTGCTTCTTAAACTGATGATGAGGATACTGCCTGACAAACAAGCAAGACAAAGATCGTAGGAAAAACACAAAAGGTACCTCAAATGGAGCTGTGTTTGCCAGGATCGTAAATGATCATTTGAGTTCACATCAATCTACACACATTAATATTTGATGGCAACATAAAACCATATACACAAAGTTCAAAAAGTGCACCTTTGACAGCCAAATGTTTTATCAGCAGCATTAATTAATAGGTAACAGCACCTCTGGGAAGGGCAATCTCAGATTTAGTACTTTGTTTTTGTTTATTTATGGGCATTTCCAGCTGGAGCTACTAAAGTGCTTTTAATCAGAGAGACATTTTGCTGCACAACCTGTAGTAGCCATGAAACCATAAATAAAGAGGCGAACTATGAGACAGTGAACAACAAAGTGGTCTGGCACCACAATATAGTCATGGTTCTTAACAGCCTTTTATATATATTTGCAGAGTGATTAGATGACTGCACGGATGGTGCAAGTAGGACCACACCTTCTGGCTTCTCCTCCATGATTCAATGTCACATCTTCCATAGGACCTACAGATCTATGCACCCATACACATAGGTTCTGCATGCCAGCTGTGTGCCCTCTACTCTCACAAGGTGTTTGTAAGTAGATCAAGATGGGTAGCTGTGTTATTTGAAGAAGTGAGCAGCGACTCATGAAAGCTCATACCCTGCCACAAATTTTGTTAGTCTTTAAGGTGCTACTGGACTCTTGCTCTTTTCTACAAGGTACTTGTAATGCAGTCAATGCTTAATAGCATTGGGGTGTACAGCTATGCAGTTTGGGCCTCCAACAGTCAGCAGAAATCATTCTAATTTCCCTCCATTCGACATTCATCCCGGAGAATCTCAGAGAAAGTGAACTGTCTTGAGAGGTGCTTGTTTGCCATGAGAACAAGCGGCACACTCCAGAACAAGTGGCACTGTGGCAGTGCAAGGGTACCACAGTGCCACACAGAAACCCCAAAAGACCAACAGGAACAACATTTATACAGGCCCTACCTTGTATAAATTGATGGTGCAACCTCACTGGTCCAGTCAAAAAGAATATTTATAGCACTGGAAAAAATGCAGAAAAGGGCAACTGCAGATGAAAGGAAGTACTTCTTCACCCAAAGAGTGATTAACACATGGAATTCACTGCTACAGGAGGTGGTGGTGGTGGCTGGCACGGACAACTTCCAGATGGAATTTGACAAACGTGTGGAGGCTGGAGCAGACAGGAAAAAACAACAACACCCCCTCCCCTCCGGGAACAGCAACCAGCAGAACTTTTTAAAGTTGTAAACCTGTAAAAACCAAAAAACCTTTCATCTGTTGTAACTTTTAACCTGACTGCTCAGCAATTTCATTGAGTGCCCACGAGTTCTTTTCTTGTAGAAAGGGTGAAAAGTACTTCTTTATCTACCTGCTCTATCCCATGCATAATCTTGTAAACCTCTTATCATGTCACCCCCTCAGTCATTGTTTCTCAAAGCTAAGATCCCCAAACGCCTTACACTTTCTTCATAGAGAAAGTGTCGTCCTCTTATCATTGCAGTTGCCCTTTTCTGCATTTTTTCCAGTGCTATAAATATTCTTTTTGAGGTGTGTGTGGTGTGAGTGGTCCAATGAGGTTGCACCACTGATTTATATAGGGCAGGGCCTGTATAAATGTTGTTCCTTTTGGTCTTTTGGGGTTTCTGTGTGGCACAGTGGCATGCTTGCACTGCCACAGTGCCACTTGTTCTGGAGTGTGCCACTTGTTCTCATGGCAAACAAGCACCTCCCAAGCGTAGTATAGATCTGATGCTCATTTACTTTCTTTCAGTAAATATCAAGACAGTTCACTTTCCCTGAGATTCTCTGGAAGAGTCTGACTGCTGGGAGCTGCCTGCTTACCTGCCTTAAGTGCTGCTGGCTGGGTTTCCCCTTTGGAAACAATGGAGGTAATGGGGGTAACCTGTTTGGGTACCCATAGAATTGAGCCTACTGGTCCAATTGCTTCAGGACATGGGGGTTTATGTGGGGAGAGGCTCCCAAAGCTACCCTGAAAATCTGGAATCTCTCCCTCAAAACCTGTCCCCTCCAGAGCCACTAACAATACCATGGGAAAAAGTAACTTCCCCCCCACCCCAGAGGATAATGGAGGGGATGGGGGCAACCTGCTTGGGGGCCCATAAAATTGGACCCCCTGGTCCAATGCTCTTGAAACATGGTGGGTATCTTGGAGAGAAGCTCCAGAAGCTACCTGCGAGTTTGGAGCCTCTCCCTCAAACCCTTTCCCCTCCAGCCCCCAGAATATACCCTATGTTTTTGCCATTGACTTCAATGGCCCTTAGAATATAATGGGGCTGAAAATGACATTCGACTGGCCCAAAGACTTCCCGATCCTCCTACTGCCAAAATTGACATGCAGGAGTCTTTCTGTCTGCCAAATCAGATTCTGCCTGATTCGGCAGAATCTGAATCCGGTCGAATTATTCTTTTTTTGCACACCCCTATGCTCCACCTTCAGAGTTTAGGTGGGTGGCAACCTGAGAGAGGGCCTTCTCAATCATGGCATCAAAATTCTGGAACCCTATCCCCAGGGAGAGTCATCTGGCCCCTTCTGCTGCTGTCTTCCTCCAGTATGTAAAGACTGGTTTCATCTGGCTTTCCTTCAGTGATCCCTCCTTCTAACACTACATTTTAATTGCTATTTTATTGCTTTTGTATGTGTATTTTAGCTTTGTTTTAATGATGTGTTCTTGTTTGATTTTAATGGCATGTTTTTATGCTGTATCTGTTGCCCACGTTGGTGAATCTGATGAGGGCAGAATGGCGAGGCATACATTTTGTAAATAAATAAATAAAATTGAATTTCCTTTCAAAATTCAGAACCTGGGACCCTCATTTTTGAATGGCTGCCTCTCCCTGTATATATCCCCAACATCTTTTGCTGAGGTTGCCCCCTTGTTGGGGGGTATGATTGTGAGATCAAGGTCCTTCTTGGTCATTGTGACATCAAAGTCATTCTCGCCTTGTGGAACAATCTGCCCGAGGAGGTGCGCAATGCAGCCTCTCTAGTTCAGTTTTGCAAATTAATATAAAATTGTTTCAGCGAGCTTTCTCAGCTGAGTCCCTAATGAGATTCAGTGCATTTTTGCAGTGAGCTTGTTTCTGGCAGCAGGGATACTGGAATTTGTTATGGACTGCTTTGATTAGTTGTAATTGTTTTCAATTGGTTTTATTGGTTTTCTGTGTATTTTATTTTGTTTGCAGTGTGCTCTGAATACCTAGAGAAGTGGAGTAATTTTTAAATAGATAAATGGTAGATAACAACAGGTCCCTACATTTGATGATCCTCAATATGTGTAAATTGCTCTGTGAGTATGGATTGCCAGCCACAATTAACCATGATTTCCCAACATCTGAACACCACATGTACACACCATTTCCTACATGAAGTATATGCCATGAAAACATAATAGTCTAATGCGCAGGTTTCATATAGTCTGCTACATGGCAGTGACTCCTACATAAGAATTTTGTCAGCAGGGAAGTGCCTTAAAAACTGCACCCAGTTATTATATCAGTTGCAAAATACAAAAGAGTACAAGAGGATGCAAGCAGAGCTTTCTGCTAGAAAAGAAACTTTTGTAAGACGTAATGTAGCTATTAATGATGTGTAATTAGACACCTGATTAAAAGCATAATCTGCTGTGTTAATTTATTTTAGGAAACCTAATGGCAATTTAGAATGAAGCGAAATTAGTTTCATGGGCTTCCATGAATATTTTCTTTTCTAAATTATGTATTATTGTGGTTTGTAAAAATGAAAATGAAATTACTTAGAGCTAGTCCATTCATACATGTCTGTTGCTTGTTGTTTGCAATTGAGATGTACAAATATGAGCACACAAAACTGTCGTATACTGAGTCAAACAAATGGCTTTTTAAAGTCAGTGTTATCTACTCCAATGGGCAGTGGCTCTCCAAAGTCTCAGGGAGACGTCTTTTACATTAACTACTGCTGATCTTTTTAACTCATGATGCTGGAGCTTGAACTTGGAACATTCTGAGTTCAAAGCAAACATTCTGTGATAGCATTGACTTGTTATCATTTCATTTATTTATTTCTGTTTCTTTTTAGTGCCCTTTCTTTAACAAGTTTACAGTGTGTACCACTGTTCACATCCAACTCTACCCACCAATTTGTGATACTTTTTCATGTTTGGATTGTCCAGACTCAGATGGAAAGGATGAAGAATATGTTACTCTAATATTTCTATCTTTATGCTTATTTTGACACTTCTGCACGCAAACCCTGCTTTGAACCCAGTAGCGATAGCCCAGTCAGTAGGCATGGACACTGACACCTTCTCCTAAGGAACTAGGGTGTGCATTTGGATCTACCCAAGCCAAAAATATACCTGAAAAATACCTTATTGGGTTTGTTTGTTTTTTTTTGGGGGGGGTATATTTCAGTTTCCCCAATGTATCCAGTTTTCTTAGGAAAACTGAGGAGGAAATCCCAAGAAAATCCTGGATACTTTTGGGAATTACCAGTAGATCTGAAAACAGCAGAGAGGCAGGAGCAGACTGCTCTTGCCTCTCAGCTGTTTGTTGGTCTTCTACTGAAGTCCCTTTAAAGTTTAAAGGAATTGAAAAAGAAGAAGAGTTAGTTTTATACCCCGCCCTTCACTACGTGAAGGAATTTCAGAGCAGCTTAAAATCGCCTTCCCTTCTTCTCCCCACAACAGGTACCCTGTGATGTAGGTGGGGCTGAGAGCGATGTGACTGACCCAAGGTCACCCAGCCTGCTTCAAGTGGAGGAGTGGGGAATCAAACCGGGTTCTCCAGATTACAATCTGCTGCTTTTAACCACTACACCAAACTGCAGGAGAAGCCATAAGAACATAAGAGAAGCCAATGTTGGATCAGGCCAATGGCCCATCCAGTCCAACACTCTGTCACACAATGGCCAAAAATACCAGATGCCATCAGGAGATCCACCAGTGGAGACAGGGCACTAGAAGCCCTCCGACTGTTGCTCCTCCCGAGCACCAAGAATACAGAGCATCCCTTGCTCCAGACTGAGAGTTCCTATCCATACCTTGTGTCTAATAGCCACTGATGGGCCTCTGCTCCAATTTCCTCTTGAAGTCGTCCATGCTTGTAGCTGCCACCACCTCCTGTGGCAGTGCATTCCATATGTTAATCACTCTTTGGGTGAAGAAGTACTTCCTTTTATCTGTACTAACCCGACTGCTCAGCAATTTCATTGAGTGCCCACGAGTTCTTATATTGTGAGAAAGGGAGAAAAGTACTTCTTTCTCAACCTGCTCTACCCCATGCATAATCTTGTAAACCATTATCATGTTACCCCTCAGTTGTTGTTTCTCCAAGCTAAAGAGCCCCAAGCACTTTAACCTTTCTTCACAGGGAAAGTGTTCCAACCTTTTTATCATTCTAGTTGCCCTTTTCTGAACTTTTTCCATTGCTATGATATCCTTTCTGAGGGGTGGTGACCTGAATTGCACACAGTACTCCAAATGAGGTTGCGCCATCGATTTATACAGGGGCATTATGATACTGGCTGATTTGTTTTCAGTTCCCTTTCTAGTAATCCCCAGGATAGTGTTGGCCTTTTTTACTGCAGTTGCACACTGTCTCAACATTTTCAGTGAGTTATCTACTATGACTCCAAGATTTCTCTTGTGGTCAGTGTCTGCCAGTTCAGACCCCATCAACGTGTATTTATAGCTAGGATTTTTGGCCCCAATGTAGATCATTTTGCACGGCCACACTGAAATAAAGAATGCATACCTAAAAGATGATAACAAAGAATTATGTCTGTTTTAAAATCAATGGATTGAATCCAGCCAGTTTTTTTGCCTAATGCCACCCAATTCCTATCTTTACTACAGCCCCTCCCTCACATAGGATTGATCCATACATGCCTCATGATCTCCAGTGTAACATATTTTGGTGGTCACAAGGGACTCCTCCTTTTTTCACCAGCAGAATAGCTGGTTCAGTTCAGGCCATGAACTCTATATCTCCTCTTCTTTATGTATTATGGACTACTGCTTAGCCAAAAAGAAAGGTTAATTTCACAATTCCTCCCCTCCCCATAATTCAATGGTTTGAGAGATTTGCTAAGAAAGGACTTGGAAACTGTTCAGCTCTTAAAATGATAACTGATTAGCTATAATCACCTGTGCCCATGCAGCAAACATTCCTTTTGCTCTAGTGGGTTTAAATGCCCAAAATGCTGTTGGGTAAATCTAGTTAGCTACACAGCATTGTGCCAAAGCAGCAGCAGAGGAAGAAAACCACTTGGTATTTACAGTTATGAGCATGTTCAAACAAGTTAAAATTAAGGGGGTTGTGGTTCCCTCCCCTACAATCTCAATCTTAAAGGCAAATATCAGAAGTTGAAAACACATAGCCCAGCACTGGCATACGGCACTTGGAATGCTGAATATTAGTCTAGCTAAGCTTTCCCTCTACTAATTTACAGTAATTGTTTCTTTCCCCGAGCTTTTGGGCTGGCATTATTTTTTTTAAAAATGCATACATTTTCATAGCCAGAATTAGCCCTAGGGAATGTAGCTGCCACCAGGCAGACTTGAAAACACACAACAGGCTTTGGAAATGTGCAAAATAAACATTTGTTGCTGCAGGCAATCACCTGGACTAACTGCATGCAAAAGACAACTCCTATTACGACCTTTTAATAAACAAGCATTGGCTAGCAACAGCCATCATGCTATGCTCATTTAAGCAGGTATGGTGCTAGAAAAAGGACAATGGTTCAAATATGAATATGAAAAAAATATATATGCATGTCCAGGAACGAGACAACCCATGCATTTCTACAGTATGGGCAAGCTTTTTTCAGTCCAACACTGTCCATCAAAGCACAGGATTGGTGGCAGGGTTCTCAGCATCAGTACTTATCCTCAAGTTTCTGTCATGAGTCAGTCCTTAAAGGAGTCAGAGGCACCAAGGGTGCACTAACATCTCACATGGGATTACTTGCTAAGCCCCCAGCACTGATGCAAATAGTAAAGCATTCGCTATAGCAAGATTTAGGGTTGAGTCCTCTGGAATGTTTCCACAGACCAAAGGATTTCTATCCAAGGACCGTGTCTTTCCCTCACGGGGTGTCTGTTGTGGGGACGGGAAGGGAAAGGAGTTTGTAAGCCATTCTGAGACTCCAAGTGAAAGACAGGGTATAAATCCAATCTCTTTTCCTCTACTATTCCTGGGGAAAACTGAAGCTATTCTGTTGGTTATATCTTAGTTGGCACTGACTGTTCAAAACAGACAAGACAAAATATGTTGGTGTTTTCACCACTGGGGAATATTTTTCAACATTTTGTGTGGAAAATATCAGTGAACCACAATAACAATAACAACAGCAATAATAAAAAAGAGCCCCTTTAATTTCTTTTCTCCACTACTGCAGAAACTCTGTATTCCACTTTGCCGTTTGCTTAGTTTCTCACTGTCAGGAAGAAAACACCTCACAGCAGAAAGAATAGAAATCAATATATGTGTATTTCATATAAACTATACTTCCAGCTCAACACTATACAACTGCTGAAAGCATTTACAGACTTTCCTAAAGAGAAGAAAGTAATGATTTTAAATGTGTCAGGGTTAAAACAGATATATATATATAAATACACACTAACTTTTGAAAGATGAGTTCCAACCTTCTAAAATTGCTCTTATTTCTGCCTACTTCATGTTTTAAACTGTTTTTTGGATTTCATAGACATTCAAGGTATACTATGATTCACATTTCCATTATATTTCAGTGTTTTCTGCATATTCATTTTGTTTTTTCAAACAATCTGATCAGTCACAGAACATTGCTTTCATTGGGCTGTGCCAGTTCACAGTGGCAGATCAAATATTTGAACACTATGTTTGTAAGTAAAGTATACATACCTCCCTCCCAGCCAAAAAAATAAATAAAAATAAAATCTGTTTACCTCAAAATTCTTTCAAGTTTTCATTCAAATCAGGACTTATAACTTGTTGAAAAGGCAATGTCCAGTGTACAAAGAAGAGAAGGAGACCCTGAAAGGGGCAGCAAGAAGACTATTAGATAGGATAGTCAGGAAAGCATCTTCTATCTCCTGTTAATTGTCATTTCTTGTCTTGTCTCCAGATTGCTACCCTTAGGGCAAATTTCCTCTTCTCGGAAGTACCAACCTATCTCTGCCTCTCCTCTTTCCTATCAAGTATATTAGTTTCTAAATAAACCTTTATCTACTCTTTAATCAGGTTGGGTGCCATTGTTGTGTTAATTAGTTTGTCAACATAACTTCCCCTTGAAATTTTGTTATAGGGGCAAAATATCTCCCTGGATTTCAGTTGGAGTGAGAATATTTGGAGGTTCCTTATCTGCAGAATTTCAAGAAAGACCAAAGAATTTCAGTCATGGAACTAGGAACACTTCTCACATATTTACTTACTTAATTACTTGAAAACTGCTGCTGCCTCATAGCTGCCAGACTGCGGTATTCATTGTAGCTTATAAATTCACCAAAACAATACAAATTCATAATAAATCACTGGAACAAACACAAAAATTAGCAACCAAAACCTAAAATTCCAGATGTAGCATCAGTTAACCAAAATGCAGCACACACCTATCCTTGGCATCAGGAAACATTAGAATACATCTTTGTGGAGAAGAAAAACAATTGAAGAAGAGTAATCTTTCCATTATATTCCATGGGGCCATAGAATACAATGAAAAGATCACGCCACCACTGCGGCGCTATTCTACTTCACTTTTTGCTTCCCCCTCGAGCCTGCCTTGGCAGGCCAGCTGGGGAGGGGAAGGGGAGGCTTTTGAAGATGCCACCTCCCTTTTCTGCTTCCCCAGCTGGCCTGTTTCTGGAGTGCCCCCCTGCCCCCCCAAGGCAGGCAAGCCAGGAAGGACTGGGAAGACATTTAAATGCCTCCCCATGCCTTCCTTGGCTCCCCCACCCAAGTGGGCAAGCCAAGGAAGGCTTCTAGAGCCTCTCCCCTTCTCCTGGCTCAGCTGCCTTGGTGGGTGAGCCAGGAAGGACTGGGGAGGGAGTGGGGAGGCATTTAAATGCCCCCAGTGCCTTCCTCGGTTCACCCACCCAAGCAGGCAAGCTGAGGAAGGCTTCTAGAGGTCCCCTGCTCTCTCCTAGCTCATTTGCCTTGGCGTATGAGCCAGGAAGGGCTGGAGAGACATTTAAATGCCTCCCCATGCCTTCCTTGGAGCGCTGGGGTGGGGTGCCGGGGAGGTGCTGCTGGAGCACTTTCCGGCGCGCTCCGGCCCCAAACGACCCCTGAGTACTGCTCATATGGCTATCACCTTAAGCAGAAACTAGAACCAGAAATATTTTAAAAGGCCTTACTCAATATTATTTCTCTTCTATTTGATTATTGTGTCTATGAATTTTGCCAATGAGAGGGTGACACAATCATTTGTATCTAACAGTAGCCATGACACCTGGGCTCACACATTTAGCAAGTCCATATCTTTAAGTAAAGGGGTGACTAAATTAGCCATCAACCTGCTCCATAATCATATGTTTGATGATTTTGATTTTAGCATATGACCATCTGCATGTTCTATTAAAGTATGATACTCTATTATATCTACCTCTTAGTCACAGATACTATCTAAATGTAGCCAAACATGTCCTTGTCCTGCAAGTTATTTCCTTATACACAAGGCTCTTAATCAACTGCCCTCAGTAAACTGGCAGCCTGGTATCAAAACAGAATCAGAGCAAGCTTGGAAAATTTCATTCTTTGAAATATGGCTCAGACATTATTCCCAACAGCCACTCATTCCTGAGTGAACAGCCTGGCAAGCTTGTTTTATTTAAAGGTTTACACATTACAGTCCAAGCTGCACTCCTTCAGAATTTGTTAACTATGAAAAGGGTTGCTAGTAATACCTGCATTTCTTCTGTGCTGCACGACAATCTCATTAGCAAAGACCTGGAACAGGCTGGATTTATTCTCATTCTGAGCAGGAGGGAAACTGACTTCTGTCAAAAGCTGCTACTAGCAATGGGCACCAGCAGGCTCACAAATTAAAGTTCATGATGAATTTTGGGCAGTTCATGGTTCGTGAACTCAAGTTTGTTGGCAGGTCAGCTGGCATGAACTTTCCGTGAACTTTCAAGCAGTTCATGGTGGTTTGTGCCAGTTCATGAATAAATTTATTTCCAGACAGACTGTCTTTGATCAATCTAAACATTTACCAAACTTCAAAGCAACAGGGAGGGCAGAACTTGGATAGCATGTAGAAGAGCAACCAGGTGAAGTCCTCTGTGACTTTGATGTCCCTAGCGTGCACAGAAACCATTCTGTATACTCCTGAACCTGTGCCTGTCATTTCGCCAGAAAGCACTTTCCTGGGGGTACCTTCCTTTTTTGAGTGTGTGTGTGTAACTCAAACCCCATAAATCCAATCATTGTCAAACTTGGAAGGCAGGTAGAGTAGAGTCATCTGGAGATTCCCTGCTACCTTCATGTCTCTAGCTTGCACAGGATCCATTCTATACTCTCCTGAACATCCTGAGAACCTGCACCTGTCAAAATGATTGCTTGTCATTTCCCCAGAAAGTACTTTCCTGGGGGCACCTTACTTGGGGGCCATAACACAGAGGAGAGAAAGCCAGAGATCCCTTGTGAATGTAGTGTCTATAGCATGCTGGGGGGCCAGTCTATTGCATCATGAACCTCACAAACCAAAGTGGTTTGGCAGCAAAAAGTTCATGGTGGTTCATGGTTTTCAAACTGGGAATGTCACAAACCATGAACCAAATCACATTTTCTTGGTTTGTGCCCATCCCAAGCTGCTACAGCTGGTCACTGCCAAAGCAGTCTGAAAACACAGCCTAGACTAGTCTTTTTCCTCCCTATTGCATCATATCAGGAGTCTAATAAAATGTTGATAAGATGATGTTTAAAAGTCAGACCCTGCATTGTTCTGGCAATGATGCAGTCTTTTTATACTCTCTACTGTTCTCGTGTCTTCCACATATAGCTGCCAAGTCTCATGCTATAGTAGTTCTTGACACACGCACACCCATGGCTCAGTAGAGCAATGGGAGGGGGGGAATGTGGGGAAACTCACAGTTAGTACAATGACTAATCCCAGAGCATTGCTCCAAAACAATGACATCACTACCAGGTTTGCACCAGAAGTGACATCCTGCCACCAGAGCAACAGTGATTTGCATTTCCCCAACCTCCTTAGCATCCCATCAGTATCTAGCCCTTGGCTGGCAACCCTGCTCCCACAGTTCAATGTATTGTCTTCCAAAGCCCAATTTTCAGTTCAGCTTGGGTAGTGCCCCCATGGTGGGTCTACATTTCACACACTGAACACCACTGATGTGTATATGTAGTAAATGAAAATCTAGTGTGGGGGAGCCATGTGCAACAACAGATGTTCTGGCATATTATTTAGGGAAGGCTACTAGGACCGACCCCTGTATCTCCCCAACTGTCTGGCAGATTTTTCCTGCCAAAACTTCAGTTCCTCTCAGTGTCTGAGTTGCCTTACAGACCAAGACCAAAAGTGTCTCAAAAGGTGAAAGACCAGAAAGACCTCTTTTCCCTCCAGGTCAGCTGTTTTCTTTCCTCTTTCAGCTGATGTTGGCCAATCAGAGAGCGAGTAGAGCAGCCAATCACATAAGCTTTTTTTATCTAGGGAAGATTAACTTGTGAACTCCCTGATTCTCTGACACAAGCAGTATTTTAAAAAGTCTGCTCTTCTGTGCAATCCTTCACAGCTACCATAAATGCTCTTACAATAAACTTATTTGAAATGTAATCGTGAACGTATCACAGCGCTGTCAAGAGCCACTAGGGGGCCCTGTAAAAGGAAGACAGACAGATAAGAGGAAGCGAAGAAATTCACCAATTCTTAATGAAATAGAAGAGAAACTCGCTATTAATGCTATAGAGCTCATTTTAACACTTTTCATGACTCTGAGTATTAGAAAATGCTCTCTGGCTTCAGGAGAGCACTTGTTGAGCTCAGGTCTGGAAAAAGGGTTAAAATAAATGATAATGGAATGATAGAGGCACTGCTAGCTGGTTCTGAAGCCTTGAGATTATCACCTAAATTGCAGGGTGATAAGAAAATGGAGGAGAGAAACTGCCTGGTTCCTGTTTGCACCAGCAATTCTTGTCTGGGAAATTTTGTACCCCAATCTCTCTATAGGGTTGCCAATGGTGGCACAGGAAATTCCTGGAAATTTGGAGGCAGTTCCTGGGGAGAATTGTCATGGGTCAGTCAGGAAAGCTGGACTGCTCAGGAAGAGAGGAATCCACAGGAGAAGAGAAGTCCAGTGTAGCCAGTTCTGAATCAGCAGAAGCTGCCAAGCAAGAAGATGAAGTGCAGGCTTGTCAGAGTTCACAGCTGGCAGCTAATACAAAGCCACTAGCACCTTCCAGACACATTCCAACAAATGCAACCCAGGTGGTCATTACCAGCTCTCCAGTTTCACCCACACCCTTTGAGCGCCAGACACAAAGGCTTTGAATGAAGCTTTGACACTAACTCTGGACTCTGACTGCAATTGCACCCAGGAACACTGACAAGAATGTTCACCAGGGATGTGAAGCCCTACAATCCAGCATCTGAAGCTGCCATTTCTTCCAGGGGAGCTGAGTCTGGAGATTAGTTGTAATTCCAGCAGAGTGACAAGCCTCTCCTAGAGGTTGGCAGCCCTACCATCACTCCATATGTCCAAGAGTAGCACTTTGATCTCGCTGAGAATCTCCCTGCCACCTGTATTCCTTTGTCTTCCTCTGGTAAAATTTGAAATGGAATCTCTGTAAATATAGCAATCATTTGTCTACTTTTGAACAAACCAGGCTGTGCTGCCTAACTGTGTGCCACTTCACAGATCTCTTCAGTGCTGCAGGAGTTACTAACTAGAGGTGTGGCCCAAATCACCTCTGATGGAACAGATATATGAAGGAACCAAAACTGGGTGAAGCTAATGAGGTGGTTTATTTTCATGATGTCATCTGGCCCTGATCAGTGATATAAAGGAATCGAATGGATAGGAACCATGATATGGCTCTTTCCCATACAAATGTCAACTGGCCAGGAGGGAAAGCATCATTTGCACAGGAAGGAATCATAGCTGCTCATGTGCTTCCTTCAAATACACATTGCCACAAAGATCTGTAAGGACAATCATAGGTAAGCAGCTTCCACATCACTGACAATAGGCATGTTATCTGCCCTAAAAGGCCTCTGAACCAGGCAATTTGCCTCATGAAACTTGGTTCCTCTTTCTCATGGCTTTCCTGTTCAGGTGATGATGGTAACATTCTATGTAATGTCAAATGCAGATGTACTTCAAAGCCTTTTGCTTTGTCACCTTCAAAATTCTCCATGTCACATGTTGTTCACAATAAATACCACAAGGAAGTGAATGAACACATGCATTCATCCTTATGGTCACAATAATTGCTTTGAAGTTTCAGGTTCAGGTCCTTTGTGCTTAAAACCAGAAAGAGGTGCAAGCGTAAAAGAATGCATCACCTCATTAAGTGAAGCTGCTTAGTCTGAGAGAGCAGTATTGATGACAATGTAATGAAGAACAATTCAGCCGAGCTTGGGGGACACTCCCCACCTAATATTTACACAATACACATTTGTTTTAGTCCCACTGGCAGGGCTTTTCTACTTTTCTCATCCTTCCTCTTTGCTTTCTCTTGTTCTTTTTTCCACATTGTTCAGCGGTTTCCATCCCAATCATTGATTAATTTATTTCATCAGAGCACAACAGCCAGGATTCCCATTTCTACCAAGTGTACATTAAGGCTCAAGTTATACAATATGCACACTGTGCAGGCAAGGGGGGATATAAATAGAAATAAATAAATAAATAAATAAATAAATAAATAAATAAATAATATCTTTGCATAACTATTTAACTCACCCACCATCACATTGAAATAGACTTTATCACGTGCACCATCCTAAATGAATACAGCATTCGTACACCAGTGGGATGGTCCCTTGGGATATCAATCACTATTTTCTTTGTTTTTAAAGAGGGAGGAAGTATACCATAAATAGGGATGGGCATGGACTGCATTTTTGCAGTTTGGTTCAGTTCGTGGTTTGTGGCCAACTGAACTGCAAACTGATACAAACTGGGAGGTTGGTTTGCAAATTGAACCAGTTTGTATGGGTTTGTGTGCCATTTTAAGTTAAAACCCCTGCTTTCGGTTACCTGTGAAAAGCCATGGCCAGCAGAAAGCTGGGGGTGAAATGACTCAAACCCATCTAAACCCAACAGTTGAGCAGTGGAGAGCTCCCGCCACTCAGCTGTTTTTCATGAAGAGCAGAAAGCAGGGTGTTAAATGGCTTGGAGTCATTTCCTGCTCTTCACGAACTGCCATACACTGTATCAAAACTACTGGAGGTTTGTGACGGCTCTTCAGTGCGCAAACATTGTTTCACAAACCATGAACCAGCCAAAATTTGTGAGGAACTTTAGTTCATGAACCAGTTTGTTCCCATCCCTAACCATAAAATATTGATTAAAATGTAGTTCATGCAGCTTCAGATTCACACATCTTTAAACATGTAATCAATTTTTCACAGAGAATGCAGTGCAACTGAAATGTGTCCTATGCCTTTTCATTTCCATAGAACTGTACAAGTGAAGTCAAAACATGAGCCAGAGTGGTATAGTGGTTAAAGCACTGTACCAGGATCTGGTGAACCTAGTTCAAATCCCAACCCTCCTTGAGGATGAGATAAAAACATAACATGTGGAGTTTTGTCTTCTTATGATTCCTTTATTTTGTGCAACCTCTGTGTTTGTATATGTGAGTTTGTGTGTCCAAATTTTTTTGAATATATATGTTTTTCAAATGTGACACATGGATTCACGATAAGAATTGTAATGTTGATTGGTAGCTTTGTTTTAACTTTTGACCAATAAGTGGGTTAAACCAAACCAAGCCCACCCAACTATTCTATATTACACTGTTTACAGCCATGAAAGAAGTCACTTTGGGGAAGATTTTTCAGGAGCAGAGATGGAAAAGGGAAGAAACATCTCACTGCTTTTGATAATGGCAGTGGTCATACTTGCTGTCATTACCAAGCTCCAGAGTGAGGGCAGGAAGCATTGTCCACTCTCCATTTTAGGCCCCCAATGAATTTTACCATGTTATGTTCTGTGTTAGTAGTTAACTATTAGTTTATCAAAAGGCAATGAAGGAATACATCTGAAAAGTCTTTTATCACCCCGCCTGAGCATCCCTAGTTAACAGACTACTGTACTTAGCCTTGCATTATAAAAATCCTTGTCTATTAATAACCACAGTTTATCATCTTCTTAAACAGGGAATTTAATTGACAGCATTGTCTCAGAAGATGAGAATTTGACACAACTCATTATCCATTTTGGGTTTCCTTCCAAATAGTGGCTAAGAAGATTCACTAATTCCTTCCATGCTTTGCCTTCAGTGTAAATCTTCTGGGTTCATTCTAGGAATGGATGGAATCCCTCTCTGTACTGTGACAGAAGTACCATTGTTGGAGGTCTTCTTAAGTAAACGTGTTGACCTCTCTACACCCATCTGATCCCTTTGTCCTCAGTCACACTGAAAAGTCTAGGAGGTGCAGGTGACTCAGCTGTGAGATTTGATACAGCCCCTGTCTAAGATTAAAAACTTTGGCCAAGAAGTTATGGTTTTATATATGTGTATGTTTCACATTAAAATACACAAGCCTGGGCATAATTCCCAGTTTAAACTGCTTCAAATACATGCTCTTCCAGATCACATTTCTTTGCTAACTTCCTTTGTTGATTATTGTTCTGCTGAATGTTTCCAGATTCTGGAGGATGACCGTGTTAGTATCCCAATTCAAAGTTCCTCTCTGGTGACACATTTGAACACATCTGTCTTTGGAGACATACAGGCACACTATGTAGTATGTTGGCGATCTGGTCCTATCATACCTTGTTGCGCTGTGCTACCTTAAAGAAGGCCTGAATGTTGGCTTAATGCAGGTTTAGTAATGATGAGCAGAAATTAATCCTGCTCAGTGAAAGCATCAGGTTGATTGTAAGACCCTGGCAGCTCAGGGATGCTGGGGCTGTTATCAAGAGCTGTGTGTGCTATGGAAGAGAAAATAAAATAGTGATGAACAAGATATGCTTTTCCTATACGCCAGTGAGTGTGTCAGGATAATACTCAAGAAAATTCACTTGCCAGGACAAAGGAAAATGCCAAATGGACATTATCCAGAACAAAATGACTTCACATGCCTGGCTTTGATTTTGGAAAATGTGAATAATTAGGGGCTTAGTTCTTGCACTGGCCATGTTGGCCTCAAGGGGAATGCCTGGGGGAAAATTAGAGCATCTGCAAAGATAAGACTAGTGTTGCATCTGAGATACCACCCATGAGTCCCAAACAAGTCACAGAGGACAGAAGCCTTCCTCGGCAATAACTATTGATGCCTCCAGGGTGAGAAATTCTGGGACACGGAACTCCTGGACAGATAGCTATGGGTTTGATTTGAAATATAGAAGGTTTAGGTTTTAGCTAGGTTGGATGGAGGTGATCAAAAGGCACAATGCTGTGGAATTACGGCTGAATGCTAGTGTTATGGAGCCACTGGCTTTTCATATTTATAACTTTTCCGTGGTCCACAGAGACATTTGATCCATACTATGACCTCAGAAAAAATGAAACTATAGAGAGAAACTATTTTTCAGCAGAAACTAAAGAAAGGGATAAATACTTGTATTTCTGAACTGAAGACTCTGGCTTGTTGTTGTTGTTCAGTCGCACAGTTGAGTCCAACTCTTTGCGACCCCATGGACCACATGGCATCCACATGTAAGACTCTGGCATCCACATGTAATTCTGAGGGCTTTAAAAATTTCTGTGTCTGAGATAGGATAATGTGCATTATTAGAGACTCAATTCCGAGAGAGTAGGAACAATTTTAATGATTTTGGAGCCCTGGGCAAAATTCCATGATGGGGCCCAAGAATCACTGCCCCAACCAGCCCACCTGGGCCCATGCCCCAGCTTGAGCCACCCAGGTTCAAACTAAATGGGCAGGTGGGTGTGGAAACTGGTTGCCATTCAAACCCCTGGAGGTGTTGATGGGCATCTATGTATGCCTGCCAGCCACTGACTGAGCCTGAAGGGGGTGATAGGGCATGCATCAGATGGCTGCTGACCCAGCCAGGTGCTGCCCAAGGCCCCAAGGAGGTGCATGTGCAGAGTGGTCAGCCACTGACCAAGCCCGAGGGGCAGGCAACCACAAATCTGGCTGGCAGCTACCTAATCTCCTGAGGGAATGGGTGAGTTCACACACTAGACAGCCGCTGCATGAGCTCTGGAGGGGGAAGGCAAGTAGGCAGCTTACCCCTTCCATGGGCGGGGGGGGAGATAGTGCTGGCCAGGGCTCAGGGCAGCTACCCCTGAAGCTGTGTGTTTATGACCACCCCATGAAGGAGAGATTACAAAGTGCAACACATTAAAACCTGGCAAAATGGCATCAAACTGCAAGGACAGTGGGATTTTCTAAAGAAGGCATTCAAACAATGTCAGTAGCCATGGACAGAGAGCACATAAGCATGCTCTAATTAAAAGGATCTGAGAGCCAGGAAATGTACAGATCACTTAGGCATTCAATGCATGTACTCTGGGAGGCTGCATGAAGGGTGGAAAGAGAAATGGCCAGCCTATGAGAAAGAGTGCACATTTCAAGTGCAGAACTATTTCAGGGTTCACAGTTACCCATTTCAGGGCTCAGTATCAGATACTGGAGTCATGAACAGACAAGACAGATCCAAATGTAGCTGCTTTTTGGAAGGTTGCACATTTTCCATGGTGTAGCCATGTGTTTCCTGTCCTCTAGATGCAATACACTTAGTGCAATCTAAGCTTGATTTTTTTTTTTTTGGTATGCCTGACTTGCAGGGTCTTCAAGAGCACACCCAAAGGGCAGCAAGGAAATGACAGTCTTGGGTCCCCCCCCCCATTGCAGAAGAATAGCATGTCAGGCAGAGGACAGCAGCCCAAAATGAGTTGTACACTGCCTTTAATATTTCATTATCCATGTCAGATTAATTTAGAATGGGTGGAATGATTCAAAAGAAAGCTTTAAAAAAACCCTTCAGTTTTGAACATTTCTTTTATGACAGCTGGTTTACTCTTTTATTATATTTGGGACATTTGCCATTGATTTGCAAACTTGCAGGAGCCTGGAGAAACAGCAAGTAAAATGTGACGTGTTCTTATTTTTGTTTTTATTAAATATGACATATAATGCTGAGAAGGCAGATAGTAAAGCTTTCAATGTGCACATGTTGCAATAAAAGTTCACATGTACCTTCTAACAAATCTTCCTTTTTTTGGCCTGTTTTATACTCAACCCAGCCAAGAATGCAGAGATTTTCAAATGCTGTTCTTCTGCTCTCAGGTTCTTTAGAAGCTTCTTGGGAGTACCTTATGGAGAATGATAGTGGTGGTGAACAGACTTCAGTGGAAGCTTGCATCTAATGTCCAACACAAGTATAATGTTAGTAGTGCATGGCAGGGCTCATACAAACAGTACCACATTTACAGCATGCATTGCCAATCTGGGCTAGCCCCTCCACCTTTCTCGGGACCACATTGTTTTGCTACTGGACTAGCAAAACTGGAAACTGGACTAGCCTCACCATACAGCCACAGATCAATGGATTTCCCAAGCTGAACTGGAAACCAAGAGATGGGTCTTATCACCAAGATCATCTGTATACTTTGCATATGAACTCCATCCTGAACCTCAATGCTACCTGTTACTCTGTTTCCCAGGGCCTCAGACATAGGACCAGCCATAAGCTTCTCTCACTAGTGTTGCATGGGCCTCTGACTTCCTCATCTCCCTAGCCGCTTACTTAGAGATTCCTACAGGTTGTTCCTGCGATTCTCAAGATCCTCACTCCTCAGGTTTTTTCCCAGCAGAGGAGGAAACCCTGCCCAACCAATTCCCAACTCTCCTTCTGACATTTGCCTCACTTTGCTCCTCCCTGACTCTGTGGTTTCTTCACCTCAGAAATAGCTTTCCTTAGCACTTCCTTCAATGTTCTCTGCCCCCAAGGTTTTGGCAAGTTGGCTACATGCCTCCCAGGTGGTTCCTGTTGAACCCTATTCATTTAGTCCTGGGCCCTCTTTAGGACTTCCTAGGCTGCAAAGTAACCTTCATCTTGTCAGAAATGGCATTGTTCCTCTTCTAGCCAGCTCATACTTACAACTGGCCAGGCCAACCAAGATGCAACACTAATGCCCTGCCCTCATGCAGCCACTCTCCACTCACACCATCTCTCAATAGTGGTAGCCAACTTAGTAGGCATGGACACTGGTACCTCCTGCTAAGTAACTACATATTCCATAGCTGTGTTTTCTTCTTTTTGAGCTGCAATGCATTGAAAACTTTGCTGGTGCACCACTATTACCTTATACCTATGATTTGTGATACATCTTCTCTTGTAGAGGAACATTGAGTATATCCCAGCTTCCATTATCAGTTCAGACAGGGCTATAATAAGGCTCCCAGACCCTGACATGTCCTGCATGAACTTGATGTGTACATCAGAATATTCCCCAGAATCCTTTGCAACACGCTAGGTACTTTGGCTGGTGTTTTGGATCTCTTCAGGAAATGAACTGATGTAGGAAAAGTACCTTTAAGGCAGAATGTCTGGAAACCAAGGACATACACAGGATAGTGGTAAGGATATACAGGCCTCACCAGATGAACTGACTTTTCATTCACAGACAAGGCTTAGTATCCTCTGCCCCGCATAATGGTTCTGTGGCAGGTGCTCAGGTGTTCTGGCTAAGCCAATGATTCCTGGTGATGCTTGGACACTCACTGCTACAATATCTGGCATTTCTTATGGGTTTGTGAAGCACTTGCTACCCACCCACCCCTCCACAGAAATGGAGTCTAGGCTTTTTCAATACTTTAATATTCCCAATGACAGCATTGCCAATGGGAACAGCAGGGTCTGTGAGGTCTTGAGAACAAATGAGAGCCTTTCAAAAGTATACATTTATGTGAAAACAATCCTCCAAGGTTGCCAGATCCCCCACCTCCCGAACTCTAGGACTTACAGGACAATATCTGGTGGTATCACATTGAGGAGCAGTAGAAATGATTGCACTTCCACACACCACTAAGAAGTCCACTAGATGATATCTGTGAATGTGCATAGTCACAGTCATGTTGCTTTGAAGAGACAGAACTCATGGAAAAATAAAAGCATGTGGCAAATGAAAGATGTGGCTGAGTGCCAAATTATCGTCTTCTGTCTCCATTCCACCCAGACAGTAGTTCCCCAAGCAGGCATGCAAAGCAGTCTTAACAGAAATCATCAAGGGAGTCATCTCGTTGATGACCTAGAGATTTCAAACTTGCCATCTTGAGAATGTGACACAAAACAGGCATTTGAAGGCCAAAGCTCAAGACTGAGTAGCCCTTATTGTAGAAGAGGATCCAATTGTCTTCCCTGAAACAGCTGAGTTATCAGTCAGGTGCCATGTAGGACAGAGGCAATTCCCTCTTGATTCTTCAGTTTTCTGCTATTCGGATCACATAATGTTGCTTCTCGGGGTGTGTGTGGGGGGAACTAATTTCTTCCCCCACAACGACAGAGCATTTCCATTGCAATCATGCAGTAATGATTTATTTATTGACTACACAGGGGCCTTGGAAATATAATGTCATTAATTCATCTGAAGAAAATATTGACAAAGGGAAGCTTGTCATGCACAAAAATGGAATTCAGATTAGCAATACAGGGCCCATGTTCACAAACTCAGAGGCTGACCGAACCGGGGAGAGGAAAGGGTATAAAATACCTGGGAGAAACAAAAAAGAAAATTCAGAAGCACTACATGCTTTGCTCCTCCATTAGCCAAGAACCTGACAGGCTGAATGCCTCTGCAAAGGGGCTGCATGGATCCATACTGGATTTGTAGAGCAACTGAAACCTCAGTGACACATTAACTGACCTCAGTCTAAGAAGCAAGCAGTTCAAGGGGAGCTGCTTCTTTGATCTGGTCAATGTTTTCCACTTCTTGTGGGAGGTCAAAGGACCCTTTCTGTTCCTTTTCCTTTTGATAGTATTTGGAGGTCAAACAGGACTTCTTGGAGAAGGGGAAAGCGGGAAACACGTACCTCCATGAGCTCCTTCTATCTGTGGTCATTTGGATCCATACAAATATTTTTGGGCCCTGTTTCCCATACAACTATCATAGCAAGCAAATAAAAAAAAAATGATCTTTTCAGCCTCCGTGCCTAATACAACTTCTGTGAACTGTAACCTATTAATAAGCTTGAGATTAGCAAGCACAGTGAATAGTTTCTTCCTTTTGAAATATAAATCTCATTTCTTTCTTTGTAGTCTATTTAAGCCATTTTGAAGAAGCCAGAAGGGGTCAGAATACTGTGTTCTACCCATTCTCCCGTGTTTGGTATTAAACCAACTCACATAATAATGCTTAAGTAACTCTGCTTTGATGTCTGGTGGTTCAGGCGACCTTAAATATTTCCATTCCTGGGTCACATTTGACTATTGCCATAGCTGATAAATCATCCCTCACACAGAGAACTGGAAGATGTTTTCCATTCAGTACAGAAAAAACTAACATACATATTAGACTTACACTCACCCTGTTACCATTAACTTTCAATCTACTGTTGTTGAAAGGAGTGTATTAAAGAAAGCTATTTATTTATAGGATTTATTTGTATCGCACCATCAATACTCCGCATGCATGTGCGTGAAATTTGGAGGTAACTCTATCTCAAGGGAGGGGGTGTCATACCCATTTGGGAACAAGGGACCCCCTGAGGTATATAGGAACCATAAGAATAATGTATTGTTGCAAACCCAAATTCTACCATGTAACAGGAACAACGGCCAAAGGAATACAACTTCCATTTGTCTTTTTGACGCATCCCTGGGCCCAGAATGTCAAGAGTCCTCCAAATGACACACTCGTAAATCAAAAAATCATTAATACAAGGCATAGGTAACTTTCCAGACTTCCTTCTCCTATGAGTCATGATAGGCCATTTGATCACTGAATGCTTTACTTGGCAACGGTTGCCAAGAAAATCTGCATCTTAATCTGCAGTTCCAAGAAAGATGACAACCTCTTTCAGTAAATGACCAAGAGTACAATACATATTTTAAATCCCTCCACTTCTTGTGTCCTTTCGGTGGACTGCAATGTGACACAGGAAAGGCTTCTAGCTGTTCTGCCTTCTTTTTCTGAGCATCAAAGGTCATGAAAAATTTGACTTCCTAAAACGGAAATGGTACCAATGACTTTTTTACAGCAAATGTTAATGTTTGCCTGTTAGACTCCCTGTTTAATCATACCAGTATGGCTACCTGTGACTCCTGCCATTATTGTTATCATTTTGTGTTTACATGGTGACAAGATGTTGCTGTACAGATCTAATAACAGAATTGCTGCTGAATTTTTCCTAAAGCAAATCTTAAGACATATCTGGAAGTTTCTGATCAGAAAAGAAACCAAAACAAAACTGGGGAGCTTCAATTGTTCTCATGACTAAAAAAACATTTCTCAGGGTGAACACTTGAAGCTGTCTTCTACTGAGGCAGAACACTGGACTATGTAGATCTGACTGACAGTAACTCTACAGGGCCTCAGGTAGAGGCCTTCCATATTACCTACTACCTAACACTTTCAACTGGAGATGCTGAGGCTGAACCTGGAGCCTCCTGTGTACAGAGCAGGTGCCCCACCACTGAGCCCCATCTCATATGTGCTTAGCCAGGTTCCATAAAACACATTAATGCTGGTTGCTGGTCTGGCTGTGATATAGTGTCATCTCCTTCCTACCAAATGTAAACAAAATTGGTAAGACCTCAAAGTACAGCTACTCCCAGATTTGCCTAAAGCAAAATATGAAGGCTCTGATAGAAAAAGCCAAGGGATTTTGTGTGAAAGAAGAGTTTCAATCATACTTGCAAGATTTCTTCAGGAAGTTTCCCACATCTCTAATCTGAATAGAACTAGCATAACACTATGGAAGCTACAGTTGGAACAAAATACTGCAGCCAGAGTGTCAACTGGCATGGATCGTAGGCAATGCTCCTTCTAAGCTGTGGTGTTTTGTGAGCAGAAATTCTACTTTATGAGCTACTGGCATTAAAGCTGTGAGTGAACAATTTGGCTACAGCATAAATTAGTTTGCTCTGGAGCCATCCTTCCTGAGCTGAGACAAAAATGTGTGAGCCAGAGGCTAAAAAAACTGTGAGCTAGCTCACACTAACTCAGCTTAGAGGGAACACTGGTTGTAGGAACCATATTACTCCAGTTGTTACCCAAATGGTTTACCTGTGTGTGATCCCCAACTCTTGGAGCACCCCCCTGAGTGTTAAGAGCACACACAAATATATCCAGATAAAATTAAATTAGGGACCACTGTTTCTGTATACCAAGGTCCAAAATTTGGTAATCCCCATAAATAAAGCCGGTGGAAAATAGAATCAGATTCTAAATCTTTATTTAAAATATATGTCAAGAAAGCAGGAGGCTCTCCCCCCACCCCCTGCACACATACCCATACACACAGAGAGCAAAACTTAACCACAAACAACCTAACACCTAAGCAATAAAAGCATACAATAACAGGGGATAAATTAAAGCATACAAGCCTGCCTTGATGCAGGGAGGGAGTCTTGGGGGTCCTGGGTGGTAGCAGAATGAGGAAGGAGGAAGCAGGGAAGAGACTGAGGCCAGCTCCAGATCTCTGAGGATCCTGTGTTATAGATGCTCTGGGGCAGTAGTTAGGATGCCCAGGGGAATGGCTGCTGCAAAATTCTAGAGATGGGAGGCTATATTTATCCTGTAAAATATTGGCAGGTGAGCATCATGTGGGCTTCAAAGCCAGAATTTGTCATGCTGGGGGAAATGCCTAGCTGGAGCCCCATCTGAATTTTACTGAAATATGGGAGTTCTCTTATGAATGTCAATGTGGTTTGATATCATAATCTTGCTCCATCTACACTGGTTTCCAATTTGCTTTCTGCCTCAGTTCAAGGTGCTGATATTGACCATTAAAGTCTGGGACCAACATATTTTTAAGGACCACCCAGTCCCATACAAATCTACCCATCATCTTTGGAAGTCCTGCTTCAGTTGCCCCTGCCTTCTGAAGCTAGATGGGTGGCAACCCAAGAAAGGGCCTTCTATGTCATGGCACCAAATACTTGGAAGTCCCTCCACAGTGAGATTCTGTCCCCCTCGGCTAGTGTTTTTCACCAGGAGGAGAAGACTTCTGTTTCACCTCGCATACTCCCAATAGTAGTCACTGGCCTTCTTTCTTGTGTTGTTTCTTTATCTGTTTTTAATTGAACTATTTTGTAATTCTAATTGTATTTTTAATTGCTCAAACATTTTAATGTGGTTTTTTTATGTTTGCTGCCTGGTAGACCATAATATCGTGGACAGGCATCATAAAATATTTTAAATAAATAAATAACACAAAGAGGCTTGTCCAATATGAGAAATAAGTGACTTGGATAAGAAGAAGCTTTGCTGGAGTTGGAGGAACCCTCACACCAATCACTGTACCCTCCTTGCTTTCAAACGAGGTGCAAGTCTTCCATTATCCATTTCTATGGACAGCCAATGTGGTGTGACCCAGGTTCACATCCCCCATCTGTCGTACAAGCTTACTGGGTTACCTTGGACTAGCTTATATACTCAGCTTAATCTACCTCACAGGTAGGGTTGCCAGCTCTGGGCTGAGAAATACTTGGGGATTTTGGGGGTGGAGCCTAGAGAGGGTAGGATTTGGGGAAGAAGCAGACCTCAGCAGGGTACAATGCCATACAGTCCACCCTCCAAAGCCGTCATTTTCTCCAGGAAAACTGATCTTGGTCATTTGTAGATTAATTGTAATAGTGGGAGATCTCCAGCTGCCACCCAGAGGTTGGCAACCCTATCACAGGGTTGGTGTGAGGATAACATGAAGGACCAGAGAATGATGTAAGCTGCTTTGGGTCCCCATTGATAAGAAAGGTTGGTGTAAATGAAGTAAAATAAAGTATTGTCAAGACTCAGACAGCATGTATGATGAACCAATGGCAGTAACCTGGCCTTGGTGGGTACATTTCCACCCCCAAACTCCATTCCCCCCATACTCAGTGAAGAAATGGGAGAACAATCTAGTTTTTACCATGAAGACTGGGAGAATTCCTAGAGTGCTGCTCAATGCTATGAAGTTACTTCCAGGTCTACACCCACAACTGACGCTGCTGCATAGTGTGCCCAGTGCCCAAAAGTTCTGAGAATTGTCAGGTACATACCTGGCAACCTTAAATGTGAGGCAGTGTGGAAGGAGCTGTACAAGCCTGCTGCTCTCCCTTCCATTCTGCAGCCATTTGCTGTATGCTGTTGAAAGTAGACCCAAATCCCCTAGGCATTGTTTGCCTGTTTTCGATGCCTTCATAGAGGGGAACAGAGTGAGAGAAGGGTTTCAGTCATGCTGACAGAAAAGGAGAGAAAAGTGTGAAAGTGCATCCATGATATGTATGAGCTCAACAAGGAAGTCTGTATAAGGGGAGGAGAGAGAAGAGTATGGTCACCCAGCCTCCAGGACATTGTTGGAGCAGCCTAAGAAAGGTTGGTTTGGGGGTGGAAAGGGACTTCAGCAGAGTATATAGCCACAGAGTCGTAGAGCTCAGTTTTGACTTGCTTTTAACTGAGAGTGACCCCAGGGTTGCCGGCTGTGGGTTGGGAAATTCCTGTAGATTTTGGGGGTGGAGCTTGGAGAAGGAGTTTGGGGAGGGACGTCAGCTGTGTACAGTGCCACAGAGTCCACCCTCCAAAGCTGCCATTGTCTCCAGGGGCACTGATCTCTGTAACCTGAAGAACATTCATTATTCCAGGGGATCTCCACCCTACCACTGGAAGCTAGTGACACTAGTAAGCGGCCTAATGGTGAATGCCACCAATTGTGAAGATGTAAAAAAATAGAAGACATGCTTGAAAGACAAAGCGTGGTAAATTGCAGACATAGACATCGGCAATTTGAGAGCTTGGGTGAGACAAACAGGCATCGTGAGCAGGGTAAACTCAATTTTCAGGTGCCTTATTTGCAAGGATAGCAGCTGCACTAGTGCACTGTGAAGTTGCCAGACCTTGGAGGAAAAAAAAATCTGTGCCTTTAATAGCAGCTTTAAGGGATGTTAATTTACCCAGTGAAATCATTTAATTCTATGCTTCAGCTGCCCCTTTCCATACATTATTCTTGTATTAAAAGGATGGCACATTTTTCTCCAGGCCTGTTGGAAATCCTAGTCCTCTGTAGTTACTAAAATCTATGGAGTGATTTCCAGACCAGGTTTAGCTTAACTCCGTTGTCTTCCTTTGGAGACTTGGTGATGATGCATAGAATTCACTGTATATTTGCACTAGTGAGAAAATCTGGTGTTTTATGAATGCTGATGAAATCAACATCCTTACAATCATTTCCATGAAAAAAGGTTGTTATCAGGATGTGTGCATATTTATATACATACATCACAATTCTCGTTACAATCTTGCCATTACACATCAAACAACCTTTTAAATTATAGATGCCTATAAATGTAACAGCAAACGCTTTCAGATCTGTGCAGTTTTACAGATCCATCAGGGAGGTGGTAATTCACAGTAATGATGGAAATTTCCACTCCTTTTCTGTGGGCTATGCTGCAGGGAAAGATAATACCTCCCTCGCTGCCTTAGACTATATGTTGCAGGAATAACAACTTATCCTGCACTTACAGTAGCCATCCCTTTGGGCAGAAGGAAAACATTACACACACACACCCCAAAGCTATTACAAACAGTGTAAAATTAGTGATTCTTGCCCTCCATTCTTTAATGCAACAAAATACATACCATCAACTATTGTAACAATGGAAAAGTAAAGATGAGTACAGCCTCTTTAGCAGAAGCACCTTTGGAAGTTCTAGCTAACAAAATCGAAATTCTGTGCAAGTGGGAGCCAGCTATTATTACCTTTATTTATCTCTCTCTCAGCGATGGGAATCCAAAGCTGCTTACATCATTCTCCTCTCCTCTGTTTTATCCTCACAACAACCATGTGAAATAGATCGAGAGGAGTAGCCATGTTTATCTGTCTGTAGCAGTAGAAAAGAGCAAGAGTCAACTAGCACCTTAAAGACTAATAAAAATTTGTGACAGGGTATGAGCTTTCATGAGTCATCGTTCACCTCTTCAGATATCTGAAAAAGTGAGTAGTGACAAATGAAAGCTCATGCTGTTGTTCAGTAGCATAGTCAAGTTTGACTCTTCACGACCCCATGGACCACATTACGTCAGGCCCTCCTGTCTTCTATTATCCTCCAGAGTTTGTTTAATTTCATGTTTATTGCACCAATAACACTGTCTAACCATCTCATCCTTTGTTGTCCCCTTCTTCTTTGACCTTCAGTCTTTCCCAGCATCAGAGTCTTCTCCAGTGAGTGCTCCCTCCACATTTGGTGGCCAAAGTATTTGAGCTTCAGCTTCAGTATCTGGCCTTCCAGGGAACAGTCAGGGTTGATTTCTTTTAGGATTGACTGATTTGATCTCCTTGCAGTCCAAGGGACTCTCAAAAGTCTTCTCCAGCACCATAATTTGAAAGCATCTATTCTTTGGCGCTCGGCCTTCATTATGGTCCTACTCTTGCAGCCATACATCACACTGGGAATACCATTGCTTTGACCATATGGACTTTTGTTGGCAGGGTGATGTCTCTACTTTTTATCATGCTGTCCTGGTTTGCCATTGCTTTCCTCCCAATGAGCAACCGTCTTTTAATTTCATGGCTGCAGTCATCGTCTGCAGTGATATTGGATCCCAGGAATGTGAATTCTGTCACTGCTTCCATGACTTCCCCTTCTATTTGCCAAGGAGTGATGGGGCCAGATGTCATGATCTTAGTTTTTTTTATGTTGAGTTTCAAGCCAACTTTTGTACTCCCCTCTTTCATGCTGAACAAGAAGCTCTTTAGGTCCTCCTAACTTTCTGCCGTTAGAGTGGTACCATTGACATATCTGAGGTTGTTGATGGTTTTTTTCCCGGCAATCTTAATTCTGGGTTGTGATTCATCCAGGTCAGCATTTTGCATGATGTACTCTGCATATAAATTAAATAAGCAGGGTGACAATATACATCCTTGTTGTACTCCTTGTCCTATGCTAAACCAATCAGTTGTTCCACATCCAGTTCTAACTGTCACTTCTTAACCCTTATACAGGTTTCTCAGGAGACATGTGAGGTGGTATGGTACTCCCATCTCTTTAAGGACTTGCCATAGTTTGTTGTGATCCACACAATCAAAGGCTTTATCTTAGTCAATGAAGCAGATGTAGATGTTTTTTCTGGTACTCCCTTGATTCTCCATAATCCAGTGAATGTTGGCAATTTGATCTCTAGTTTTCCTCTACCTCTTTGAAACCCAGCTTGTACTTCTGTCAGTTCTCTATCCACGTACTGCTGAAGCCTAGCTTGTAGGATCTTGATCATGACCTTGAAAGTTCATACCTTGTCACAAATTTTGTTAGCATGTTAGGTAGGTTAGGCTGAGTGTGTGACTGGCCCAAGGTCACCCCGCAGGCTTCCATGGAAAGAGTAATAATTAGTACCTGGGTTTCCCAGATCCTAGTCTGACACTTGAACCACTACATCACACTGTTTCTCCATGTGGTGAGATACAGTTGTGATCCCCCTGTGCAGTTTGCCTGTTGTAAAGTCAAGACAAAATAGTTATTGCATGTGGTGAGTATTATGTACTAAGGCTGTAAGGTTATCTGTTTAACTGGTATACAGAGCAGCAAGAATTTTATTGGATGATTAGGGGAAGGATAATTGATTAGTCAATTACACGTGTGTTTCTATTTGAGCCTATTTTGGTTCCAGTGTGTTCCCATAATTGGAGTTTTACAGAGGTAAGAGCACATGATGCTTTCAGGAATAGTGTGCTCATGGAGTTATAGATTCACATTTAAGAAATAAAGCGGCACTCAGCTTCAGGAGTTGTAAAGATTGGTGGATGACTTGGTTTTATTGCCTGGACTGTAAACTAAATGAAATCAAAGTCCCTTTGTTCACTGTTGAAATAGAAGTGGATCTTTTGCAGGGAGACCTATAGGTGTTTGAAAGTGGCCAGACTGATTTTCACTGAAGCCCTCATTCATATGGAAGTTAAGTCTCCTTCCTGGATCCCTTGCTGTTGTTGTTCTGCATTCGCTTTGGATGCTGTGCACTGCTGATCAGTTTTGTGTATGCATCATTAGCTACATGCGCTACAGGGTGAGGGGCAATTATTCCCAGATTTGTAACTTACATGTTGCCCCTTGTGACTGAAGCGGGTGGGGAAATGCCCTGTTCCCTTAACAGGTATATAATGAATGGAAATTGGTAGTTGATGCTTTGCATGGCATGAAATTCAATAATATCACCTGATATTCTCTTGCAGTTCTAAAGAATGTTAAAGGAACAGCTGGTGGTGGTGGGGGGGAGAGTTTAAAAACTGGCAGCCCTACATTGCAACTACTTTTGTACTTGTGCGGCTTATTCATACATAAGCCTGTCTGTATGCAATGGAGTTTATTCAAAGTAGTTGTACACTGGATTAGAGCTTTAGTTAGTTATGGGTGAGGTGACCTTAAAAAAATGTACAAACTGCCCTGGGATTCCTTTGGGATTTGAGGCAGAATTGAATGGTTAAATATATAAATTGGAGGTCATGCTTTATGGAGGACGGGGGCACGAACATTATTCACTTATTCTCTGCCCACACATTTTCTTCTTTTATCCTGGAGCTGTTAAGCATTTTCATTACAATTCCAGGGTTACCACCAGTGTTCTCTCTAAGCTGAGTTAGTGTGAGCTAGCTCACAGTTTTTTAGCCTCCAGCTCTGTAATGTATCCACTGGAGAACATGGGCTCTGGACAGCCATGTGCTTGGACTGGTTCTAACCGGTCCCCCATGTGGCCAGGCGAAGGGCCTGAGCTTCGCACCGAAGGACAATGGACTAGGGGATCCTGACTCCCCTCCAATGGAGGAGCAGGAGTTAATCCAATCAATGTAAATAGCGAATCACCGGGTGTGTGTGTGTTTGGGGTGTGGGTCACTTGGGAATAAAAGCCGGCCTGCGAGCCGGCTCAGTTGTCTTGTTCTTCATCTAATAAAGTATGTGAGAGCTGAAATCACTAGTAAGTCTCAGTACTTTTCACTGGCGACGAAGGTGGGATGCCAACTCCCTCCATGAACAACGACCACGAGACGAGCACCGCTGACCGCCCCAACGCCGAAAGCACCGAACGCCGCCGCCGAGCTTCGTGTCCGCCTCTTCGGTTCCTGGGCACCGCACCGCTCCCTAGCACCACTGACCCCGAGAGCAGCCTCGCTTCCAACGCCGCCAACTCTACGCCTGAACCGCGACCTCCACGGGTGAGCACCATGGCCGCTAGCAACGAGAGCTTCCCCGCCTTCGACATCTCTCGTCCCGCACACTGGGAGACCTGGATCGAGACGCTGGAGCGTCACTTTGAGATCCATGGCATCACGGATGCGGGTACGAAGAAGGCCTATCTCCTGCGCTACTGCGGCATCGAGGCACACCTCCTCCTGAAGGACCTGGTGAACCCCCTCCTGCCGAAAGACGCGGCCGCCACCTACGACATGCTGGTCAAGGCGTTTACTGACCACTTGGCACCAAAGCCCACCAAGTTCGCGGAACGAATGGAGTTCTTCGCGAGAACGCAGGGCCCCGACGAAACATCTCCGGAATTCCTGGCCGGACTACGCCACGCAGCCACAAGGTGTGCCTTCCCCAACCTCGCAGATACCCTCCTAAACCAGTTCTTCGTGGGGCTGAAGGAGGCGAAGCTGCGCCGAAGGCTCATCAGCCGGGACGACCTCACTCTGGAGGCCGCCATCCAAGAAGCGGCCGCCTACGAGAAGTCCCACGCAGATCGCCGGCCTAAGACGGTCCATCGCCTCCAGGACTCCGGCCCCTCAGATGACTCGAACGATGAGGAGGTCCTACAGGTGAACCGCCGATCACAGCCACGCACCCAACACAACAGGGGATCCCCCGCACCACCAAACCAGCCCAACGCATCTGCCTGTGCCAGCTGTGGCGACGCTCACGAGCGCCGGACCTGCCGTTTCCGGGACGCCGTCTGCAGGACCTGCAACAAGGCCGGACACCTCGCCCGAGTCTGCCGCTCCAAGGGCAAGCGCCTGGGATCCACTGCCCAGCTGGACGCCGCAAGCCTGCACACCGTGACGACACAGCGCCGGCAGACGGTATGTAACTTGCCCCCTGAAAGCCCGGACAAGGTGCATGTGACTGTCCAAATAGAGGGGTCCCCCTGCCAAATGGAAATAGACTCAGGGTCCTCGTTCTCTATAATTTCCGCGGAGACCCTTAAAACACTATGCCCCAAGGGGGACCCCGACTGCACAAGCCACGGGGGTTGAAACTGACGGACTTTAACAAAAACCCAGTGGCAGTCCGTGGCTGGGGCAAGTTTCAAGTCCGATTTAAAGGGTTCTCGGGCTTGCTGGACCTGCTGGTTGTGGAGGGGCGCCTCTCAAGCCTCCTGGGACTGTCGTGGTTTGGGCCTTTGGGACTCCAAATAGCAGGAGTAAACCACCTCGGGACCGCTGACTGGGAGGCAGTTTGCCGGGAGTTCCCCAAAGTATTCGATGGGACCCTGGGGAGGTACAATGGGACCCCGATTTCGCTAGATCTGGACCCTAACGTACGACCCATCCGCATAAAGGCACGGCCCCCTCCCCTAGCCATGCGGGAAAAAATAGAGGCCGAGCTCGACCGCCTGGTCGCCCAAGGCGTGCTGGAACCGGTCGCGTCAGCGCGCTGGGAAACCCCCATTGTAACGCCAATTAAACCGAATGGGGCTATACGCATTTGTGCAGATTACAAATGCACCATAAATAAGGCTCTGCAGGACCACGCCTATCCGGTCCCGGTAGTGAGCCATGTCCTGGCCTCCCTGACGGGGGCCAAAGTTTTCGGCAAATTGGACCTGGCGCAGGCTTACCAGCAGCTGCCAGTGGACACGGCCGCTGCGGAAGCGCAAACCATCACCACCCACAAGGGGGCTTTCCGGGTCAATAGACTGCAGTTTGGGGTTTCAGTGGCGCCAGGGATTTTTCAATCTTTCATGGATTCCCTCCTGAAAGGAATTCCAGGGGTCCAGCCCTTTTAGATGATGTCATCATCGCGGCACCGGACTCCACCGCCTTCACCGAACGGCTGCGTCAGGTCCTGCAGAGGTTCAACAAGGCTGGCCTCAAGGTGAAGAAGGAGAAATGCCTCTTGGGTGTGCCCCGCATCGAATTCCTGGGGTTCGCAGTCGATGCACAAGGCATCCACCCCACAGACGAGAAAATTAGAGCGATCACACAAGCCCCGGTCCCCACGTCCAAGCCGGAACTCCAGGCCTTCCTGGGCCTCTTGAATTTTTACCACGCGTTTCTGCCCCAAAAGGCAACAGTGGCTGAACCCCTCCACCGGCTGCTGGACAAGGAGGCGCCGTGGGCCTGGAAGCCGGAGCATGCGGCAGCTTTCCGGGCGGTAAAAGACTTGTTGGTCTCCAACGGGGTGCTGCACCACTTCTGCGAGGCTTTACCTGTGGTTCTGGCGTGTGATGCGTCGCCCCACGGGGTGGGGCGGTGTTGGGGCATCGGTTGCCGGATGGCCGGGAGGTTCCGGTCGCCTACTATTCTCGGACCCTGTCTTCTGCGGAGCGTAATTACGCGCAGATAGACAAGGAGGCACTAGCGATAGTGGCGGGGGTTGAAAAATTCCACCATTATCTCTATGGCCGCCCGTTCGAGATCCTTACAGACCACAAGCCTCTCCTGGGCCTCCTCGCGCCCGATCGACAGACGCCGCAGATGGTCTCGCCCAGGGTTCTCCGCTGGTCCATATTCCTGGCGGGGTACTCTTACACCCTCACCCACCGCCCGGGAAAGGCCATGGGTCACGTCGACGCACTCAGCCGCCTCCCACTGCCCGCAACGGACCCAGACCCGGCCCCCGCCCACGTCATCGCACTCCTAGAATCGCTGCCCGATCGCCCAGTACATGTCAAGGAGGTGGCCCGCCTCACGGGCCGCGACAGGGTTCTCTGTCGGGTTTTGAACTGGGTGGGGAGGGGATGGCCGACAGCTAGACAAGACCCAGAGTTTGCGCCTTTTGTCACAAGGCGCGATGAGCTGTCGACCTATAAGGGGTGCCTCATGTGGCAGGAACGGGTACTGAGGGACCTTCATGAGCACCACCCTGGGGTAGTCAGGATGAAGGCTCTGGCGCGGGGGTATGTCTGGTGGCCAGGGTTAGACCGGGATATTGAGGACATTGTAAAAAGGTGTCAACCCTGCCAGGCCTCCCGACCCGCACCCCCGACGGCCCCAGACAGGGCCTGGGAATCCTCTCACCGCCCCTGGTCGCGCCTGCACCTCGACTTTGCGGGCCCGTTCCAGGGGCAGCTGTTTTTTATACTTGTAGACGCCTACAGTAAGTGGCTAGAAGTAGAGCCGGTACCATCCACCTCCTCCCGGGCGGCCATCCGAGCGATGTGGCGGATTTTCAGCTCGCACGGACTCCCCGACACCCTGGTCACCGACAACGGGACGGCCTTCACGTCCGGGGAGTTCCAGGAGTTCACCCGCCAGCACGGGATTCGCCACATCAGGTCGGCCCCGTTCCACCCCGCCACCAATGGCCAAGCCGAACGCATGGTGCGGACGGCCAAAGAGGCGCTCCGTCGGACCGAAGGAACGGACTGGGACTTCAGGCTGGCGCACTTCCTGTTCGGCCAGAGAACGACGCCCCATGCGACAACCGGCCGGAGCCCGGCGGAACTATTGATGGGCCGACGCCTCACCACCAGGCTGGACCGGTTACATCCCGATCGAGCGCCCGAGCGGGAGCCCTGCACGGAAACGCCAGCGGCGGCACGAGGGTTCTTCCCAGAGGACCCGGTGTACGCACGGAACTACGCGAGAGGGCCCCCGTGGATTCCCGCCCGAGTAGTCCGGGTCCGTGGCCCCCGGTCCTACGAAGTCTCGGTGGAAGACGGCCAGATCCTGCATCGCCACATCGATCAGCTACGTCGCCGGGTGCTACCCCTGGAGCCGGATGAGGGGGAGGAGTGGGACGAGCCAGCTCAACCAGACGCGGGGCGGACGCACCAGAAGAAATCCCGGGGACTTCAACTCCGGACTGACAGCCACCGCAAATGACACACCGGCCGAGATGGTGAGCCCAGCCCCGCCAACACCAGAGCGGCCACCAGTCCCCACAGCCGCCCGGGAGGCTGTCAGTTCCCCCATGCCAGAGCCCCGTCGCTCCACGCGAGAGCGGCGGCCCCCCAGCTATTTGAAAGACTATGTGTGCGGGTGTTTATCGGACCAAGGGGGAGGGGTGTAATGTATCCACTGGAGAACATGGGCTCTGGACAGCCATGTGCTTGGACTGGTTCTAACCGGTCCCCCATGTGGCCAGGCGAAGGGCCTGAGCTTCGCCCCGAAGGACAATGGACTAGGGGATCCTGACTCCCCTCCAATGGAGGAGCAGGAGTTAATCCAATCAATGTAAATAGCGAATCACCGGGTGTGTGTGTGTTTGGGGTGTGGGTCACTTGGGAATAAAAGCCGGCCTCCGAGCCGGCTCAGTTGTCTTGTTCTTCATCTAATAAAGTATGTGAGAGCTGAAATCACTAGTAAGTCTCAGTACTTTTCAAGCTCACACATTTTTGTCTTAGATCAGGAAGGATGGCTCCAGAGGAAACTAATTTATACAGCAGCCAAATTGCTTGCTTACAGCTGTAATGCCAGTAGCTCACAAAGCAGAATTCATAGAATCATAGAGTTGGAAGGGGCCATACAGACCATCTAGTCCTACCTCCTGCCCAATGCAGGACCAGCCTAAAGCATCTGTGACAAATATTCATCCAGCCTCTCCTTGAAAGCTGTCAGTTAAGGGGAGCTCACCACCTCCCAAGGCAGCTGATTCCACCTTTGAACCACTCTGACCGTGAAAAAAGTTTTTCCTAATATCCAGTCAATACCTTTATGCATGTAATTTAAACCCTTTGCTTTGGATCCTGTCCTCTGCTGCCAACTGGAACAGCTCCTTGCCCTCCTCCAAATGACAGCCTTTAAAATATTTAAAGAGAGCAATCATGTCCCCCCTCAATCTCCTCTTCTCCTAAACATTCCCAAGGCCCTCAGCCTTTCCTCGTAGGGGTCAGTCTCCAGACCCCTGATCATCCTTGTTGCTCTTTTCTCACCCTTTCAATTTTGCCCACTTCCTTTTTTAAGTGAGGCCTCCAGAACTGCACACAGCACTCAAGGTGCAGCCTGACCAAGGCAGTATACAGAGGGGCTATGACCTCCTGCTATTTTGATGCTATACCCCTTTTAATACAACTCAAGACTGAATTTGCCTTTTTTGTCACCTCATCACACTGACTGTTCATATTTAGTTTACAGTCCACTCTTACCCCAAGATCTCGTTTGCATACACTACTCCCCAGAAACGTATCCCCCATCCAGTATTTGTGCTTGACATTTTTGTGGCCCAGATGTAATACTGTGCATTTATCTTTGTTGAATTGCATGCTGTTTGCAACTGTCCACTTCTCCAGAGTATTCAGGTCTTGTTGAATTTTAATTCTATCTTCTTGGGTGTTTGCTATTCCTCCTAATTTGGTATCATCAGCAAATTTAATGAGTAGCCCTTCTACCCCTTCATCCAGATCACTGATAAAAATATTGAAAAGTACTGGGCCCAAAACCGAGTCCTGTGGCAACCCACTGAACACCTCCCTCCAATCTGATGAAAAGCCATTAACCACCAATCTTTGGGTATGGTCCTCTAACCACTTCCCTACCCACCGAACTGTCCTATAGTCCAGTACACAGTCTTCCAGTTTTCCCATCAGAATGTTGTGGGGAACCTCATCAAAAGCTTTACTGAAATCCAGGTAAATCACATCAATAGCGTTCCCACGATCCAGTAAGCTCATCACACAATCAAAGAAGAAAAGCAGGTTAGTCTGACAAGATCTGTTGGAGACAAAACCATGCTGACTTCCCCAGATCACTAAGTTGTCCTTCAGATGCTTACAGATTGATCCCTTTAAAAACTGCTCTGCCTTCCCAGCAACAGAAGCCTGTAGCTTCCCGGGTCATCCTTCTTCCCTTTCTTAAAGTTTGGGATAACACTCGCTCTTCTCCAATCTTGTGGCACATCCCCAGTCGTCCAAGAAGCCTTGAAAATGATGGACAGAGACTCTGCAAGTTTATTAGGCAGTTCCTTGAGCACTTTTGGGTGCACACCATCTGGTCCAGGGGATTTGTATTCATCCAGTGCAGCCAGGTGCCTCTCCACAACCTTCCTGCCAATGTCAACTGGACTCTCAGGTGTCCTGTTATGTCCTATACCATCTCTAGATGGGCTTGAGTTCTTCTGGGAGAAAATAGAGGCAAAAAAGTCATTAAGCCTGTCTGCCTTTTCTCTGTCCTCCACCAGAGTTTCTCCTTCTACTCCCAAAAGCAGTCCAATTGCCTCTTTTACTTTCTGTTCACTCCTCACATACCTGTAGAAGTTTTTCTTATTGTAGCAAGCCCCCCTGGCCAGACCCTACTGAACTTTGGTTTCTTTGATCACTGATCTGCAGTACCAAGGCTGAGTTCAGACTGGCAGTTTGAAGTGGGAGCCAGTTGTAGCAAAAAAGCCCCGGAACAAACTGTTCCGGGTTTTCCCGGTCACACTGCGCCGACTGATGCAGGAGCATACTGGGAGGAGGTGTGCCAGAGCGTTCAGACTGCTGGCCCGGAGGCACGGCTGTAAACAGCTTTTCCCTGGTAATTCAGCTATGTGCGCATAAGCAAATCTGGCTGATTTGGGGAGGATCCTGTTGCTCCAGCACTGTATTGGGCAGTAGAGTGAAGCACAGCCAATCATATTGCAGCTGCCTTATGCGCAACGCGGGTTGCTCTCGGCTTTTCAGGTTGGTGTTCACACTTCCCGGCAGCAGAATGAAGTGGGATAAAGGCACTCTCCAGGATTTGCTACCGCTTTCACCAGATATCTTTTAAATGTGGGAGCGAAGTGGAACAGCACGGGTTGACTACAGGTGGGGAATGTCAGGCAGATGTGTCTATGTGAATGCCCCCTTTAATCTGCTTGTAAAATGTGGCTGAAACATGGCTATAGCGGGGCAAACTGCCAGTCTGAACTCAGCCCTAGTAACTCTCTATACTCCTCTTTAGAGGTCTGACCTTCCCTCCATTTCTTGAACATTTCCTTTTTCTCCCTTAGCTTATTCTGAAGCTCTCGGTTCATCCACATCAGTTTCTTGGTGCCCTTACCATGTTTCCGTCTTGCTGGTATAGTGAGGGCTTGAGCTCGCAAAAGCTCATGTTTGAGAAGAGCCCACCCTTTACTCGCTCCTTTCCCTTCTAGCACACTCCCCCATGGAATGACTCCCATCAAGCCTCTGAGTTCATTGAAGTCGCCCCTACAAAAATCTAACCTACGAGTCTGGCTATGAACTTCCTTGACCCCCCCACAGGAACTGGAATTCAAGGAGGACATGGTCACTTCCCCCTAAGGTCCCCACCACCTTCACCCCATCTACCAATTCTTCCCTGTTGGGAAGACAAAAAAACCCCTTACCTTCTAGCAGCACCTCACCATGTGCTCTCCACTCCTTGCCTCAGGCCAGCTGACTCACAAGACTCCCTCCACAGCTTAGAGGGAGCATTGGTTACCACTGGAAAGTCTAATGGAGAATAGAGGGTGCATCAGTAAATCTGACTCTGATTGTAGAGGGGGAATAATGCTTATTACCACATAGTATTCTGTCTCTTTACTTCCCTTCCTTTTTTGTGGAAATAAAACCTGATTTTCAAGGCATATAAGTTGCCTGCAGAAAAGTTAATTGGAATTCTATAATGCACTGCATATGACATCCAGTGCAGAAAAGTAGTTAATGCTTAAGAAACTATTGTGTGCACCACAAGGGAAATTAATCCTATTAAGTCTGAACAGGTAAAAAGGCCATTGCATCCTAACGTAAGGATGTAGAGGAAAGGTTGTTTAAAATGATAAGCCTTCTAGCAGAGAGGAAATCAAGTAAGAGTAGTGTTGTTCTGGGTAGCTGAATTTCTTTCCTCAGAATTCACTGTTTTAGATATAGCCTTTGATTCTCCTTATTCTCTTTTTTTCTCTTTCAAAATAATTCCTCTTCAGTTTCTTTTTGACTCCTCTTTGTTGTTTTCTGATATACCACATGGCAGTGCTCTGGGTGCCCTTTTGTAATTTCATCCCTTGCAGAATTTATTGAAGTTATATACCCCAGGGTGGTGCTCTAGAAGGAGGATAGGGAGGTTTGGGAAAACATTGCCTTCTTCTGAAATTTGCATGAAATTCTGAAATTTTGCAGGAACTCCCTTCCTGCCCCTTCTCTCTTCAACTTTCTGTGTTGATCAAAATTGAATTAATTTTAAACAGGCTTGATATCCCTTTTTTAAAAAAGGAAAAGAAATGATTGTTGGATTACAAGGAGAAATTGGGTAAAGAGGAATGAAAAGAATTTATCTTAACAATGCTAAACTGTAAATAGTACCCACTGCAGACAATAAAATAACCCAGGTTGATTTTTTTAAAGAGGGCATAAATTTATAATAAATGGAGAATTAGTTTGTTCAGTTTCACAGAGAGGCAGTGTTATGCCTTTTTCAGCCTGTGACCAACATTTCTTTCACTTCAAGTTTCTGAGGACATCTAGTTGGACAACAGTCTTTCCTTTTTCAAGCACTGACAGACCTGTGCCAACTTTGGCTCTCAGAGGTGGCAGAAAATGTCTAGATGCTGTTCCAGTTGAATTCAAAATTTCTATTGTTGTGTTCTGTTGCTAAGCATCATAAAAAGTACATTACCAAATGAATGCTATTTTCTTTTATTAAAAAAATCAATAACTGAACTATCACATGGTTAACAGTCCCCATCTATTAAATTAGAGCAGCAATCCCTCCTAAAGTCCTGGACAAGAGCCAGGGCCAGTTTATCCATATAGGCAAGTTAGGCGGTTGCCTAGAGCACCACCTTCAGAAGAGTGCTGGCCTGCTGATGAACCCCCCTCCCCTCCCCACCCTGCCCCTCCGTCACCAGTCACAGCAAAGCCCTGCTCCACTTGCTCTGTCCATGGGCTTGAAGGGCATGGTCTGGCTGTGCTTAGGAACACACTGTGGACTCCATGGGTGGGGAGGCAGGTTTTGGGGGGCTTAGCCATAGCAGCACTGCCTTAGATAGGTTGACTCAGATTCGGTGGTCTTACTCACAGGCGAGAGGGTCTAGGATGGTTGTGCCATCTGCTGCGTTTGCAGTGCCCCCCTGAAGAGCACATCAGACTTTATTTATTTCAGAGTTTTAAGGTGTGGTGAGACTTTTCCTTAATGAAAACAACATTTTCCTGCTGCCTTTCTCCTGCATTCCATTTTGGCACTTTGGGTTCTTCTTCCCTCATAGGAGGTCCCCGTGGTGGTCCAGGCATTTGCCTAAGCCTGAAGTCCGGTGTCAAGAGGGTCACAGTCCCCTCCCCCACATGTTGTTTGAGTCTTGCATTTGGATGCCCCCTGCACAGTTCAGGGGTTCAGAGGGCCACGGCCCGAGCCAAGCAAGCCCTGCTCCGGAGCAGCTGGAGCTGAGGGCAAGCCAAGCATGCTGGCTTGCTCACACAGGCATGAGACCCCAGAAAAAGGGCTGCTTTCCTGCTTGAAGATAAACCTGTGGCTCCAATCTGGCAGACAGAACCCCATGGTGGACTCAGCCAGTGAAGGGGGGCAGGGACAGGGAGAGGCTGATACTCAAATGCAGGCCTGCAGGACTCCCTCACCCACATCGATTCTTGATTTAGTTAGTGGCCTCAACCAAGGGATCCCCTCTCTTCCATAATTTTCACCTCATAACCAATGCTCCCTCTAAGCTGCGGAGTCTTCTGAGCGAAAATTCTGCTTTGTGAGCTACTGGCATTACAGTTGTGAGTGAACAATTGGGCTACTGCATAAATTAGTTTGCTCTGGAGCCATCCTTCCTGAGCGAAGGCAAAAATGTGTGAGCCGAGGTTAAAAAACTGTGAGCTAGCTCACACTAACTCACCTTAGAGGGAACACTGTTCATAACAATCCTGTGAAGTAGGCTGGCCCCAAGGCACCAGGTCAGCTCTGTGGCAGGCTTGAATTTGAACCTGGATTTCACAGCAGAAACAAACCGGGGGGGGGGTGGATGTGGCTACTGCTGAGGCTACCTGCCCCAGCAGGCTCACAAAAGGAAAACAAACATGAGCAGAGCGAAAAAAGGCCATGCTGGTGGGGCATTGTGATTAGAGGGCTGGACTAGGAGCTGGGAGAGCCAGCCTGGTTGGAATCTCTCCTCAGCCATGGAAGCTGGCTGGGTCACCTTGGGCCACAGTCAGACACTCTCTGCCTCACCTGCCTCACAGGGATGTTGTGAGGAGAAAAGAAGGGGGGAGAGTAGGCATAAATGAAGTAATTAAAAAAAAAAAAATCTGAACCCATAAAGGGTTAGATCTCTGAGTTCCCCTAAACTGGAAAACTGTTATGGCTTCCACCCAATCCAACCCTGAATCACCTGGCCAACATTCTGTGACGGCCCTTCTAGAGGCCGAGGCAAGCACCCATCCCTTCCTGGCTAGACCCCATTCTGGACCGCGGCACTGCTGCTTTCCCTTCCCAGGATGACCGAGGCCTTTGAAGATGCCTTTGAAGCCTTTGAAGATGCCTTGGTTCTTTGGTTGGTGACCGGGGGCTCCAAGGCCCTCCACTCTGCTGCTTGTGCAGGGTAGGTCTCTGCCACCACCCTTGGAAATAGAACAGTATCACAAATTACAATCCCCATTTCACTTACAAGCATAGGGTAAAGGTAAAGGTTTCCCTTGCTCAAAAGCCAGTCAAATCCGACTTTAGGGATGCAGTGCTCATCTCTGTTTTGAAGCCAAAGAGCCAACGCTGTCCAATGACGTTTCCATGTTCATGTGGCTGGCATGACTAGATGCCATGGTGCATGGAACGTTGTTACCTTCCCAATGAAGTGGTACCTGTTTATCTATTAGCAACTTCTTGCTTTTGAACTGCTAGGAGAGCCAGTTTGGTGTAGTGGTTGAGTGTGCAGACTCTAATCTGGGAGAACCGGGTCTGATTCCCCACTCCTCCACTTGCACCTGCTGATGTGACCTTGGGTCAGTCACAAGTTCTGGCACAGCTGTTCCTGAAAGAGCAGTTTGTGTTAGAGCTCTCTCAGCCCTACCTTGACGGCTTTCAAGGGAGGGTGCTGTTATCTTCATAGTCATCATCGGTGGCATCAGAGCACACACACCCTTATTTTTTTTAAAAAATGTTCAAAATATTGATATATCGATGTAGCATTGCAATGGTGTTTTAAGCAGATTCTCTGAATTCCCAGATTTCTTTGTTGTTATTTTTTTTTAAAGTAAGTCTCTAGTGCTTTCCATCATGAAGATCTAAGGGAAAAGGCATATTTCCACAAAAGGCTAGAGGTTTACTTTAAAAAAAATCAAAGTTGGGTATTCAGAGAGCCTGCTTAAACTATCATTACAACAGTACATCAATATATTGATATTTTAGGATCTTTTAAAAATAAGAACTGAAACTATTTGTCATTGGGGTTGGGAGAAGAGGGAGTAGTTTGACAATGTCCAAGTATTGAAAAGGTGGGCTGGAGGTGGGTGGGAGAGGAAACTGATAGAACCATTATACATGAGGGGAAAAAAATGAGCCTCTAGAAAAAAATTGGGGCTAAACTGTTTAAAAAACCCCCAAAACACTGGGGGATAAACTGAAGCAATGTGGGACCAGAACCAACGGGGGGGGGGACTTATGTGGAAAAGCTCTGCTTGTCATGCACAAAAGCCTTACCAGAAAGAGGGGGGGAGTGGGCAACTCTTCAAAACTGCTTTGGAGACAGTTGTTCCTGAACTGAGGGAAAGGGAAAGGATCCAAACTGGGATAACTGTGGTTGCTGTTATAACACCATTTGATATGAGCCAGTGGTCTGCAGTTGATGTAATGAGCCAACATGGTGTAGCAGTTAGAATGTTGGAATAGAATCTGAGATTCCAAGGTTTGGATCTTCAATCTGCCATGGAAGCCTGTTGGGCGACCTTGGGCTACCCAAGTTCTCTCTAAGTCTAACCTACTTGAGGATAAAGTGGAGGAGGGAGAACAATGTACTCTGCCCTGCACTTCTTGGACAAAATGTGGGATGAAAATGTATTAAGTGATTAGAGTGTTGGATGAGCAATTAAAATCTCCACTTAGCCTTCAAATTTGCTGGGTGATCTTGAGCCACAGTCTAAAATACTGTGCAGGGTTTATTGGGAGATTAGAATTGGAGGAACCATGTACTCTAAACTCCTTAGAAGGACTGGATAAGGATGGGTGGGTGGATGGATGGGGAGAAAATGTTCATGGCATATTACAGAGTAACAAGAAAAGGAGGGATTGCTACACTGGGGAGGTTACAACCAAAAATTAAAGAAATATTGGGGAATTTCAGACAGATGATATAATCCGGAAGAGGAACGGTTCCCAAACGGTTTCTGGTCTGGCATTTCAGACAGAACCGTTTTAGAACCGGTTCCCTACCGGAATATATTTGTAATTTCACACAGAATCGCTTCTGTCCCGTTCAGGAAACGGGGCTGAAGCGTTTTACCTGTCAACCGCTTCCAAGTAGTCGTCAGTTTCTTCTCCCGGATCGGATACGCTTTTTTCCCGCCTTTTTTCGCCCGCGCGGGCGATCTCCGGCTTTTTTTTTTTTAACGTTCGCTTTAGAGCATTATAACGCTATAGCGCTATAGCGCTCTAAAGCGAACATTTTTTTTAAAAAAAAGGCGTGGCGGGAAAACAAAGCGGTGCAATCTGAATTGCCAAACCGCTTCTGATTCGGCTCTTTTCCGGTCAGGGAAAGCCATGTGTGAAATGGCAGCCCTGTACCGGTTTACTTCAAGACGAATCAGAAACGGCTTCAATCCGGCAGAGTCTCAGTAATGTGAAATTCCCTACTGGTACACAAGGCAAATTATGCATTCTGTTCAGTTACACAGCATTACATACAGTTAGGCTTCTATCAGCAGACAGTGGTGAGGAGGCTGAATGAAAGGGTTCACAGACAAGATGGTTTTTGAAAAAGGACCTGCAGAAACAGAGAATGACTGCATTATTTAGGTGTTCTGGGAGAGAAGTCCAGGCATAAAGGGCAGAAGGGAAAAGGGTGGGGTTGTTTAAGGGAGAATGAGATCTGCAGAGAGCCGACAGTGTGGAGCTGTAGGAGAAAAGGTCACAGACAGAGATGTTTACTAGATTATGAGAAAGGGGAGTTAAGAGAAAACAAGGCCAAGGTAGGCTGTAGAAATAAAGATTTTATTTATTTATTTAATTTCTACCCTGCCCTCCCCACCGTGACAGGCTCAGGGAAGCTGACATGGAATAATAAACAGCTAAAACAAATATAAATAAAATCATAAACAGTATAAATATAAAAACATTATGAAGTGCTACTGCTAGATGGTTCATATGTGATGGCGGACATAAGCAGCATCTGACAAAACAATTGAACGACTATCATTGTCTGGGTTATGCAGGCTGTTAATAATGAGGACTTTTATACTGGAACTGGGAGGGGAGAAGATCTATTATAGGGAGGTCTTAATGATGTGAGAGGTGAATGATTCGCAAAACAACCCTACTCAGTTTTGCATGAAAGTAAGTTCCATTTTATTCAATGGGACTTACTCCCAGGAAAACATTCTTAGGACTGCAGCCTTGGTGGCGGAGTTTTGCATGGAGGTAAAAAGACTGAGGGCTTTTCTACTTGGGTTTTTTCCCCACTAGTTCTGGCTCCATATTACATCAGATTTATCTAGTTCCTTTAAGACCACTTTACCCTGCTCTTTGTCTGGAAGTCAGTTTTGAATTGGCTTCTTCCTTGTACATAATGTTTCCGTCATTTTTTGTTGTTGTTTATCCCACCCACTCCCACCCACCTTCAGCCCACTTTAAAATATAAATATACATTGTTTTCCTAAGCTACAAACCTACAGGGTCAGAGGAATGGATACAAACTAAAAGAAAGAGTAGCAAGGATCATAATACAATTATTTAAAAGACTTTTTGATACTTCCCTTTTGTCCCCATAGTAAAAAGTGAAAATTAGTTATAAAAAAGTATAAAGCAAACAATCACAGTCTTGTTCCACTGCAGTGTGTACAACTTAGCTTTAAATGTAAGAATAACAGATAAACATCAAGCTATCAAGAATTAATCTATTTTACTTTTTTCTTTTCTCTGACCTTCTTTTTGCCAAAACCCAGTTTAACTTTTAGGGGTTTAGGGGCAGCCGCCCCTAATTCTGCTTCCAAGTCGGATGATTCTGCCGATGACGGGACTGTTTCAATGATGGGACTGTTGCCATCATCAAGTCACTCTCTCTCCTTTCCCCTCTGTCCTGAAGATGAGTGGTTTCAGTTTTTATGTTTTAAAAATGCCCCCTAAAATATCAATATGTATGTCTCTAGCCTCTTCCCTCATGAACATATGCCTTCTCCCTTTTATTTTATATCTTCCTCAACATGCCTTTCCTCTTATAACTTCCATGAGAGAAAGGGATATGGATTGATTGATTGATTTTGATTTATACCCCGCCCTCCCCGTCAAAGCAGGCTCAAGGTGGCTTACATTAAAAATTAAAAACAGATTAAAATCATAAAACAATTATAAGGTGCTATGTATAGAAAATACATGTATGACAGCAAATCATAGTTTTTAATTATTAACCGTAACAGGTATCCAGTCAACAACAGTTGTAAGACTACTATCCGGCCCCATAGTATGTTGAATACCAGCACGGTACAATAGCCGAAGATGGATTCCAGGGCAAGACTCTTAAATTTATATTAAGTAGTAAAATCTGGCTCCTTAATCGAATGCCTGATGGAAAAGGTCCATCTTGCAGGCCCTTCGGATAGAGGCTTTTTTATTATTATTTGTATTTGTTTGTTTGTTTTAAGAAAGCTGGAGATTCAGAGAACCTGCTTAAGCTACATATTGATATTTTAGGATTTTTTTTAAAAGGGACTCAGGAGTAAGTCAAACCTGTGGAAAAGGTCTGAGATTTGATTGTAGGAGGGTTGGAGGCCAGCTAGGGAAAGGTAGCAGTAGCCAACCCTGGAGATTATTACAGCCCGAACCAGAGTATTTCCCAAGGACAAAGACAGAATGTCCATATAAGTTGCTCGGTATTGTGACAGTAATGGGAAAAATCTGAGAAGACAAGGAGAGCAAGGAATCCAAGATCAAGTCAAAATGTGCTGCCTGAAACTGAGCAAGTAGCGACTATCAGTGGATATGCAGAAGGAGGGGCAGCAGGCTTGAAAGGAAAGACAAGAATGATCCAACAATATTAATATAGCCTCTATGGGTGTTGGTGACATTGTGAATGGAGGGCTTATTTCAGGTTGCAATCAATGACCCTGCAGATTCCTCAGTTCCTTGATGCTATCTGCTGCCACATATGCTTGAACGTATAAGAAAAATAATGTATCTGTGAGTAGGAATGCCATCTGGGCAGCATATGAGATGCCTAATAATTGGAAAATATTAACTGCTCATTATTTGTAATTTATTCACATGGTCAAAAGATAAAGCTTGACAGCAGCACATGTGAAAGGGATCTATGTGTTCTGGTTGATCACAAGCTAAACATGAGCCAGCAGTGCGATGTAGCTGTGAAGAAAGCTAATGCAATCTTAGGAAGCATTAACAGAAGCATTGTGTCCAGATCACAGGCAGCAGTAGTCCCGCTCTATTCTGCTATAGTCAGGCCTCACCTGGAATACTGTGTCCAATTTTGGGCACCACATTTTAGGAAGGATATTGCTCGAGCGTGTCCAGAGGAGGGCAACCAGAATGGTGAGAGGGTTGGAATCGAAGCCCTACGAGAAAAGGCTGAAAGAGTTGGGTATGTTTAGCCTGGGAAAGAGAAGGCTTAGAAGGGACATGGTTGCAGTCTTCAAATATTTGAAGGGCTGTCAAGTAGAAGATGGAGCAGATCTATTCTCTCTTGCTCCGGATTGCAAGATTAGATCTAATGGGTAGAAATTACAAGGGAGTCATTACCAGCTAAATATTAGGAAAAACTGCCTAACTGTAAGAGTGGTTGAGCAGTGGAACAGACTGCCTCGGGAGGTGATGGATGCTCCTTCGTTGGACATTTTCAAGTGGAGGCTGGATGACCATCTTTCAGGTATGTTGTAGGGCTATCTTTTGGCTATGCTCCTGCAGAGTGCAGGGGGTTGGACTAGATGACCTGGAAGGTCCCTTCGAACTCTAACATTCTATGATTCTATGAGTTGATTTCTGCTTTCTGGAATAATCACTAAAACAAATTTTATGTTTTTTGAGTGGGGAAGATTGATCTGAAAGGCGCTTTGCCAGTTTTCTGTTAAATAATTTTATTAAAACTTTTATACCCCACCTCTCATCATGGTTTAAGTGGTCTCATGATATACAGAAGCTGAAATAGCTTGCTGTAGAGGGAAATGGCTGGTTCAAATGATTAGTGGCTAGTATGCTAGCCTTCCATTTGTAGAAGTAGATTGTTGCATTTGATTTGTGATTTCCTTATGAGGAACAAGACAAAAATTAAAGATTGTACCTCACATGCCACAAAATATTGATTAGGCCATAAAGCCACAAATGGAGTCTGAACTTCAAGTTTGGACATGTAAAGGCATGGGAAAAATGCTTTTAACCTCTGTCACCCCTGTGTGCAGTCCTAATTCCTCCTGACCTAGCACTATCATCTCCAGTTATGTTTATCAGCAATGAAAACTGTGATACTAGGGATGCTCAGCCACTTACAAGGGAGCCATTTGCTTGACAAACTGTTCACCTCGATCTAAACAGTTCAGGTCTGTCCATTTGCCTAATTATAGACTTCCTCACAGGTTCTGCATGTGACACCCCCCCCCATGTTTTTTGCAAGATTAGATCTATTACCCCCAATGATTAAAGGGCATATAGTTTTTTAAAAAAAGTTTGAGAGTTTGGAGTCAAAATTTATTACTTTGGTATCTCTGTCTGCCTTCTGAGATAGTGATTTGATGCCTGCACATAAATCTGGGAGACCAGGGCTGGAATCCATTTTTGCAGTTAGTCAATGCTACTGGCTGAACGTATGGGAGCAGTAGGCAATGTATCCTCTAGAGGCTCATGCAGAGGGCTCTTGCAAATGAGACTACCCAAAGAGGAGGTGACCAACCACTGCATCTGTGCTCGCAAGTAGGTCATTTTAGTGAACTAATCATTATCCTTGGGGGCACAAGTGCCTCTTCCTCCATGACTAAGAAGTCTTCATTTGCAGACAGTGAAAAGTACAAAAGCAGCTACACACTGCTTTGTCGTTTATTTACCAAGGTAGAGCCTCATCCTCACCCTTTGGGCTTTGGATCAGGAAGCAGCATAGATCACCCTGGAGCTCAGTGTCTCTGGAATGTAGGGATGTAAGATGTGTAGTGGTCCAAACTTTATTTTGGGATACAGAGGACATGCAGCCATTTCAGTTCCTTATTCAAATCTTCTTTCTAATTCAGGCTTCTTCATGACACTCCAAATAGAAGCTCATGGTGCCCAGAACCGGTGTGTGGACCAGATATCAATGTATGTCCCCTTGAAAGGGGCAGTCTCTAGAGTGTGGGGATCAGTGTTCCCTCTAAGCTGAGTTAGTGTGAGCTAGGTCACAGTTTTTTAGCCTCCAGCTCACACATTTTTGTCTTAGCCCAGAGTAGTAGCCAAATCGCTTGCTCACAACTTTAATGCTGGTAGCTCAGAAAGTAGAATTTTTGCTCACAAGATTCCACAGCTTAGAAGGAGCATTGTGATCTGGGGGTGATCTAAAGATTGTTTTGGGTTTCAGCTTGGCCCCAGTGTCTGCCTATGCCATTGTCCTTGGGGCACTCCACTTAGGAGCAGCTGGCACAAGCAGTGGGCTTTGGACCCGGAAACAGCATATGTCCTCTCAGAGGGCAGAATCCCCTGACCATGGAGTTGTATGACACATGACAGTCCAAACCTCTGAATGTGGGGGTGTCTAATTTATGGTGGTCCAAACCTTATTTTGGGGTTCAGAGCTTTTAAACTATCCTCAACATTTTGGGATGGATTCACAAGTAAGTTATGAATGAGAAACAAATAAGGAACTTGGAACTAACTTCAACTTTGTGATGCTCAAACTGTTGGAATATAGCAATGGGAAGGAGGAGGGTGATGATGATGACAATGACCGTAGGGCAAGTACCTTCTGTCTAAAGAGGCTTTTTCTTGTCTATCTGTAGAAGGCTGTTTTTAGGCTTTCCTTCCAGATCAGTCTAGAACTCTCTCTCTCAGCTAGCAATGTAGCTATGTTTATCTCTTCTTTTTCAATCCAATCTATTAGTTCCATGAATAAAGGTCAGTTACCTTGAATCAGTTTAGTGTCCTGACTGCTGCATAGGCACATTGCCAACACAAACTCTTACCACTTCACCTCACTTCCAGTTCACCAGCAGTGAGCAGGCAGCCGATTAATTGGCAGGCTGTTTGGCTTTTGCAATCTGTTCATGTATATTTGCCAGATGAGCTTCCTGAGAAGCCAATTCCCAGCTTCTCATCCCCCAGAGTGAAAATTTTGCTTTGTACCCAGCAGTTTATTTATTTTATTTTTTTTTGGGGGGGGAGATCAGAAATCAACTCCCAGCTCATCATCTGGAACTGCTGTTCTTCTAATCTCCCCAGACTTCCTGAGATGCAACAAACTGAGGATTCCAGGTGATTCCTTCTCTTCTTTCTACCCCAAGCTGTCATCTTGAGCTGGAGAGAAAAGGAGAGGAATTAGTTCTTTCTTTCCCTTGCAGTGTGAACTATTGCCTGTTTCCCTGATCAATTTGGGGTGGAGGAGATACTTTAAAACTTGTCTCCTTGGAACAATAACCACATGGTCAACCATGTTAGCTTCCCCTCCTTCTATGCACTGAATTTTAAATTCATGTGAAAATGCACATTAATTGTTACCATGCATTACAAGTACAACATAGATTCTCATATATGTCTACTGCTGGTTGTCAAATGTCATATATCTTCTCCTAAAGGGTTAAACCTCCTCCTTTAGTTACATTCTTGTGGTGTCTCTGCAACATCTGAACATGCCAACCATTTTGCAAGCACACATGCCATAATTATCTGGTACCCCAAGTGTTCTCAGTTTGATTGTTCAATATTAAATCATTAGGGAACCACCTGCTGAAGTCCAGGGCTTCATGTGAAGAATAAGGGGGGGGAGGGGAGAAGGGACAAAGAAGTAAATGAAACAGTGACAGAATTGTTTCCAAGATTTCCTTTGGTTTCTACATGTTTGCATCTGTGCTGCTGTTTAAACAGTTCTGACATTAATTAACATGCAGCAAGTTGTCAGACTGGCCTGAACGGGTCATGAACTTGTTGTCAAAGATGCCCCAGACATGATGTTCTGCACCACAGTGATGCAAGTGAATGACATTTGGGTGGAAGAATCTTGGTTAACCTTTTACCTTCTATGCCAGTCAGGCTGCCCTATGCCAATAATGCTGGGAAAAGCTCGGAATAAGAACCATCCACTTATGCACAAGAACAGTATCAAGGGCATAATACAGAAAATGTCAGCATTCTTCATTGATTTCATAGGAAACAATGTTAATAGATGTTATGAAACATCTATTTCAGCCAGAAAAATAGGATTCAGTAACAATTCAGGTCAATTTTGATCTCATTATTTGTTGATACTTATTTATTGTTTTCAAACTAGGATTGCCAACCCAGGCTGGGGAATTCTTGCAATTCGATGGTGAATCCTGAAGAGGGTGAGGTTTGGGGTGCAGAGGGACCCAAGCAGGGCATAATGCCATAGAGTCCACCCTCCAAAGCAACCATTTTTTAACAGGGGAAATGATCTCTGTAGTCTGGAGATCACTGTAATTCTGGGAGACCTCCAGGCCTCACCTGAAGATTGGCTAGACTCATAGGACATAGTTTGAATTAAAACTTGTATGTCACTTCCAGGCTATGATACACAATAAATGATGCAGGTGTTTATCCCCTGTAGATTTAATAAAACTCTGTAAATAAGTATGTGGTTAAAGACAAAATTTTGGCATGCTATAGGCTTTGTGGAAGAATTGTGAAACTTTTCTTTTAATATCAGCAACTGGGCCGATGGTGAATATCAGTCACTGTCTATCTGCCACCAGTACTATTATTACCTATATACTAATTACAAAATCAAAGTCAGTTTTGCATAATCTTTCATAGCACCCACTGTTGTCGAGAGAGAAGCAATGAGCACAGAACTTTCACAAAAACTAGAGGTACTGTCATTCTCCCCACCCACTATAACAGTTTTGAAAGGTATAGTGATTTGTTGCAGGAACCTGGCTTCTGATGGTTACCTGGCAGCCCTAGATACCCTACTCAGGCCTAGCCAGCAGCAATGAAGGCAATGGAAATAGTCTTGTTCATTGTCTTCTCCAGCACTCTCTCCAGCCCAGTTAAAGGCATGTGGCCTCTGTGGAGCTACCAACATTACTGGGACTCAGTTTTGACTGAGACTGGCCCCAGGGTCACCAGCTCTGGGAAATTTGGGGGTGAAGCCTAAGGAGAGTGGAATCTGGGGAGAGTGGATGGACCTCAGCAGAGCAGAATGCCACGAGTCCACCTGATAAAGCTGCCATTTTCTCCAGGGCACCAGTCCCTGTAGTCTGGAGATCAACTGTAATTGCAAAATGTCTCCGGGTCTGACCTGGTAGTTGACAAGTAGCCTACTAGGGTGGCTACCCACTAGGGATGCCAGCCTTCAGGTGGACCTGGGGAACCCCCTGGAATTACAGCTCATCACCAGATTACAGAGATCAGTTTCTGTGGAGAGAAAAAAGATGATCTGGAAGGTGGACTCTATGGCATTATACCTCACTGAGGTCCATGTCTTCCCCAGGATCAAATCTCCTCCCCCTCCCCCCCAAACACACCAGTGGCCTGGGAGGACCTGGCAACCCTACTACCCACTGGGTTTTTCCTAGTAAGTAAAAGGAACACTTGCTCCTGATTGTTACTGTTATGGTTCAGTATTCTAACCACTCTAAAAAATGAAGTGATGCCTTGTAGTCTTATGTTGCAATTTGTGCTTGAGTTCTGAAATGAATCTAGTTTGACTTGTGCCTGTGCAGACATGTTTTAAGAAATGATGCAAAGCTGGCTTTGAATTTTAGTATATAGAGTAAATGGTGACTAATATTAAAATGTTTCACAATAATTATGAAAATTTTGAAATATGCCAGAGCTCTGTCTTCAAACACATGCATGTTTACTTTGCTTTATTTAAATCTACAGGGGAGAAATGTCTTCCTAATCAATCCATGTTTCTAATGGTCTCCACATAAGAACATAAGAAGAGCCCTGCTGGATCAGACCAATGGTCCATCTAGTGCAGCATCCTGTCTCACACGGTGGTCAACTAGTTCCTCTTGGTGGCCAACAACATGGCATAGAGGCCGAGGCCTTCCTATGTTGTTGCCTCCTGGCTCTGGGATTCAGAGTGTAGAGGACATTTAAGGGATTCAAATCTACTGATTGTCTATTGATTATTACTGGCATTCCAGGGAACTTTGGGAAAGATTCTTTGGGATTCTCCAGGAAGAGTTGGTAGATTGTTAACCACTAAGCAGAATTGTAGAAATAGGTATTCTAAATCTAGTTTAATTGACCACGAAAGAATTTCCTAATTGGGACAGGTGTTCTTGCATCAGCCCTTTAAATTGGGATGGCACGGAGCACCACAATTATGGATTGCCAGAGTTAAAGATTTATAGTGAGATTCTTTGCTTCAAAGAGAATTAGGAATAATTGGTCAAGATGTTTTTAGAAAAGCCTAATTGGGGTGAATGAAAGAATAGCTGTACTGTAAGAGAGGAAACACCCTCTTCTGACTTGTGTGTTTTTAGACTTTATATTTTGTTTGTAGCTGAATATTTACTAAGACTGTGGTATAGGATGTTTGTAAGAGAAGCAGCTAGCTGAAATATTAATTTAAACTGTGTTAAAGAATTACCAAGCTTATTTTTAAGGCAGAAAAGTGCTTGCTTAAGAGAAACAGTTATAGAGTGGCAAAGATCCACCAGCTAAGCTGGAAAAGGATGTCATGAAGATTGATAGGGTTGAATAGAAGTTCAGTTGTATTCTCTGTACAGAATAGATCTAACTTAGTGTGTGCTTTTAAAGAAAAGTGAAAATATAGCAAAGAATAACTGTTAAAGAGTAAATATCTCTGAATGTTTATAGCTGAGAATGAAAGCTTATGGATAAAATGTTTCTGAAAGTTTATTAAGAAAGAAAACAATAGTTAAGATTTCTAATTATTTAATAAGGAACTGTGTTTGAAACTAACAAGCTGCTAACAAGCAGAAAGTTGGGAGATCTTCCAAGAAGTTTATGAAGTCACAGAAATTAATCATGCACACCTGTCATTCATTAAAAGCCAATTAAAAGTACAAAATTTGTATTATACAAAGGGAACCCTACTGGCCGAAGTGAAACAGCATATTTTCCCAAATCTAGAAGTTTTAGTGTAGATTAAAACTCTTTTAAAATTGACAAAAATGTTCTAGAGGGTCCAAAATAAAGACTGATAGATTCAGTTTATCTACAAAAGCTTTATGTCATAGACCACTTTGCAATATCAGAAAAGTGCTTATAGAGAGTTAATATTTAAAATACTGCTATAATTCTGTAATTCAATGTATCCTTTATATATTTTTATAGAAATAACCTATAAAATAATATTAAGAATATTATTACACTTTTATATGCATGTATCGATGTAAAGAAACCATTTTTGTAATGAAAACAGCTAAGTTTTGTACTGAAAATGTACTCAGCCTGAGAGTTCATTCAAAGGTGAAGTGAGTCTAGGTAGGCAGCCAAGAAAATGAGCACCTGTGTTAATCAATTTCAATGAGACAAGCACCTGCATTGTAGAGTTGAGACACAACCAAGTAACATCTTGTTTGTCAAATATATAATTGATGACTAACCAGACGAAGAGATTTAAACTGAGCCTGTGCAAACTATGTAAAGTGGGGAGGAGCAAGAAGAGCATATAAGCAAGATCCCTGCTACTATTCGCTGAACATCTACACTGAATTCTTAGCTGTGAGATGTTCCTTTATTTGAATAAATTGTTTTTCCTGCCCTTTATTGCTTGGAATTTTCTGTCTCACTGTGTGGTTCATTGGCTAGCAACACAAGTCAAAGAACCTTAGTACCCTCAGGGCGTTGCCTTCAAGAGGATTACTGCTTCTGAATGTGGAGGTTCCCCTCAGTCACCACAGCTAGTAGCCATTGATAGACTTATCCTCCATGAATCTATCTAATCCCCCTTTAAAGCTATTTATTCCTGTGGCCATCACTACATCCTCTGGCAGCAAATCCCACATTTTAATAATTCTTTGTGTAAATAAGTATTTCCTTCTTCTGTCTTTAATCTACTGCCCATCAGCTTCATTGGATACCCTGGAGTTCTAGTATTTTGGGAGAGGGAGAAAAAGTTGTCTTTGTCAACTCTCTCCACCCCATGCATAATTTTATAAACCTGTATCATGCCCCCCCCCAGTTGTCTTGTTTCTCTTTTCTTTTTGCATGCCTAATTATTGACTTACATTTCTTTTGCCAGAGCCTGTGGTCCCTCCTCTTCAATTAGGGTTGCCAGGTTGGATCAACCTGGCTACAGGGGAGGGACTTTCTGGGATTGGGGTGGGGGCGAGATGCACAATGTGTCCACAATGTAATGATATCACGCTAAAGTGACATCATCACGTTGTGTTACAGGTTCACCAACATGATGATTTCACTTCTGTATGATGTCATTACATTGCATTTGTGGGCGGGATTTCTCCCGCCAGCCAGCTGGCCAGTGACAGGGAAGAGGCCCAAAAATCAGGGGATCCCCCACCCCCAACTGGGAAATGGCATTCCTGTATTCAATTAATTGAGGCAGACCTCCCACTTTTTAAAAGAAGCCTCTTTAGTTTGTATAGTTTCCTTGATTTGTGTTGTTAACCACACAGGCCTTCTTTTAGACTTGGTCTTTCCTAACCTGTTGAATGCATTCTATTTGGGCTTCAATTAGTGCGGTTTTAAATAGCTTCCAAACATCCTCTATGGATTTGACTCTTTTGTGTTTCCTCTTTAGCTTCCTTTTTATTATTCCCCTCATTTTTGTAAGGTTCCTTCTTTTGAAACCAAACATTAGTTTTGGTCTTTAGGTGTAAATTTTCCATTGACCTGAATGCTGAACTTAATATCATTGCGGTCACTGTTCCCAATTCGTGCAGCAACCTCTACATCTCTCACCAGGTCTTCAGACTTGCTCAGAACCAAGTTCACATAAGAACAATGAATGATCTGCCTCGGTTCATTCTTGATGCTGTGGAAAAAAATATATAGTTTGGAATGAAAACATAAAAGACACTGAAGACTGACTCTACACATGCTTGAGTATAATTTTAATACAAAGTATTCATTAATCCTCTTTGGACAGCTTATTTGAAGGCTTACACTATCATTTATTGTTCATTTTTTCACACTTTACACCCCACTCGTCTGAAAACCGTTTTTGCTGAAAATGTGAGAAACTTCATAGAGGGAGCCTAATTAGATTTCTGATTACAATTTGATGTACAACTGTGGATCTTTCCACTTGAATTCTGAAAACTGTCCATACTTACTGGTTATGTGCCTACTATTATCCAGAGATAACCGCACATTACCTTGTGTAAAGTTGCTGATTTTCTTCTCAGGGCCAGCCCCTGGGTCAAAGATTCAGGCATTTCTAGAGGTCCAAGGTGAGGAAAAAGTCATTTGCTCTAATATTATCACCATCCTCATTTTGCATAGAGCAAGAAGGTCAGAGGCTGTGTGAGAGAATTCTTGGTCTTCAAGTCCTGCCTGTCCCAGGTGAAGAAGTGCAACTGGAGGTGCCTTACCCAAGGCCTCCAAAATTCAGTAACACTGTTTTTCTTGCAGATCCATTTATTTATTTGTTTATTACAAAAAGCTTTGGAAGGTAGCAACTCCCCACCCCCCAACACATTTAGTAATTTGGGCAGGGTGGTAAAATGGCCCATTCAGAGTAAGGGCAATGCAGATTCTGGAAGCATTGCTCTTGTAATCTCATCACAGTGAAATTGGATTGGCTAGATAATGTTGTGATGTCATCACAATCACTAGGATGAAGACCTGGATAATGATGCTAAAGCAACATCCACTGAGGGGACAGAAACAAACAAAATAAATAAGGGACATTCAGGCAATATCCTCCTGCCACTAATTGCTTTCACCCTAGAAGCTGACATGGGGAGGTTTATTTATCTGAGACATTTTGATATAGCTTCTCCAGAAAAAAAAAAAGTCTGAAGAAGTTTACAGATGATTAAAATCACAAGATGCATTATAGCGAAAAATGAAAAATGGAGTTCTCCCCCTTCTCCTATTCTGACTAGAGTTGCCTAGTGATGGGAAATAAAGGATGAGGGCTGGATTTCTTAAATCCTCTCACTGCTAGTGCCAGTTGGTGAAATGTTCTATGCAGCTGTAATATCCCCCAGTAAAAACTGCTGCCTGTTCATAGCATTTATCCTTAAGAGCAAATGTGTGATTTTTGCATGACAAGGGACATATCACAACTGTTCAGAAACAGGATACACTTACAGAGCATAAGTTGTAGTGGGGGGAAAATGGCTATCTTTTGTAGAAATTCTCTGATGAGGAATATGGCTGAGGAATTCAGAATTAAGATGTCAAGCTGTTAAATGGCAATACTAGTGATAAATTCACAGAACAGAAGTTTAATTAGGATGGGTTGGATTCAACCAGCTTTTCTGCTGGTGAAAGAGAGAGGAGGGGATCCCCTTTGACCACCAAATAGAATATATTGGGGATCATAGGATCTGCCTAGACAAAAGGCAAGTGGGAGAGGGGTTGTGATAAAGAGGATACTTTGATGAGATTGAGTGAAAAATCTGGAGGAAACCAACACTATATAATTATAGTGCTAGGATGAGTATTATAGTAGTAAGATCAATATAATTGTCTCATTGGTTTTTGTCTACTCAACCCAACCTCCATTGTTAGCTTTGATTACCCGTTCCTGACTACTAGTTAAATTAGAAGTTAGGATTATTTAATGCATTTTAATGGTAGTTAGTTAGGAAATGGGGGGTGGGGAGAGGACTAGCTTAATTGGGGCTTGTGCTTAATTTGTTTTAATGTTAATGAATTGTATATTTTATTGTTTGTATTGGATTTTAGGGTGGGTGAAAATGGAGTGGAATGGGGCAAGAAGCTGCTAGCACTTATGACATCAGTGCCAGGTCAGGGATCCCAGTAACTGGGGGATGAGGGAGGTACAGTGGTGGGAGAAAGAATTGGAAGGGAAGGAGACAGAGATGTGGCTCGGATCAGCCTACTTCCAACCTTCGTCTCATCCCAAGATACGATGGTGTGGGGACGCGGAAACTTAACCCTTCTCCGACACTGATGTTGTGTAACTCCAGGTCCATCAATAATAAGACCACAATGCTGCAACATTATTTTGCAGTACAAGAGGCAGACCTGGTGTGCATGACCAAGACCTGGGTAAGGAAGGACAAAACAGTTGCGTTGAAAGAACTAGCCCCCCCCCCCCTGGTTCTCGGTCCTTCATCAGTTCCAGACTAAGGGTCGGGAGAGGGGTGGCACTACTCATCTGAGAGTCATTCTCCTTTAGGGCACTCCACATCCCAAAGATCTCTGGTATTGACTGTGCAGGCCTGGTCTGGGATACTGAGGAGAATTTGGCTGTCTGGCTAGTGTCTGCCTAGCATACCAGCAGACAGCCTATCAAGCCTGCTGGAGGTGGTGTTTTTCATGGCAGCTCTGCGACTCTCCCAGATTGTATCAGGTCCCACCCACTGGACGATTTTTGGGATGGGGATAGATATTGATCTGACTACTATTGATGTAGTACCATGGGTCAGATCATTTTGCCCTGAAGGCCCAACTGGGTGCCCCAGTTCTCTCCTGTCTAGATGGTGAGCAGATTTATGCTCACCTGTGGCCCCCAGCAATTCATTAGATGAGCTGATAGAGGACTGGAATACCCATCTCTCTGAAGCCATGGATGAAATTGCTCCCTAACATCCTCTTCGCTCCCATCCCAAACTAGCCCCATGGTATACAATGGAGCTTAGAGGGATGAAATAGGAGCTTAGACAACAAGAGTGAGTTTGTCAAAGGTCTTATGATGAAGCTGCAAGAACATCCTGTAGGTCATTTATGAAATCCTATGAGACAGAAAAGAAGATGGCCAAGAAGAATTTTATGCTGTCTCCATGGTGGTTGCCCTCACAGATGATCTCTGCAGACAGCTGGACTGAGACAGGTAGGTGCTACTGTTATTGCTTGATCTGACAGCAGCATTTGACATGGTTGACCATGATTTGTTGACCCACCACCTCACCAAAGTAGGAGTCCATGGGGTGCCCTTGAAGTTGCTTATCTCATTCTTCCAAAATTGGGGACAGAGGGTGGTGCTAGGAGAGAGGGTGTCACCTTGATACTACTTGGTCTGTGGGATCCATCAGGGGATAGTCCTCTCCCCAATGTTGTTTAACATCTATATGCATCTCATCACCCAGCTGGTCAGGAGTTTCAGGCTGGGGTGCCATCAATATACTGATGACAACCAGCTGTATCTGTTGATGGACAGACAGACACCACCCTCAAAAATCTGGCAGTAGAACTAGAGGCCATGTTTGGATGGTTGAAGCAGAGCTGGCTGAGACTGAATCCATCTAATACAGAGGTTCTGTGGTTGGGGGGGATTCAGGATTGGGGTGCCAACTTGTAGCCCTGGATAATGTGCTATTAATACCAGGATCTACCATTAAGAGCCTAGGCAAGTTTCTGGATGCCTCCATATCGATGGACACCTAGATAATGAATGTTGCCAAGCTGACATTTCTCCAGCTTCTCCAGGTAAGGTGTCTCCCTTGTTGCATCCATGCAACAGTCACCTCTAGGCTAGACTACTGTAACTTGCTCTATGCAGGGCTACCTTTGAAACTGACCCAGAAGTTACAACTGGTCCAGAATATGGTGGCATGGGTTCTCACTGGAACCCCATTAACAGCACACATCTAACCAGCGCTTTGCCAGCTGCACTGGCTCCAGGCTAAATACCAGCCCAGGTTTAAGGTCCTAGTATTAATTTTTAAGGCCATAAATGGTCTGGGACCAATGTACCTTCAGAACCACCTCTCCTGGTACACCCCCCAAAAAGAGCATTGCACTCATCTGAGAAACTTCTTCTGGAGACCCTGGCCCCCAAAATATCTGGCTGTCCTCAACCAGAGCCAGGGCTTTTTCAGCGCTGGCTCAAGCCTGGTGGAACTCTCTGCCAAATAACATCCGAGCCTTGTGGGACCTAGTTCAGTTCCACAGGGCTTGTAAGGCAGAGATGTTCCACCAGGCCTATGGTTGAGGACAGCAACATTTTTTAATGAGCCTGGCCTCTTTTCCTGTTCACTCCTCCTTTTGGGGTAAGCAATTTGTTTTAGACGCATTCTGAAATGATTATTGAAATTGTTTTACTGTTTTTAACTATTTTAAATTTGACTATGGCTGTAACTTTAATGTTGTACACCACCCTGAGCCCCAAGAATGGGAGAGGGTGGTCTAAAAATGGAATAAACAAATAATATAGTCTTACTAGTTGCCTGCCCATGGTCAGCAACCTCTTCCACTCATGCTCCATCCCCTGCACCTGCTCAATGGAGCAGCAGGATAAAAGGGGTGTATGTGACCACCCAGAAGTGACATCACAGCATCTGCAACAATCTGTGAATTTTTTCAAATCTCTATGTTTTTATAGTAGGGATTAGGAGAATTTCCAGAGCATGATTTTGCTTCTGGGTGCTCACCAAGAAATAATGTCACAGCGGTTGATGAGGGCCCCTTCATAGCCTTAGGGTTGCCAACTCCATGTTGGGAAGTTCCTGAAGATTTGGGGGTGGAGACTAGGGAAGGCAGGGTTTGGGAAGAGGAGGAACCTCAGTTGGGTATATTGTCATAGAGTCCACCCTCTAATGAAGCAATCTTCTCCAGGGGAACTGACATCTGCAGTCTGGATATTCAAATGCCCCCCCCCCAAGGTTGGCAACCCTATGCAAGCTACCCCCTCCCAGTTCTCCCAGGGGTTGCAACCAGGGGTTGTTGTATTGCTAATAAACAATTTCTTGTATTGCACTAAATGCTGGAGTAAATCACACTGCTCATGACTGGCCAATGGTCATCCAGTGAGCTTTCATGGCACAAGTGGGGATTTGAACCTGTGTCTTCCAGATCCTAGTCTGACACTCTTAACCATTACACCACCTATTATGTTTCTCACATTTCAAAGCAAATGTTTATGTAACAGCAGAGAATTCTGTAGTCTGTAGAAGAAACTGAGGGACACACCAAAGGACTTCCTTCCCTCGGTCCCTCTCTTCAAGAGGGCAAATCCTTCTCCCTCCATTATCATGGTATGATTGAGGAAAGTTAGGGGAAACTCAGGCCCGTTCAAGGTACTTTGCCAATGCTTTCCACCCATCATGCAAGCGAGCAGAGCCCTAACAGGTGCCAGTAGCACAAGCTTAGACCTTGGCAACAACATCTAAGGTCCAAGAGGCAATGATGGCGTATGTTCTCTGTTCAGGCACATGGGATCCGGTTCAGAGGTTATATTAAGCCTTGATACCTGCACTGTTTCCCCAACCTAACCTAACAACCCAATCTAACCTAACAAAGGCTTTGTGGAGCTGCTATTATCCCAACTGGAGAAAATATATAAGTACCCGTATCAGAATCTGTAGGTTTTGCCAACAGGACAAATAGCAGGTCCTTGGAGCCATTTTAGATCAAGAAAAATGTAATGAAGGGAAGATATAATTTCATCCCCTTTGTGCCATGGTCCCAATAAAATTGAGGCCATGTATGCTTGATTTTTAATTGGGGGGGGGCAGCTTCAGGGAACTCAGTTAATGTAACTCCCAGTATCTCATTGGCTTGAGCTCTCAGATACTGTGAATTTCAATTCATGTTGGTTTTAGCTGTAGAAAAGGGACCAAGGAAAAACCTCAGTAGAATATGTGTCTCTTCCAGTCATTGTGAGGAGCTCTCTAGAGACCTATTGTGCATTAGGATTAAAAACCAAATAAAGCACTCTACCATTTAACTAAGTTTACTTATGCCTGAATAAGCTTGGCTCTGTGCATTATCCTACAATTTAATGCCTTTATAAGCACTGACAAAAATAACCCAGCCCTATTTTTCTTTATTCTCCAAAGAAACTGAAGTTGGGGTGGGTGGTGGTGGAATACAGAATTAAAGCATTTACTGAGAGAAGGGACATTGTGATGTTCTTGAACAGAGGAAAGATTGTTATGTGGTTTAATAAAGCCTCAAACTAGCAAAAAAAAAAAAAGTATGTGCGGGGTATATCTAACCATCAGAAAGGAACAAAGAGGGAACAAAAAGGAAAGTTTTGCAAAGAGTGGGAACAAAATGATATCTTAGATAAGTCTCTTCATTTTTATTAGCGGTTTATGGAAAGATCTGAATGGTAACCCAGCTCTGTCTCTGCATATGGGAGGGAAGGCAGCGGAGGAGAGGGAGAGAATGCTGCATACGGAACAATGCATGTGGGAGGTGGGAAGAATGTTGTGAGGACTGGATTATTTCGCTGGCAGATTGGTTCTACAATGTGGAAAGCTAGCAAACAGGCAAAGAACTTTGAAGCAGACATAATTACCTGCTAAACTTATCTTGACTGAGTTCCTTGCTTACATAGGAATTGAGCTCCCATACCTGATTGTTTTGTTATTGCTTGTTGTCTGACTCAAATGTCATGCTGAACAGCTTTGCGGCTGTACAGTAGCCACTTGCGCTTCATGTTCATGGTGCAGCCATGTCTTGTTAGATCATTTTCATTTACTTCTGTGTTGTAGCTTGCAGCTGCTCTTACAGCTGCCTAGGTGGCAGTCTTTCTGATCACTCGAAAAGACTGCACATGTTCTCCAGGGATGTAGTCAGATCTTTATTTTTAAAGTGCATGTCACTCACTGATTGCCCTCTCTTTTGCACAAATGTATCCCTGGCTGGGTCAGTTCAGCTACCATGCCTTTTAGTTGTGAGCGCAGGTGCTGGGTACCAGAAACACTGCACTGCAACAAGCCTGCTGAGATGCATCCCTTTAAGAAACAAATAAACTACAGCTCCCATGAGGCTATGGAGGAATATTCATGCACAAAGGGATCTGATAGCAGCCATTAATAGACAACAAGTTACACTACCTTGATAAGGCACACAGAAATACAAAAGGAATAAGCTTCACCATGACCGCATGGTCAAAGCAATGGTATTCCCCGTAGTAATGTACGGCTGTGAGAGTTGGACTATAAGGAAGGCCGAGCGCCGAAGAATAGATTCTTTTGAACTATGGTGCTGGAGAAGACTCTTGAGAGTCCCTTGGACTGCCAGGAGATCAAATCAGTCAATCCTAAAAGAAATCAACCCTGATTGTTCCCTGGAAGGCCAGATCCTGAAGCTGAAGCTCAAATACTTTGGCCACCAAATGAGAAGGGAGCGTTCACTGGAAGACCCTGATGCTGGGAAAGATTGAAGGTCAAAGAAGAAGGGGACGGCAAAGGATGAGATGGTTAGACAGTGTCATCGATGCAATGAACATGAAATTGAGCAAACTTCAGCGGACAGCGGAAGACAGGAGGGCCTGGCGTGATCTGGTCCATGGGGTCGCAAAGAGTCGGACTCGACTGTGCGACTGAACAACAACAAATGAAATTTAAAATGTTGTTTTGTATCCTTTTAGCAGCATACCTTTAAAGTTGGAAGAGGCAGTGCCAGACCTAATGGGGCAGCACCAGTGAGACAGCAGCTAAGGTTGCCAGGTCTCTTCATTCCTCCAGTGCGAGGATTTGGGGGGCATTCCAGGTGGGCAGGGACATTGAGTGACATCCTCCAATGTGATGACATCACCTAGAACTGATGTCATCGAATTGAGGATGTTCTGGTATTTGGGCAAAACTCTATGGGCTTTTTGTCCTCAAAACCATAGAGTTTGCCCAAATACCAGAGCTTTCCCATGTGACGTCCCCGATGTGATGATATCACTTCTGCATGGCGTCCCTGTTTTAGGGGATGGTTTTCCCCTGCCAGCCAGCTGGTCCACGACAGAGGGAAGCCCTCAAAACCAGGGGATCCCCAGCCCGGACCTGGGAGCTGGCAACCCTAAAAGCCACATATAGTTGCAAATGCTTGTCTTTTTACCCACAGTTGGGCTACTTTAAGATGTTTAGATGGAGGCTAAAAATGTTGGACACTCAGCTGTCGAGACCTCTGTCTGCAAGCAGCTGCAGAATCAGTCTGGCAGGTAATCAAGCCTCCTTAGCATGGGCAGAAAGAGGCCATGGAGATAAGACCACCTTCCATAACTCAGTCTCAAAGAAGAACAAAATGGTGGGAGGAGAGCTGAAGGCAGAAAAGGAGAGAGTTTAACAGTGTTACAATAACTTAATGGTATCATGACCTGTTTTATATTAACTGTGGCTGAGTTCAGACTGGGAGTTTGCAGCGGGAGCCAGTCATGGCAAAAAAGCCCCAGAATAAACTGTTCTGGGTTTTCCCGGTCACATGGGGCCGACAGATGCGGGAGCATATTGGGAGGAGGTGTGCGGGAGCATTCAGACTGCTGGTCCAGAGGTGCGGCTGTAAATGGCTTTTTCCTGGTAAATCGGCTGGATGCCTATGTGTGTATGAGTGCATGATGTATCCCTGGCTGATTTGCTCCCTGCTCATGCACTCATGCACTCATACACACATAGGCATCTGGCTGATTTGGGGAGGATCCATCGCGCATTGGGCGGTAGAGCAGAGCACAGCCAATCATATGCGCTGGGAGCAATGCGGGTTGCTTCCGGCTTTTCGGCTGAGTGTTCACACTTCCAGGAAGCAGACTGACACGGGATAAAGGCACTCTCCGGGATCCGCTACCACTTGGAGCGAAGCGGAACAGCACGGGTTTTCTACAGGTGGGGAACACCAGGCAGATGTTCCTGTGTGAATGCCGCCTTTAATCCGCTTGGGAAACGTGACTGAAAAGTGGCTATAGCAGGGCAAATTTTCAGTCTGAATTTAGCCTGTATGATTTCATGGTGTACTTTCCCAGTGAGCCAGGAAGAGACAGTGTGAGAAGGAAGCCTTCAAGGCTTTATGCAGTTTGGATGTAGCTGCTTTCAATGTGATCAGTAATGTGTGTAGTTAGGTTCTAATCTCTTGACACTTCTGCCTGAGTTCTAGCCTAAATGATTGCTTCCCTGTTAATACAACATGCCACTGCAACAGCCACCATTCCAAAGTTACCAACTCAGTTCTAGGCAAAGTGTACTTTTATGATTCTGTTTCCCTAGGATTATCTATACAGCCTGATGGAAGTGGGAATTCTCTGCATGTGCACTGTGTCTTATGTTTTTTTAAAAAAACAAACTATTTTAGTCATGTAACATGCTGTTGTCATTTGAAAAAGTCTTATAACTGCAAAGAGAAAAAAGAGAGAGAGAAAAGAACCCATCCCACTTCTTGCTCAGTAAAGCTGTCCACAAATTTAATGTACTGAAAACATTTCTTATCAGAAATGTTTATGAAATGGTCTTTCTGACTTTGGGCAACACAGATACCATAATGGCTTCTTTGTAAGTTCAGAGAGTTTGTTTTTGAAGCTTCTTTTGCGTCCCTGCTTCTTTGGCCTACTTTCCCTCAAACACTGCTGCTTCTAATCATGCTGTAAAACATATATACATATATAGGAGATACTTAAATGATTTTTTCCCCACAAGACCTACAGGCTGTATAATTTTCTGATAATACAAAACTGACTTCCCTATTAGAAAATGTTCTTTTCTGAAAAGTGTTCAACTATATCTACATTTTCTTTTTATCTTTTTCTTTCCTTTATTTCAAGAGCAACATATTTGCATTTGTGGAGGCTTCTAACTGCTATTTCTCTTGTAAATGAGCAGGAAAGTGACAACGGCAAGTAAGGTTGCCAGCCTCCAGTTGGGGCCTGGAGTTCTCCTGGAATTACAAATGATCTCCAGACTACAGAGATCAATTTCCCCGAAAAGAGAATGGCAGCTTTGGAGAGTGAATTCTATGTTATTACACGCCTGCTGAGCTTCCTCCCCTCTCCATACTCCACTCTCTCCAGGCACCTCCCCCCCCAAAAAAAAAAAAAAAATCTCCAGGAATTTGAGTGGTTCCTATCTTTTTTGTAGAACCTGATTGTGGTGTGAGGGGAAAACAGTGTATTGTGGTCTATTTGAAGCCTTCAGTACAGTTCTATAGACCACAGAGTTGCCAGCCTCCAGGTGGGGCCTGGGGATCTCCTGCTTTTACAACTGATCTCCAGCTGACAGAGATCAGCTCCCCCAGAGAAAATGGCTGCTTTGAAGGGTGGACTCTATGGCATTGTACCATGCTGAGGCCCTCCCCTCCCCAAATCCCACCCTCTCCTGGATCCACCCCCAAAGTCTCCAGGTAGTTTCCAACCCAGACCTGGCAACCCTAGTAGACCAATGCAAAGGCAGAAGGCCAGGCTCCTTGTGTATGGCCAATCCAGAGGCTTCATACGGCTTCTGAAAACTAAATATTGATTCTCCCAGGTAACAATAGACTAGGTCCTACTCTTAGGCCATGAGATTCCTGTTCAAATATAGATTACCTGATGGTTGGCAACTACCCTTAGATTTGGATTCCTTAACTTGGTCCACAAATTTCCACTAACAAAAAGGAGTAGTCCTTTCTATATCCAATTAAAAATAAAATCTTCTGACTTTCTTTACAGCCATTGGTCCATTAAATGACAGTGATCAATAGCTGTAAAATATGTGTTTTGATTCTGTGGATGAGACTCAGTATTATTTTTTTGATCTTGCATGCCTAACAGACTAGGCAATCTTTCATGTCCAGTAATTAAGGGACGATTTATTTCAAATATCTGTCATATGACTTGACATAGTTGGGAACAATGTCTGAACCACTAATTTAGAAGTAGCAATATTAACCTCACCTGAAAACAACCATGCTTCAGTGTGGGTATATTCTTCCTTAGTATAATTAAGTCTGAAAAGGTCCTCTTATTATTGTAGTACTTATGGACTTCAGCTAGACCATTATTTATTTACTTTGTGTATGCCCTGTTTTCCTCACCAGCAGAGACCCCAAGAGACTTAGATTATTCTTCTCTCCTCCATTTTATCTTCTGAGGTAGGTTAGTCTGAGAGTGAGTCTCTGGTCCCAGGCCTCCCAGAAAGCTTCCACTGCAGAGGGGAATTCAGAGTGCAAAGTGGGAATTCAAACTTGGGTCTCCCCGATTCTAGTCTTATGTTTTAACAGGGATGTTTTCTGCACAAACAGGTCTCCTCACATCTGCATTTTTATCCCTTTGCAGCTTTTGTTTGTTTCCACAGAGGCATTTGCAGTATAAGGAGCAGAAATGTAGTTTGCTCCCTCTTGTGGTGCAGCAAGGGAATTCCTGAAAACAGGGAAGTCTGACGCTGTGCCGCAAGAGAGGACAAACAGTATTTTTGCACCTCAAACTGCAAATATACCTGCAGAGACAACCAAAAGAGGAAGAGGGACACAAATGCAGGAGTGGGGAGACCCATTTGTGGGGAAAATGTCCCAGCACCACATCATTGTCTTCAGTAATTTTGTGAATATAAAATACCACCTAAGCATTTAACCATATATCGTACTATTTTCTGCCACAAACTCTTATCCTTGTTTTTCAACCTCTTTTTTCAATTCATTCCCTGAGTTATGTCCTGTCTTCTTGATATCATTGTTAGAACTTCTGTGATGTCACAGCTAGTCTACGTATCTGACTGCTATGGGGCTTATTGATCTTAAATCTGACAGTGGCAGGTATCACAGCAAATTAGCCAATGGAATGTTTTAAAAATAACACATTGAGTATTGCCAAGATGGCATAGGTTTTTGAATGACACTTCACAGGGGGAAAATGTATTTCAAAGCCTTTTGATGGAGGCAGACAGAGAACGCTAGCTGATTATGCAATGTGATGATTTCAGGAGTACCAGTGAGAATAGTAAAGAGGTTTAGATACTGATTGCTCAGATCCATGATATGAATATTAAGCAGCATTACTGCCACCTAAAATTGAATTTATCTGTTTGAACTTATGTTGTTGTTGTACAAACAGCCTGGATAGAATTTCTTCTTTCACCAGAGGCAAATCCTAAATCACACTGGGCACAATCCGTCATAGAGTTAAATATATTTAAACCCATTGATATAATTTGTCTAAAACATACTTGGCTCTCTGTTAGAGTGGGTGCACCATAAATTATCTTGAAATGATAATTGATGCTTAGAAAGTAAGGCTGTGTTCTTTTCTTCTGATAATCCCCAGCATGGCATCCATGGGCAACATGCTGCCCAGCGATGTGTTTTATGGCAAGTGCTTCTCCCCCCAGGCATCTCTTCCCAGGTCAGAGAACAACATGTCAGTATCCTCCACTTCCTGTGAGCAGGAGGCACTTCAGCGGATACTGGGAAGCATCACATTTGGGTCTGCAGGGAATATCTACTTGGAAATAGCCAGCCCCTATCACATGAGGATGCTTAGAACCTCTCAACATTTTGTAATTGCCACACAGCAGCCATTTAGTGATTCTTCCTGACTTCCATGGCAGCCATTTTGTGGTGGTGTCTACTACTCCCAAAATCCCAAAAGCGCCCACAGGCCCATCAAAGTCAATGATCTTTAACGCTGAACTTGGTCCAGCCAGTCTCTCTCAAAAGGTTGTTGGGAAGCTAAAACTGATGAGGTGCATGGAGCCCTAAGCTCCTTGGAGGAAGGACAAGATCCAAATATGGTAGATAGGGTATACTCCAGGGATGCTTAGGGGACCCAGGCTGTGCTGCAAGCACATTGCTGTGATAGGTTATGCTTCTGTCATTTCAGGAAGAAAATATTTTTTCCGTCATGATTTATGAGATTGTATGGATGGACTGGGGAGTTTTGCATCGCACCAAGATAAATCGTGTTCAAAAGCGATAGCCTTCTCTTGTAGTTTGCTCCCAGTATCAATCCGCTTCTGCATTTGGAAATGCCCTTTGACCATCATTGCTAATTGCCGTTGATGGACTTATTGTCAATTAATTTGTATCTCGGTTCCCCCCCCCTTTTTTCCTTTTTGTTAGTAAGCCATCTCACCTAGCATTTGTCATTACCACATTCTATGATAGTGAATCCCACAAGAGAATGATGTCTGATGTGAAGCAATAACCATCTCGTGGCCATTGAGAGCTGTTCCATGGGCCATGAGTCATAAATGAAAAGTGTCCCTCATCATATGGCAAGTTCTGTGCTTATGCATGGCTCACCATGCTGCAGTGAATCAACATGTGTGATTATGCAGCCAGACCGATTTCCAGGACAGAATTGTGTCTGAAAACTTGCCTCCCAAACTGTTACAAATTGCACATATTATAGGGTTGGGCAGTCAGGTGACTGCTTCAGTGATGTCAGTTATAATGCATATTGAAATTGCTTTGCAAATGTGGGGGTACTGGATTGTCTCCAAATCAGTACTTCCATAGGAAGCTATCGACATTTGTGCTTTTCCACTCCCAATGCAGAGCCTGCATATTCAACTCAGCAGATAATTGCACCCAAATGGAAGCATGTTTGTAAATATTATCGTTAGATCTGCATACACACAACGATCCTCCAAACCCTACAAATATGGTGGCTGAATTATACAAGCTGTTGTGCAGTGAGAAGCCAACTGCATGGCTGATATACAGTCAAGCCATTTCTGCATGTGATATGCAACGATCATTCAGAACTGCTTATGAAAATGGCAAAGTTGTTTTTGGCAGTTCACCAGTCCTGAACCTACGATGCTAGCAGCAGGAATATCTGTGACAAGAAGGAGAAGGCTACTGTACATTCATTTGTTTCTTCTTTAGCATCTAATACCTGATGGCTGCATATTCTCCTTAACTAACAACCACATTGGCATTTCCCCCCACTCTTCTCTTGTTTTATAGGGACTTTCCAACATGTTTTACTGAAATACCTTAAAAGCAACATTTAGTAATATTCCCCTTCACCATCTGGAGCAGATTTTCATCCAACTTGGGGTTGAAATGTTTCAAAGCCCCATCTGGTTTAGTGCCTCTGAAGTATGTGTACAGGAGAGAGAGGATCCATGTTTCTGGCAGTCACAGAAGAATCATAAAGTCAATTGGCATCTCTAGAGTATAGACTCTTTATCCATATTCACATAAATTTTGGGAGTATTTCAGCAAGATTAAATACAAAATGTTGCCTTCAGGTAACAGAATCAAATTGATTATACGGCTTTTAATGGCGTTATACAAGCCTTTTTCGGTTTGAGGGGAAAAGGCTTGTATAACACCAGAAAAACCATGTGTTCAATTTGATTTGGCAACCTGATTTTTGAAGGAGGGTTAAGATGGTTTTAAATCACTGAACTGAAAGTAAAACATTTTTGTGTGTGTGAATATTTGAAATATTTTTAACTTGTTCATTAATGATTTGGAGTTGGGAGTAAAGTGGCTAAGTTTGTGAATGACACTAAGTTTTTCAGGGTGATGAGAACCAGGAAGGTCTGTGAGATGCTCAAGAGGGATGTTGGGGCTGGGCAAGTGGGCATCAATGTGGCAAATGAGGTTCAACTTGGGCAAGTGTGAAGTAATGTACATTGGAGCCAAAAATCCTAACTATAAATACCAGGAAAGAGATCTTGGCTCTGCGAGGTAGCAGGCCCCACTCCAGTGATGAATTATCTTCACCCCAAGAGTAATTAACATGTGAAATTCACTGTTGCAAGAAGTGGTAGTGGCTACAGGCATAGATAGCTTCAAGAGGGGATTGGATAAATATATGAGGGGCAAGTCCATGTGTGGCTATTAGCCACAAGTTATAGATGGAACACTCTGTCTGGGGCAGTAATGCTCTGTATTCTTGGTGCTTGGGGGGCAATAGTGGGAGGGGTTCTAGAGTCCTGGTTCTGCTACTTGTGGACCTCCCAACGGCACCTGGGTTTTGTCCACTGTGTGACAGAAAGTGTTGAAATGGATGGGCCATTGGCCTGATCCAACATGGCTTCTCTTATGTTTTTATGTTAAACAACATGGCATGTCAATGACTAAATATTTTATTTTGTTGCATGGCAGCTGCCAACTACTATTGGATATTAGCCCTCATCCTTCAAATAAGGCTATTGGATATTCAGTGAATATTCAGCAAAGATAGCATATTTAGAGAATATCTGTAAAACATTCGGTATCAAAGCTGTAATTGAAATATATTATGTTGTAATGGACAGCATGATCCTGAAAGCCTTTTTTCCAAGTTCACTGAGGGGGGGGGGGATAAAATTTTCACCAGACCTGGGGTTTTTTTTTGGTTTTTTTTTTGGGGGGGGGGCTTGTCATGAGCTGGGCTGGGCTGAGAGGCAGGAATCAGGTCTGGTCTGAGGTTGTTGCCAGGAGAGTCAGAGCAAGATCCAAATCATGATTCAGAAAGAGAGGTCATCCAAAGCAGAGGTCAGGAAGCCAGGAATCTGAGTGAGAGTGGGGGACTGAAAGAAGGAGCCGAAGGTGGATGCAAGGCCCACACGGAGGTGACTTGTTGCTTCCACAGCAAGTCCAATCCCAAGTGGGAGCTATACAGGCCTCTGACCAGGCTTCCCTGGATGGCAGTGCTGCTTCTGCTAGTACTCAGGACTCAGTGGTCACCTTCCTTGCCAGCATGCTTCTCGGCGATGGGTGGCTAAGTCTCTGCAGAGCCACTCTCTCAGCTGAACCACCCATGGAGGTGAGTCAGGTGGGCTCCCCAGTTGCACCTGTACCTCATCAGATGCTGCAGGACCAGGTGCAGAGTTTACAGGCTCAGATGCTGGTGGCAGCAAGCTGTCACAAACAGGCACAAACCTCCATGAACATCTTGAAAGTTTGTGGAGAGTTCATGCCAGTTGCTCTTCCATGAACATTGCTTTGCAAATCACAAACCTGTCAAACTTTAGTTTGTGAGCTAGTTCATGCCCATTGCTGAGCAGGACATGAGCCAAACTGACTACTTGATCATCCTTGATGCAGATACGTTTGATAGGGGAGTGAATATTTATTTAATTGGTCACATTGTTTAATATTTATTTATTTATTTGATTTTTATCCCGCCCTCCCCACGGACTGGCTCAGGGTGGGTTAAAAGTCACAAAACTCAATAACAATAGTTAAAATAATCAAATAGTAATTTAAAACAATAATTAAAAAACACAGTCAAAGTTCATGTTACTATGCTCAGTTTAAGCGGACCTAATTCAGGGGAGGCCGAAGATGGATTTTGGATGTCTGCCTCCTCAACCATAAGCCCGGCAGAACAGTTCCATTTTACAGGCCCTGCTGAATTGTGATAATTTCTGCAGGGCCCTGATCTCAAGTGGGAGCTTGTTTCACCAGTCTGGGACCAGGGCAGAAAAGTCCTGGCCCTGTTTGAGGCTAGTCAGACATCCTTGGGGCCAGGGACAACCAATAAATGTTGGTCAATTGAGAACAATGCTCTGCGGGGCACATATGGGGAGAGGTGATCCCAAAGATATGCAGGTTCCTGGCCATATAGGGCTTTAAAGGTTAACATCAGAACCTTAAACTGGATTCAGTACTCAATTGGCAGCCAGTGCAGCTGGTGCAATGCTGGCTGGATGCAAGCCTGCACAGGCATCACCATCTGCATACATCCCACCATGTTCAGCACTAGCTGCAATTTCCAGGTCAAGTTCAAGGACAGCCCTGCTTAATACTGAAATGAGTTTAACAACCATTCTCGCTCCCTTCAAAATGTGCACACCTAATTTTGCAACCCTTTCCTATCATTATAACTGATGGACTACAAGGGCACTGAGAGGTTTAAAGCATAGATAGCTGCAGTGGCTCAAGTGGTTAAGATGCTGAACTGCAGGCTGTGGAAGGTCAGTAGTTCAGCAGTTCGAGATCTGAGAGTGCTGCATGATGGAGTGAGCTCCCGTCTCTAGTTCCAGCTCCTGCCAACCTAGCAGTTCGAAAGCAAGGAATTGCAAGTAGATAAATAGGTACCACTTTGGTGGGAAGGTAACAGCGTTCCGTGCGCCTTGGTCTTTAGTCATGCTGGCCACATGACTACGGAAACATCTTCGGACAGCGCTGGCTCTTCGGCTTTGAAATGGAGATGAGCACCGCAACCCTAGAGTTGGATTCGACTGGCTTTCGAGCAAGGGAAACCTTTACCTTTACCTACCTGTTGAGCTCTCAGAGTGTTTGTGTGCACACTATGGTGAGAGATAGTGGTCAGTATCTCAGATCTGGGAGACCTGGCTTTAAATACTCTCCCATCAAGCTTGTGGGATGTCCTTGGGCAGTCATGCACTGTCTAACCTACATCTTGAGACTGTTGGGAGGATAAAATGGGGAAGTATAAAATGTATACCCCTGAGCTCTTTGGAGGTGGGATGTGATATGCTAAGTGCGTGTAACAAGAAATATTAATCCCTTTCAGTGGAGGCTGGACCACACATTTTGGGATGATAATTGTGATTTGTGCTCCGGTGCACCATGATTTTTCATACAGGAGTGAATGGTAGCCATGCCATTATAAGCCCCCTCCCACTGCCCATGATAAGGGTCACTGCTTGGTGCAATATTCAATTTCCATTGATTGATTGATTGATTGATTGATTGATTGATTGATTGATCAAATTTATACCCCACCCTCCCAGCCAAGGCCGGCTCAGGGCAGCTTACACAAAATCATCACATAAAATTACAGTAAAACAGTTAAAACAATGTTAAAACTGTTAACTGTCTGACTTAATAAGTGCTAGTATGTTGTAATTAAATTTAATTATGGCTGCAGCACTCGGTTCTGTCTTCACACAGCTGGCTCCTAGAGTTCTTCCAGGCATTATTAAGCTATTATTAACAATACCAGGGGCAGCAGGGCTCTCTATCTTCAGCTATTAGTTATCAATGATGTTTAATGGTGATGGTGGCTCCAAAAGCCTGGTGGAAGAGCTCAGTTTTACAGGCCCTGCAGAACTGTAAAAGGTTCTGCAGGGCCCTGATCTCTTCTGGGAGCTCGTTCCACCAGAATGGCGCCACCACCGAGAAAGCCCTGGATCTGGTTATTGCCAGCCTGGTGTCCTTAAGACTTGGGAGGGCCAGTTGGTTCTGGGCTCCTGATCACAGTGCTCTCTGGGAAATATGTGGGGAAAGGCAGTCCCTCAGGTATGTAGGCCCCTGACCATAAAGGGCTTTAAAGGTAAGAAACAGCACCTTGAAACGAATTCGGTATGCTATTGGCAGCCAGTGCAATGCTTTTAGCATAGGCTGGATGTGCTCCCGGATTGAGAGTCCCATCAGGAGCCTGGCTGCAGCATTTTGCACCAGCTGCAGCTTCTGGATTTGAGACAAGGGCAGCCCCATGTAGAGAGCATTACAGTAGTCCAGTCACATGGATCACTGTTACCAATTCATTGCATTCAAGGAAGGGAACCAACTGCCTGATCAACCAAAGGTGATAAAAGGCCAATCTGGCAGTGGCTGCTACCTGGTCCTCCATTGTTAAGGAGGCATCCAGGAGCACTCCCAAACTCCTAACCTCTGATGCTGGCACCGACAGGACCCCATTGAAGGCTGGAAGTGGGATCCCTTCCCTCGGACTGTCCCGATTCAAACACAGGACCTCCATCTTCATTGGATTCAATTTCAGCTGGCTCAGCCTAAGCCAACCAGCCACGGCTTGTAATGCCTGGTCTAGATCTTTCAGTTTGAAGTCAGACTGACTGCCCAACAACAGATAGAGCTGGGTGTCATCTGCATACCGGTGACATCCCAGTCCATGCCTCTGGGCAATCTGGGCAAGGGGGCGCATATAGATGTTGAAGAGCATTGGGGGCAACACTGCCCCTTGAGGCACTCCACTGTCTAGTGGGTTCCTTTGGGACAATTGTTCCCCCAGTGCCACCCTTTGTCCCCTGTCTTGGAGAAAGGAGACAAACCACTACAAGGCCAGCCCCCAAACACCAATGTCAGCAAGGTGGTGGGTCAAAAGCTGATGGTCGACCATGTCGAACACTGCGGACAGGTCTAACAACAGCAGCATTGCCAATCTGCCCCAATCCAGATGCCTCCAGAGGTCATCCAAGAGGGCGACCAATGCTGTCTCTGTCCCATGACCTGGGCAAAAGCCAGACTGGAAGGGGTCTAATATGGAAGCATCATCCAGAAAGCCCTGTAACTGAATTGCCACGGCCCTCTCTATTATCTTGCCCAAATAGGGCAAGTTGGAGACTGGCTGATAGTTTGCCAATTTGGCTGGGTCCAAGGATGGCTTTTTCAAGAGAGAGCAAACCACTGCTTCCTTAAATGCCCCAGGGAACAGCCCTCCCAAGATGGACTTGTTGATAGATTCCCATAGGGCACCTTGAAACTCCTCGTGGCCAGCTTTAATTAACCACAGAGGGCACGAATCAAGGGAGCAAGTGGTGGAGCATACAGTTAGGAGCAATTTGTCAACTTCCTCTAGACTGAGCAGGCTAAAATGATCCATAATCTGACTAGAAGATGTGCATGGAGCCTCAAGTTCACTCACTGTATCAACTGTAGTGGGGAGGTCATGGCGGAGTGATGCAAGCTATCTGCAAAATAGCTTGCAAAAGCCTCACAGCCAATGTCCAATTTCCTAGCATTTAGGCTGTCCTGTGGCAGAACAGTAATGAACTGAATCATTCTAAATAATTGGTCTGGGCGTGAGCTTGCAGATGCAATCTCAGCCATATAGTACTGTCTTTTAGCAGCTTTGATTGCCATCTCATAGGATCTCATAAGATGTTCTTGTAGCTTCATCACGTGTGCACCGCCACTGTCTCTCTAGCCATCTTAGCCCTCACTTCATCAGCCGCAGCTCCTAGGTATACCATGGAGCGAGCATAGAGTGAGGGCACAGGGAGCATCAGGGAGTGATCTCATTGATGGCTGTCGAGAGTCGGCTATGCCAATCCTCTACAAGCTCATCTAATGAGTCACCAGGGAACTTCAGATCCTGGAGGGCTATCTGAAGTCACATAGGGTCCATTTGGTTCAGTGGGTAAGCCAAAATAGGCTCGTCGCCCAAACAGGGTTGGAGTGAGACATTCAGACAGGCCTTCAGGCCAAAGTGGTCTGATCATAGTACTGCTGAAGCAGTAATCCAGCCTACTGTAACCCCCACTGCGAAGATCAAATCAAGCATGTGACCTGCACAGTGAGTGGGAGTTGTTACAAATTGGGAGAGTCCCAGTGCCACCATGGATGACACCAGGTCCATTGCCTGAGTAGAGGCAGCATCATCAGCATGGACATTGAAGTCACCCATGACTATCAGTCTAGAGTGTTCCAATGACCAGCCTGATACAGCCCACCAAGGACAGTAGGCTATTGGCCAGTGCATTGGGCAGTCAGTACACCAGCCAAATCACCACACTCTCCCTGGCTTCCCCAAATAAGCTGGCACACTCAATGCCTGTGATTCTCAGTGCGGGGGAGTGCCCTGAAGGAGTAAGCCTCCCAAATAAATAGAGCCACTCATCCCCCCACCCCCTACTCCATGATTGGTGAAGGACCGAGAACCTGGGAGGCACAAGCTGGGAGAGAGCCACTGTCTCCCCCTCTTGTACCCAAGTCTTGGTCATGCATGCCAGGTCTGCATTCTGCTCCTGCAGAAAGTCCCTAAGGACCATGGGGTTGTTATTTATAGACCTGGTGTTACAGAATGCCAATGTCAGAGGTGAGTCAGCCATCCTAGCCCCCTACCCACCACCTTTGGGATGGGATGCAGGCTGGAAGGGAACTGAGCTACTATACTTCTCTGTCCCTGTCCCTTCATTCCATGTCTGGTCCCACTGCTATACTTTCTCCTCTCCAGGAACACTGGAATCGCTTGCCTGGTCATTGTCCTGCCTACTGATCTTTGCCAGCTATGAACCAGCTGTGGGCCTCAAACCAACTAGGAACTTCAATCAGACCAGACTGGTCTTTCGACTGCAGACATTGGCTCCTTATTCAGATGTAACCCACTCTATGATATCAATTCAATTGCACGCCCTCCCAGTTAATCTAGTTGCCTATGATTGCCCTCCCCACCCCCAGTAAATTTAGCCGGCAGTCCAAGTTTAAATTTAAATAAAGGCTAATGTAAATGTATGGCACATTTATTTCAGGTGACCAGATGACCTCTTATCAATAAATTTGTAACTTGAAAACCTAATTAATTAATTAATCAGTTCATTGATACAGGGCGGTTAACATGATCAGTTCATTCATCAATTTAAACCCATAATTAATTGGGAAAAATGATGAAACTCATAATCAACTAATAGTGTCTATTCTCTCACCAAATTAATTGAGTATAAAACCTAATAGTTCCCTATAGTTAACCATCAACATCTGCTGCCATTTACCAGTTCATAGGTAACAATCTTTTTTTGGATAGCTAAATCTCGGTATTCTGGTAATCTTCCTTGGCCAGATTGGATTGTGTCCTTTCAGGCCACTCTCCAAAATCATACTGGTATCCAGGTCCATCCACCTCTCTGTAGCTGTCCAGGCCAGCGTGTTCAAGTCCTGTGAATTTACCAATGACTTAGTTCCAGCTATCCCCATTATTTCTGCTTCTGCTGCAGCCCCTGATGTTGAACCCAATGGAAAGGGGCACTGCCTAGGTAGTGCTACCAGCTGTTGTCCAGCAGTCTTGGGTTCAGTCAGGAAGGCACCAGAGAAGTTAAAGGCCCCCTCCAGGCCCTCCAGGCCCTCCAGGCCCTCCAGGCCCCCCAGGCCCTGCCTGAGCATCCAGAGCACTCCCACAGGCACCGGTTGCAGTCACAGTAGCGGCTGCTGCAGCAAGAGGCAAGGACAAAACTCACCAAAATGGTGACTGCACGGATGAGCTGAGGATGACAGAGTCAGCAGAGCCTGAAATGTCCCGTGGCTTACACACACACATCATTGGCAAGACCCTCACTTGACGCCACTGTTCCACCAGTCAATGTTGCCAGAGTCGGGCCAATCCAGGGAGTCTGGAAGTCCTGCCGGGAAAGGAGATGAAATTGTTTGCTTTGCTGGTGATAATGAAGCCAGTATTTCTTAACTCATATCAGTCCTCCATGTGCTATCCAACTTAACATAGTTGGTATGTAATATAATCCAGAAAGTTTGTTAGTTGGTTGGAATCAGTTTTTTTCCTCAGGAGCCATTAACACTCAACCTCCTTGCTTGGTGCCATCTTCTTATCAGCCAGATGGTTATAATGATAGATTACTACCACCACCAGTGAAAATGCAAACAGGTTGCATTGTGGGATACAGTTGGGAGGTGGCAAAAACCACTGCTTGCCTCAGGCATCACAGCCAGATTGAGCTTGGAGTCCTATCTCAGTGGTATCCTCAACTGTGCAGCCCCTCATGACAAGGGACCCCCCATGGGGGCCAAACACCTGAAAATACTTTGCACCCCTTGAGGTTTCTGCAATATACAGGTCTTGGATTTCCCTCTCTCCACACACATATGCATCGCCTGCCATCCTGATGAGCACATTAGTTATAAATAACACTTCCAGTGTAGAACTAAACAGGAAAGCAACAACATACTTTCACATCACCTTCCCATGTTCATGTAGGTAGCCTTCAAACATTGTCCTTGTTATTCAAAGAAACGATGTGACAGATTGAATTAATTACATCGTTGTTGGCATGTTTCTCTCCTCCTCCTGCTGGGTGACTGAATGCTGGTGAGGTTAATTCGAAGGTGTTTCTAACCCCCCCCCTTCTTCCAATGCAAATTATTTTGTTCCTCTTTCTGGCCCTTGCATTTTATTTCTGCACAATAACTTGCTTCCCCCTTTCAGCAGGTTTGTTTTTTGCATTCCCATTTCCGAAAGCCCCACTTTAACAACAACCTTGACATGAAACAATTGGCGGGTCATTTTAAACAACAATTCACTTTATCCTGCAAATAAGAGCCAGTCTGGCTCCTAGGGAGAAAAGAATCCTGTCTGTTCTTGGCATTAATCTGCATCAAGTACACTTAAGGAGGAAAAAAAAACAAAAGACAGGGTGTATTGGAAACATTTGGATGTCAGTGTTATTTACTAGTCTGAGTGTATTTTTGCCAGAGTCCATACATATTAATGGAGTGTATCAAAAACATTTGTTTTTGACAAACTACAGTGGTGCTTTCAGGAAAGAAAAGGGTTGCATGAAAACACTTACAATTTTACCTTTCCCCAGTTTTCGTGGCAGGCAAAATATGTATATATATATATATATATATATATATATATATATATATATATATATATATATATATATATTGCTGATAATATATTCCATTGACTTATCTGCTGAAGTGATTACTACATAGAAGAGATTGATTTTGTTCAGAGATGATATCATTTTGCATAATGGAAAGGCTTCTCAAAGGCAACACGAAACAAGAAGAATACAAGGAGTTTGTGAGACTTTTGAGAGCTGAGTGTTTGAGTATTTTGGCACTTGTGGCTGTGTCTTTTGGTGGATGTTGTACTAATCAATGTAGCTTGCATTCTTCAATCACAGGTCTTTGGGGGGAACGTTTGAGTCCAGTGGTGCCTTTAAGACCAACAAAGAGTGCAAGCTTTTGTGTGCACAGCACACTTCTTCAGACAAATGAAATACGATCTCAGTTACTGATGATGCCCCCCTCTCTTCTGGATGAGTCAGGTGTGTGATGATTTTATAGGGATGCCAGCCTCCAGGTGGGACCTGGGGATCCCACACAGTTACAGCTCATCTCCAGGTGACAGAGATCAGTTCCCCTGGAGAAAATTGATTCTTTGGTGGGTGGACTCCATGGCACTGTACTCCACTGAGGTCTCTGTCTTCCCCAGGCCCCATCCCCAAATCTCCAGGAGTTTCCCAACCTAGATCTGGCAACCCTACCCCCATCCCCACCAGTGGCCAGGGGGGACCTGGCAACCCTAGGAAGTAAGGGAACTCCTGGGCCTGGTTCAAACATGCAGGAGAATGACATGGCAGAGCCCTGAGGAGGTAGAATGGACAGCACCATATCAGGCCACAGACAGGATACTCCAGCTTTGAATGATCCTTTACCAAAACACACACAGAGGCCTACATAAGTAGAAAACTAGCAAAGCAGGGAGGAAGGTTCTTCTTCCCTGTCTTTGCTTACTGAAATGTTTTTCTCTTTTCAGGAAGTTTTGGGCACAGGAGAACATCCCCAAATATGATCTTTGATAATACTTGACCTGTGGACTGAAGCGTACCATTCATTCTACCACCCAGGGCTATGACACCTACTTACCAACCCATTACCTTCCACGTGTGCACAATGTCCAAAAGATCAGTGCTTCTGCTGTGCTAACCTGCTTTGTGAGGTGAACATAAGAACATAAGAGAAGCCAATGTTGGATCAGGCCAATGGCCCATCTAGTCCAACACTCTTCAGTGGCCAAAAATACCAGGTGCCATCAGGAGGTCCACCAGTGGGGCCAGGGCACAAGAAACCTCCTCACTGTTGCCCACACACACACACGTACCAAGAATACAATGCATCACTTGCCCCAGCCTGAGTGGTGCCATGTCTAGTATTCTGTTTGCTATTAATATGTTGCCTCTTCAAACTTTTCTAGTAATTAGACCATCCTGTGCTGCCCTAGAAGCCCTCCCACTGTTGCCCCCCCCACAAGCACCGAGAATGCAATGCATCACTTGCCCCAGCCTGAGAGGTGCCATGTCTAGTATTCTGTTTGCTATTAATATGTTGCCTCTTCAAACTTTTCTAGTAATTAGACCACCCTGTGCTGCGTGTGTACTATATTTCAGCTTCCCAGTTATTAAAAAAAAATAACTTTAATCAGTTATACTTTATGTCCTCGATTTTGAGGAAGAGGTGTACAAATTTTAACTTTTCTTTAGGTGCTGACATACCCAAAATATTTGAGGGCACATTTCTATCCCCTCATTTTGAAGAAACAGCTTGTAGTAGACAGGAATGGGAAACGCTTCAGACTTTCCTAGTAATCAGGGTGTCTACATACCCATTTGAAACATTTCGCCAAGGACAGGATTGCCAACTCCAACCTGGGAAATGAGTTTCCCTACCATTTTAAAGGAGAAATTGTCAAACTCAGTAGGCATTTATGCAAAGATCTCAGCAGATGCTGAAAGCTACTTGTATAGCAAAAGGGGGAAACTCACACTGATATGGCAGGCCCGGTTCAGACTAGAGGATGCCTGCATGGCAGAGGTAATAGGACTTGTGCCACTGTTCCAACACACTACTTCTGGCTGAACATATGAACCAGGGACAGTGTAGTATTATCACCATTTTGGGGTACCATCTGAGTCCCTTGTTTTTTGGAAGAAATTTGACATTTCTCATTTGAAATATTTCTAGAAATCTGGGTGTTTAAGTCAAGTGTATTCTGTTATCCAGATGAATCAGTCAATCAAAGGCAAATATGTACGTATTGGCAACCTCCACCAGGTGGGGTCTGGAGATCTCCGGGAATTTTAACTGACCTCCACACTATAGAGATCAGTTTTCCTGGAGAAAATGGCAGCTTTGGAGGATAGACTCTGCAACATTATACCCTGCTGAGGTCCTTCCTCATACTCCACACTCAAATGTCCAGGAATTTCATGTTGAAAGATAAGGACTGTACTCTTAGCCTCAGTGTTCAGAGGGGGCTAGAATAGAGCCATAGAGATAGATGGGCTCAGGACATTGACCATCCTTTCTCTCTCTCTCTGACACTATCCCTTTAAAGTAGATTGCTATTCTTAAGGGAAAACCTTCCTTCCATTCTGACAACACACTCTCTCACACACACTGTGCCAGATCTCTCCATCTTGGTATCATGGATGCAGGACATGCATTCTGTATCTGCATCCATCCTAGTTAATTAGATTAGACCACTATCCTGTCTAAAATTGAGTTCTATAAATAAAGGAACTCATATTAGTTTGCAAATATAAAAAAGGCTCAATGTAACTTTCTTTCTTATCATCACACTCACAGAAATGCTTTGCTGCGTGATAAGCCTTGTCCACTCTGCTAACTTGCTAATGATTCCTGGCAATACCAAACCAGAGAACCTGACATTTCCTAACTCAGAGTAGGCAAACCCTTGCATATACATAGATATTAACATATCCATATAAAATGTTTTATAAACGTTAATTTTATATATGCACCCTCCGCTTTGGCCATAAGTATAGTTTGTACTTTCTAGCCTAACTAATAAAGTCATTGATTATTATAGAACCTGGCTTAGGCTCCTGTAGATTGTTTACCTGCCACCAAATTATTCTACACTCTCTTTGTTTGGTATGTACTCAGAAATGGAGAGCAAAGTCAAATGTTTATTTTGACCCCCCCCCCAATTTTCCTGGAATACCACAGGTGGATAACTCATAGCATGCCTCCCCTTGCTATAAGCAACTCAAGATGTTTGACCTCTTACAAGCATGTATCCCCTTCCACAGCATGTAGAACCATTTGTGTAAACCAGGACCCAAAGAAGTAGGTATAATTTATTTTAAAAATTTCCATGCTGCTTCTCCAGAGAACCTACCGAATTAATCCTATAAAACAGTGTTTAGGGTAGAAGCAATCTGTAAACCCAATTTTAAAAGGTCAAACCCTGTGTAAAAAGAAACATTTGACAGGAAAAATAAAAGCCTAAAAGAGAGTAGGTATGACACGAGGGGAAGGGCACTTCATAGGTGAGGTATTGCCACTGAAAATGTCCTGCCTGCATCTACCATCCACCTCACCTTAGAAAGTGGGAGCGGAGAACAGGGTTTGGGAGGATCTCAACTGGCAGGCTGGGCTGTATGGGAAGAAGTGATCCTTCAAGTCTCCTGTCTCCAAGCTGCTCAGGGCAAGAACCAATGGTCCAAATTGTGAAGAAAAGCTAAAGTGATCTCCAGAAAGGGGGGTGGGGGGAGAGAGATTCTTAAGAGAGTCCCAAGAAAAAAAATTCACAAAAGCAAATGCTTGTGGAACACTTCTCATTTGCAAAAGATGAATAATCTCAGTCTGCATCTAGCAAAACAGAGCTTTTTCAGACAGGGGCCGAGGAGAACAATAAAATATCTAGCACTGACAGAATCAAAAGTCCTTCAGCATTATTAAAAGATGGCTGGAATACAAATTCATTTGTAGCATATCCCAAGGCAAGCTTAAACGACTGTTGCTCCATTTATTTCAGTGGTCCAGATCAGGGGTCATTTTTTGAGGGAAAAGAAAGGAGGTGTCATGAAAAATGTTGATGTATGTGTGCATACTATTTAAACAAATATTTAATCAGGCAATCAATGCAAGAGTCTTTATTTTACTGCACTGCTCAAATTGCATTGAAGAATCTGTGTCAGTTTCTCAAAGTCATGTGTGTTGTTTCAGGCAACTGACAGCACAATCCCAAACTGATTTATACCCTTCTAAATTCACTGAAGTAAATAGGTTTCATAGAATTGCACTGTGAGTCACCAGTTAAGCTCAAACAAGAATAATATTTATAAAATCAAAACATGCACAGCAATTCTGTATTGCTCAGTAAACAGGCTGTGGAACCAGTTCTCTTGAAACTACGAAGCATGTCTTATTCTGCAGTCAAAAATATAAGCAATTAAGAACACAGCTGGTCAATCCGCTAGTTCCTGATACAGACATGCCTATAGCAAGTAAGCTCCAATTTTTGCTCGGTGGTTATGATCCGGCTATTACAGTACTGAAATTTATTTTAGAATTGCTCTAATATAAGAGACTCTGAAGAGAATCTGAAGAATGTATGTATGATCAAATAAATAAATTATAGAAAATAAAATAATTAAAAGGGAAATTTATGTGTGATCAGTAAACAGGCATGCTGAGAACTCTGACTCTATCTCTGGGCAAACTTCACTTAGCTGACCTTTGCTGATTCAATTAAGAGCCAAGAGCTTATACTGGGCCCAACATCACTGTTGGAGAAGCAAGTTAATGCAGCTGCAAGACACACACGTGCACTCACTTTCTTCCAATTTAGTTTATCTTTCAAGATGAGCCCCTTCCCTTGACTTGACCAATCTGGCCACCTAGATCATACCATGGAGACGAGACTATTGCAGTGTATCCTACATGGGTCTCCCCTTGAGGTAACCTTGGAGACTCCAGTTGGTACAAGATGTGGCACCTCTGTTATTAAGAGGAGCTATATAGAACATGCATATTACATTTATTCTGTAGTCATTCCACCGGCTGTCCATCAGTTACGGGTTCCATTCAAACTGTAGCTATAGCCTTGGATCCTCATATCTGCAGGACTGTCTCTCCTCCTGTGCTCCACTGTGGCAGTTTCCCTCATCTGAGCAGGGTCTTCTGCAGGTACCATTCTTGCATTCTCTATTGTGCCCACTCCTTGTGCAATGGCTTGCCTGAGGAGGTGAGGAAAGGTCCCAAGTTTCTGTCATTCTGCAAACTATGTGAAACAGAATTGTTCAGGGTAGGGGGCATTTTAATAAAGGTAATAGAGCTGTAATATAATGGAATTATTCAGAAGGGAGCTTGAATAAAGGGAAGAGGACTGTGGACTATAACGCTGCATACAGTATGCATTATCTGTTTTGTCTCATCTTGCTGTCATTGCATTGTTTACAATTTATGCAACACCATCTTCGACATATCGTGCTAATATTTATGCTTTGTTTCAGATTTCTGTAATCCTAGTCCTATTACATTGCTTATTACATGTCTTGCATTGATTTACACTGTGTAATCTGCCTTGAGTCTCAATGAGAAAGGCAGACTATAAGCATATCAACCTGCTGGAACATGCAAGGCACACTCCTGATCAGATTGCTCCAAACCATTTTGTCAACATTTGTATGAGAACCACGACAAGCAACTTTGTGCCTCTGCATTAGCTGCATGTGCTATAGTGCCAAGTTGTGCCTTGGTAAGTAACAAATTAGTTGTAGTATGTGAATGTTTTTGCACTTGCACTTACACAAAAGGTAAAACAACTAAGAATGGAATTCTATTTCAGCTGGTAGCAGCTGTCCAATATCAAATGTCTCTTTCCTATCTGGGTTCCTTTCAAGTGTCTCTTTGCTACCTGGGTTCCTTTTCAGGGAAGACAGTCGAGATTAAACCTGGACCCTTCTATGTGTAAAATATGTGCTTTTCTATTTATCAGTGGCTCTGCTCCACCAAATACAGAACCCAGGAACCCTTAAGGAGACCAGACTACAAGGTTTGAACCAAACTTGTTTTTATTATGCCAAGGTTACTAAAATTATTTTGGATCCCCTTGAAATTTCTTGGATGCTTCTTCTGAGCTGGAACTTCTGGCTTCCTTGTTTAATTTCACTTCAGTCAAAATCTGGTTGTAAATCTAAGCCCAGGGTCTCCTCAAATTTGTCATCTGTGGGAGATGTTCTTCTCCAATGTTGAACTCCCACCAGCATACAATGTGCTGGTGAGAGGCAAATGAAACCCAAAACTCCAGTAACTCACCTTAATGTTTTCTTTTGGTGGCAGGGAATTACGGAACACCCTCCTTCACAAAGCCAATTTTGTTAATTTTAGCTGGGTTTTTTGTTTGTTTGTTTGCTTGCTTTTCTCAAAATCCCTCAGATATCTTGCTTGAGAGCCACATACAAATTTGCCTCGAACTGTTGCTGTAGGAAAAGTTTGATAGCATCTGTCATTTGGGGTTAACATCAAGAAACTATCTACTTGATGGCCCTTTAGAGTGCAATTATATCTGTACAACTGTACTAAGGGTTCCTAACACAGGGCCAAACTACAAATGATGATGAGTGCAGGTCCATCCAGTGACCTCTGACACCATTTGTGGTTCTTTAAAAATTGCTGTGAGACACCAACCTGGATCAGGCAAGCGGTGCTGTAGCTCAGGAGCTCCCTCTCCACCCCTTTTCAAGTGCCAGAATTGCCATGGGAGGATTTTTCTGCACTTGAAAAAATGAGGGAGGGAAACAAGGGCTCCTAGGGCCACCACACCATGCACTCTACCAGGATGGGGAGCTCAAGGCACTTTTAAAAAGCACAGGATGCAACTAATGCTCCCTCTGAGCTGTGGAGTCTTGTGAGCAGAAATTCTACTTTGTGAGCTACTGGCATTAAAACAAGTGAGCTACTGCATAAATTAGTTTGCTCTGAAGCCCTCCTCTCTGAGCTAAGACAAAAATGTGTGAGCTGGAGGCTAAAAATGGTGAACTAGCTCACACTAACTCAGCTTAGAGGGAACACTGGACGTAACTTACCAAAGGCCATGTTTGTGGCCTAGGCTGGGAGAGATGTGTAGGAGGCTGGGGCTGCTTCTGGCCACAGGGCAAGGCAGCAGGGATGTGGGCTGCCCAGTGGCAGTCCTAAAGGTTGGTCACCCATGTCAGCAGGGGGGGCAGTTCACAAAGCACAGGAGCTAGAGGTGGGCTTCTGATGCAGCAGGTACATCAGAGCTCGATGAGAGGATTTAAACTGCTGCTGATAGAAGCCTCTCAGAGCACTTTTTCCTGCTCTCCCATGCAACCACCCTCCCTCCCTCCTTTTTAGTTTATTGTATTTCTGTAGCTCTAAATGTGTTGGATTTTGTCACAGCCAGAGCAGTTTGGGCATTGGGACAGATCCTTTTGGGAGGAGGCGAGCCTGCGTGCCTACCTCCCTGATTTGGGGACTCCCTTAAGGGGTCTTTGGAGCTGAGCCAGTATGAGGCATGCCCAGCTTGGGGGAACCACATAGCAGCACTCAAACATGTTCTCACCACAATTTTGCCACTCCACGGTTACCCTCCCCAGCAGTTGGGCTGTAGAGGGATGAGTTCCATCAGGTGGCAGATGGGTTACCCAGTTCTGATATCCGTCCCCATCCTGTCCCAATGCTCCTTGGTCTGTGATCAATTATGCCATGCCATTTCCTTTTACCAAGTGTTGTTGTGTTTTTTCCTCCACATGCTCTCTCCCCATTTTGGCACGAGCCCACAAAAGAACGAAGTACAAATGCTTTTAAAATGACAGTCACAGAATGGAATCGTGCCCGCCGTCACTTACAGCTTGATTCTCTGTGTTTACTGAATAATGGGAATATAAGGAGGATGAAATTTTGGGGGGAGAAGAAGTGAGTGGGCTATAATTTAACCTTTCCCTGCCTACTTCCCTCCCCAAAAAAAGAGCAACTCTCCTCAGGCCGTATTACTCAAGTAAGCTCAAAGCACCGAAACACCTGTGTTTGTTGACAGAACATGTGGCCCCAACCCCAGCTGTTTTGTCATCCTGCATGTGACTGATGCACAGGTAATTGCATACTGTGTTCTTAGTATCACCATAACAGGCATCTCACTAATGGGTTACTTAGATAAATGCCTTTCCATTTCATGCTAACTGCGGCTCTCCTTAGGATTCAGTTTATGACGGGTGATTGTCAGGAGCCCTGGTTCTCAGTGCCATCTCCATCTGTGTTTATACTATACAGGATATACTGGTTACTAATTATTTTGTCAGCCCTTTTTTTCCATTGAGAGGCAAATAATTATTGGTTTCTTTGCTATTTTCCATGATAATCCATTATTACAGCTCGAGCAATCCATTTGAAATAGACATATCAATGCAATATACACTTTCCTAAGACTATCTAATTATAATTTCAAACCCCAACATGTTCACATCTTATAGAAACTGGGGAGGAGGGGGGGAGTCTCTCTGTCCTTAATAACAAATACAATGACTGTACTTTTAAAAAAGTTCCTTCAAGTTCTACAAAGATTCTGCTCCAGAGTGAGAATTCACCATTGCACCAGTCTTCAGGCTCTTTTCCTCCACTGTCAGAACTCTATGCTATTATCTGGGAGTGCACTTGAGACACAAAATACAGTCATTGGTGTTGGATCCAGACAGCTTTTTCACTCAGTCGCACTCAGTTACTGTCCTTACTACTGCTTCCATCCCACATGGCTTTTATTCATGTAGATCCCATGATCTCTCATACAGCTTTTTGTTGGTCAAACAGGATCCCTTTCTCTCTTTCACTATTAGAAACCTTGGTTGGATCCAATCCATTAACAGCAATTGAATACATCTGGGCACTGAACGTTTTCCTCACATTTCCATCACCCATTCCTGCATCATCAATGCGAGAGGCCATCTCCTTCACCTAATCCTAGGCCTCAAAAATTCCTTCCCAGACTGACCACCATCCTACATTCCCTTGGTACTCTGTTTTACAATAAAGTTGGTTAACCTCACACAGTTATCCTGACCTGTTCAACTGTCATTTTACAAGGGCAAAAGTCCATTTCTCCCACTAGGAGAAACACTATGCATATAAAGAGACAAATCCAAGTCACTGAGAGTTTTAAATTTATTTTAGTTTGTGTGGGGGGGGGTGTTCTAGAAAGCTTACATATTGATAACATTGTTCAAAATACAATGCATTTTCTCATTTGTAATCATATTGCTTATTCATTATTAGGCTGTCCATATCCCAGCTGGAAAACATTTCTTCTGTATTATTTCTTTGAAGCCCCCCAAAAGCCCAGCATAGAATCTGTGGGGAGTAAATCCTTTTCAGCAAAAGACACAGATCATTATCATCCTCCTTTGCTTTTCTTCTTATTGAATAGACCTGAATAAAATGGTGACAGATTGCATTAATCTTGGGACATTTTTTTCCATTGCCTTCGAATTTAGCAAGTGTATTTGGAAGGTATGTCCTTTATTCAGACTAATGTAATTCAAATCAAATCGGCTCTCATGTTGCTATGTGGATGATGTATATTGTTTTGTCACTTATCTCATAGTCTGCATAATCACAACCTCCTCTATTGCTTTTCTTTGTGTCGTTCTGCAGCAAGTGTACTTTTGCTCTCTTCACTGAACTTTTTCTCTGTATGGGATTATAACAACAGCTGTCTTGAAAGGATGTGTGAAATCTTTCCCAATTTGTTCCCTAGAATGGTCACCTCGCCCAGCAGTGGCATCACAAATGCAGGGTATGTTCACAAAATTAGAGATGTGCGTTTTTGAAAGAGACACATTTCAGGCTGATTTACATGCCTCAATGTGGATGTCATCTTCCTTTGCATGGAGGTAGGGTTGGATGCATGAGAAGGAACAACATAAAATCCTCTATGAAGTTTATCAAGTATACATAATGTGTGTTAAAAATGGTTCAGTGTGAAAGGGGAAATGTTCAAGAATAAGAAATAATAGTAAAGTTGTGAGGCAAAAGTGATGTGATCTTAATTCTAAAATAGACTGAGATGGATACAGAGTTGTAGGTCTAACAAGTAAGAATGCTGCTTCAGTCACTGTAACCCAGGGAATAATGCTCCGTGAAGTTTTCAGCAGGTTAACCTTACATATAGGACAGATGAATCCAAAATGTTCCACATAAGATTGGCCAATATGTTATCAGTAAAGTAATGGACTATCTATCCATTCTCCCAAGTCTTTAGTTAAGAAGCAATGAACTGGGAGCCTGAGACATACCAACCAGTGGTTGGTTGAAAGGGTCTAACTAGACAGAATAAAAGGCTGAATACAATGTGGTGGTTACAGTTGATTGCAGCAAAAAGAGATGAAGTAGACAGAAGAGGAGAGAAGGAGAAGATCTATCTGAAGAAAAATAAAGCTCTGAACCACCAGTGGGACTGAGAGGAAGGTGGAAGCTGGAGGCAGATAATATGAAGAAGGTGAGATGAAGAAACATTAGAGACTTCCCAGATCTATGGGAGTCCTCGTTCAGAGAATGTCTTCAGAGAGTGTCCTGATGGAGAAATCACTAGATTCAGAAAGTGGAGTGTACATCTTCAGGATGTGGAACAATCTAAAAGGAAGCTGACCAGCAAGAAGACATCAGAGCAAAGCAAGCAGTGTTCTTGAAGTACAAACTTGTAATGGAAGCTAGTTCAAGGGAAAACAGCTGTTTGAATTTAACTCAAAGAGAGAACTAGTACAGGGATTGTTGTCTTCCTTTGCTACAGTGCATTAAACAAATGAAAAGACTATCTACCATTATTGCAAGTGTCCGCTTAAATAACATCATCATCTTCTAAATAATTCCTTAATAAACAATTGTATGATTTGGTTTTTGTTACCTTTTTGTCTCAATGACTGTAAAAGGAGAGGCTATTTACAGCCTTCTTCCCCCAGCAGCAGGTGGGCTTGCACATCATCTCATGGCAAAGCAGACCCACGTGTAGGGTCTTTCTTTTATTCAGGGCTGCCAAATTTTAGTTGATCTCCAGACTGTAGATACTGATTCCTCTGGAGAAAATGGCTACTTTGGAAGGTGGGCTTTATGACATTATGCTATACTGACATCCCTCGCCTCCACAAACCCCACCCTCCCCAAGCTCCACCTCTAAATTTCCATGAATTTCCTAACCAAGATTTGGCAACCCTACTTTTATCTCTAGAGTGTTTTTGTAGGAAATGTTGTAATGTTATAGAATCATAGAATGTTAGAGTTGGAAAGGACCTTGCAGGTCATCTAGTCCAACCCCCTGCACTCTGCAGGAGCATAGCCAAAAGATACCCCTACAACATACCTGAAAGATGGTCATCCAGTCTCCACTTGAAAATGTCCAGCGAAGGAGCACACACCACCTCCCGAGGCAGTCTGTTCCACTGCTCAACCGCTCTTACAGTTAGGAACTTTCTCCTGATATTTAGCCAGTAACGACTCCCTTGTAATTTCTTCCCATTAGATCTAGTCTTGCCATCTGGAGCAAGAGAGAATAGATCTGCTCCAGCTTCTACATGACAGCCCTTCAAATATTTGAAGACTACAATCATGTCCCCTCTAAGCCTTCTCTTTCCCAGGCTAAACATACCCAACTCTTTCAGCCTTTCCTCATAAGACTTGGATTCCAACCCTCTCACCATCCTGGTTGCCCTCTTCTGGCCACGGTCGAGCTTGTCAACATCCTTCCTAAAATGTGATGCCCAAAACTGGACACAGTACTCTAGGTGAGGCCTGACCATAGCAGAATAGAGCAGAACTACCACCTCCCGTGATCTGGACACAATGTTTCTGTTAATGCATCTTAAGATTGCATTAGCTTTCTTCACAGTCACATCACACTGCAGGCTCATGTTTAACTTGTGATCAACCAGAACACCTAGATCCCTTTCACATGTGCTGCTGTCAAGCCAAGTCGCACCCATTCTATATCTGCGCCTTTGATTTTTTGTACCTAAGTGTAGGACTTTGCACTTATCTCTATTGAAATTCATTTTATTTGTCTCAGCCCACTGTTCCAGTCTATCTAGATCATTTTGAATCCTAACTCTGTCTTCTTCAGAATTAGCAAGCCCACTCAGCTTTGTGTCATCTGCAAATCTGATAAGCACCCCCTCTATGTCTTCCTCCAGATCATTTATAAAAACATTGAACCACACCAGGCCCAGGACTGAGCCCTGTGGCACTCCACTCGAGAATTCACGTAGACGCAGAGCCATTTATGAGCACTCATTGGGTATGATTTTTCAACCAACCATGAATCCATCCAATGGTTGCACCATCCAGCCCACACTTAACCAGCTTATCCTCAAGGATATCATGAGAAACTTTGTCAAATGCTTTACTGAAATCTAGATACACTATGTCCACAGCATTGCCAAAGTCAACCATTTTAGTAACTCTGTCAAAAAAGGAGATAAGGTTGGTCTGGCATGACTTATTCTTGATAAACCCATGTTGGCTACTACCAATTAACTCATTCAGTTTAAGGTGCTCACAGACAGTTTAATAATCTGCTCTAGAATTTTTCCAGGTATTGATGTCAAACTGACAGGCCTGTAGTTTCCCAGGTCCATCATTCTTCCCTTCTTAAAGATCGGGACAACATTTGCTCTTCTCCAGTCTTCCAGCACAACACCAATATTCATGTGAAGACCATGGGAAATGCTTCCATACTGTGACAATTCTACAGTAAACGTGGAGAGTCTCAACAACAACACCCCAAATTGCCCAACAGAACCAAGCTCTAGTCTGAACACCTTTGTGAGGTCTACGTACTGAGTAGTCTATGTACATTTGAGCAGTCATGTGGTTTTCTGCCATGCAGGAAACATTTCCTATAACCTCCACAAGACTGTTGCAGTGTTTGATTCCTTCCATGTACCATGCCCTTGAAGAGTTAACATTAAATATATGTGCAGCTTACATGTGTAAGCTCACAAATACAAATTAATTCTTGTTTATCTCAGAAGTACAATGTGCAAGGCAAACATGTCCTCACAAGTAAGCAAACTCCTGTCAATCACTTCAAGCCCTCAACAACACACTAACATTTTGCCAACTGGCAGCTTTTCAATACCCTTTCAATGCCATTATCTAGACAAGTGACAGTACAGCATAATTGATGCTATACCATTGTTTGAAAGCATTCTTCCTCTAATCCAGCACTTTCTTTTTTTTTTTCAGATACGAAGACTGTGTTCCAATTCAGATGCTGCAGAAACCCTTCACATTGGGTGCCCATGCACTTGCACTGGGTCAGAAGTTAGACTGCTTGCACAGTTGCCTCCATTGTGTGATTCTGCAAGGAAGGACATTCAAAAGCCTTTTGAAATGTGGTCACCTCAGCAACAACACTTTCTTTTCTGTTTTCCATTGTGCTTCTCATCATGGAGAGACTGTGGCTTGGATGCTATACTGTGCTTCTGCTTGTGCTCTTCCTTGTCCATTGCAGAGGTAGTCCTCCCCTGCAGAGTCCATGCCTGTCACATTAGGCACTTTTCAGCTCCTTGAAAGACATTCCTCCTGCATGAGTAGAAGTGCCTGGCATCAAATAAAGGGCACTCCATGGCAGAGGACCACCTCCATAAGGTATGAAGAGGAGCTCCAGCAGAAATAACCTATGAGATCCAAGCTCATGAGGTTTAAAATACCCATGACAATCACCAAAGAAAGAACTATTCAAAAGCTTTACATCTCATTGTCCTGAATTGAAAAAAAGATCAAACTCTTCCAAAAAAATAACTAACCAGAGGGTGGAAGGAAAAGGATACCTGGATAGCTGGATGCTTGTGACCACAATTGAAGATGGTATGACTATGCTGACAGTAATCCAGAAATGAATGGCCAGTAGGTCATGAGTTACAACTCTTAACAGAAGCCTCCTGGTGATCCCAAAAGCCAGCAGATATTTATTGGGAACGCAAAAGAAATTCTCAGGTTTCTCTGCACCACTTGAACTATCATGTTTCAAAATGTTTCTTTTGTACAGAGAGAGAACAATGAAGCCTGTTTGATTGCTTGTCAGAATTTGAATGTCGATTTAAAAAAAAATCACAACCCTGTCATAGTTCTGTTTCCTTATTCCAGTATCTGCATCCTGCCTGTTCCATCTGGCTCTTCAAGGTCTTCCCAACACCTGGAGAGTCTTTTCTCTTCAGTAGCCTGCCGCCGCCACCTGACCTTTGTAGGAATTGCCTGTTGGGAGGGTCAGGACTCCCAGTTCCCTTCCAAGTTCTGAGGCTTTGCCTTTGTGTCTCCCACTGCCCAGCACCTGGTCGCCATGGGGACCATTTACTGCCTTGTGCACCCCTGAAGGAATAGCCACTTGCCAACTGCCTACCTTCCCAGGCGCTCCTTTTAAAATAGTGTGTCCAAGACAGTGGAGGACTATGCAGTACAGAGGTCTACATGGTACCGCTCTTGTAGTGGTTTGGTAAATATGTCCGCTGTCATTTTCTCAGTGGGACAGTTGTGTAGCTTGACAACTCCTTGTTCCTGCAGGACCTTTACATACTGGTTCTGGATTCCAATGTGCTTTATCTGCACACTGTTCCTTCCTAAAAAAGAGAGAGGGCCATACAACTCTGCTTAACCTCTAGCATTTGAACTGGCAAAGATTCCTTAATACCAAAATCCTTTAGTAAAATTATAAGCCACTCTAATTCTCTGCACACTTTGGAAGCAGATACAGATTCTGCTTCAATAGATGAGTGGGGAACAAATTCTAATTTATGATTTGCACCACCCCATAGAAAAATACATAACCACTAGTGGATCAGGTCTGATCTTTCTCCAGCCCAGTCTACATCAGTGTATCCCGGTAGTGTGAGATTATTAATTGCTGGCAGTCTCAGTTTAAAGTGTGCAATACCCTTTAAGTACCTCATCACTCTTTTAACTGCAGTCCAATCCTTTGTGGTGGGTGTGCTAACACTTTTGGATAATATACTTACAGTTGTTGCAATGTCAGGTCTTGTTGTCATCGCTAAGTATAGAAACTTGCCTATGGCTGCTCTGAAGTTATTGTTGTCTGGCAGTGGTTCATTGGGAAGCATAATTCCATTGGTGTGGGCATTGGATTAACACTTTCCAGGCCCAGGCTTTGCAATAGTTCCAATATCTTCTGCTTTTGACTAAGAAGACAACTTCCAACGGGTTCCCATTCAATCTGAATTCCCAAATAAAAGTTAGCATAGTCTAGATGTTTAACTTCTATTTCTTAGTTTAGCTGAGATACAATCTCAGCACAGTCATTTTGATTTCTGTGGCAAATAATCAGATCATCAACATAGGCCAGAATATATGTCCATCTTCCCTCTTTCTGACTACTCTAAAGACAGGGGTCAGCTTTGCCTTCTCTGAAGCCCTGATTGAGTTGCATCTTGATCAACTTATCTGACCATGCTTTTGCAGCTTGTTTAAATCCATAAAGCCCCTTTTGAAGTTTACAGACTAGAAGTTTATTTTTTTCATCTGTAAACCCTGGTGGCTGTTTCATGTATAATTCTGCCTCCATTTTGCTATGTAAAAAAAGGCAGTCTTAATATCTAAGTGTTCTGTTTGCATGTTTCTGGAAGCCGTGATGCTTGAAAGCATCCTAATTGTGGAATATTTTACAACTGGTGCAAAAGTTTGGTCATAATCTGATCCATAAATTGGAGAGAATCCTTTTGCCACTAATCTGGCATAGTATCTCTCAATGTCACCTTTTGCATTGTGCTTAGCCTTAAAAGACCCACTTATGCTTAAGGGCATTCTTACCCTTGGGTAGTCCAGTGAGAGTCTATGTCTTGTTCTTATGCAGTACATCCATTTCTTCTTGTGCTGCACTCCTCCACTTGCTTACTTCTGGTTCAGGCATGCACTGTAATTCAGCACATTACCTTGGTTTGTGTGGTAGCGATGTCATTGTGAGGTAGGTTAGTTTCTCAGCTAGATCTCCCTTGTTGGCCCACAATGAACACCTAAGGTCCTGTGTCTCATCTGCCTCCGCAGTGGACTCTGGCTCCTCTGGCTCACCTGCTGGTTTAGGAACTTCCACCATCACCTTCTCTTCTGGTTGACAATCTGGTTATGCCTGTGTAGTGACTGCATCTATTGGCTCTGGGCAGTATATGAGCAGCTGGTTGTTGTCACCATCTCCCTCTTGACAGTCATCTGTCACAACACTCTGCTTGTAGTAACTTAGTTAGTGCTTGGGTCTAAAATTCTGTATCCCTTTCTCTCTGGAGAATAGTTTACAAAGATACCTTATTCAGCTCTAGATTCAGATTTGGATCTCTTTTGTATTGGTATATGGGCATAGACCTTGGATCTGAATAGTCTAATGTGTTCTGTGCTTGCCTTTCCATTATGCCATAACTCATAAACAGGGATGGTCACAAACCAGGAAAATGCAGTTCAGTTTGGTTTGTGGTTCGTGGCATCCCCAGTTCATGAACCAGGAACCATCATGAACTTTTCAGACACTAAATGAACTAGTTCAGTTCATAAGGTTTGTGATGTGGTAGAATCTTCCCCTCCACATGCTAGAAACACCACTCTCATAAGTGATCTCTGTCTAACTCTCCTCTGTAAGCCTTTCAAGTTTGGTAAGGATTGGATTTATGGGGTCCTAGTTATGCCAGCCTGGATGAATCACAAACTGGAATTAAGATTGCAGATATTTTCATACACAGGTTTTTTTGTTCTTTTGGTTAAGCAAATTCTCAGCATCTTTTGTTCTTGCCAGCCTGCAGTGAAGCCTTGTAATTGCTCAAGCAAGTGAAAAAACAAACAAGAAAAAATCCTTTTAAACCTTAAAATTCACCCTGGGCCCATAACCCTATTGGGATCTTTGGTTAAGATAGCAGAGTTTTGCCCAGTCATAGAAGTGTGATACTAAGTGCAGTAAATAAAACTCCCATGTAGTGTATTGCAAATAGGTAAGCTCATATTTATTTAAGTAGATCCAATGGCACATAGTCAGATGTAACTACAACATAACAATTCCAATTTCCAATAACCTTTATTGGCATAACAATAACTTTAAAAGAGTACAAATCAGCTCATATGTCAACAAAGAGAAACAATCTGAGTACAGCAGTTTATAGCATTGTATATAGTAAAGATAATGGGGCAAAGTGATAAAATTCGGAACAGTAATCTCAAGCATCACAGGGATTAAAACAGTTACAATAAGAAGCTTAACTATCTGAGCAAGAAATGATCATGGAATAGGAAAAATACCAGAAAAGCAGAAGAAATAATAAAACAGCTAGTGGCATAACAAAATTATCATTAAATGAACAGAAGAAACCCCTGGTAGAAATAAACATAGAATGTCACATATCCTTCAGAATAAAAATGTCTTTGCTTAGTATCTGCCCAATAACAATGTTCTAGCAGAGAGATTCTACATGGCACATGAAGACAAGTGTCTAAATTTTCCTGCTTTATTGTGCATGAGTGAACTTGTAAGCATCCTCTTAAAGTAAAGTGTTTATTGAGTTGTTGTTTAATTGAGGGTGATATGATGTCCAAAGAACTGCATGTTAGCCATTTATCTTTTAGATCCCACCACTTTACAGTTAATTTGTTCCATTATCTCATTTCCTCTTGCATTAGATCTGATGTTCATTCTGTTCTGCTCCTGTTGGTTGGAGGTGTTACACACCTACTCTGTGTGAATTAATTTCTCTTTTGCTTGAATTTCTTTTGAGTGGATCTTGTTTTACACTTAGCTATCTTTGTAACACCTCCCACAGTTTTTCTTCTGTGTATCTAATCCAGCCTGATGGATGTACATATATGCATCTGAGGAAGTGATCTCTGACTCACCAAACCACATTCTGAAATCCATTCTGTTAGTCTCTAAGGGGCTACCAGATTCCTGTGTAATTTTGCTATAACAGATGAACACAGCTACTCCTCTGGAATTTCAGCGTTGGCATCTTAAGTACTACAGTGTTCAAGAAGATTGGAGAATCCCAAAATTCATAAACAGATAGAGAAGGTTTCTATAGCTAGCCCTGTTCAAAAGCAGAATAATTCTGAATACAAGATGTTAGGGGCAAAGAACTGGGAAAGGCTGTTGCCTCTATGCTTATGGGTAGCCAGAGGCATCCTGGCTGGGTACTGTTCAAAACAGAATGTTAGACTTGGTCCTGTATCAGATCTAGCAGAATATTTCAAGTTCCTATGTACAGAAAGTTTATTCAGACCCACAGGAGTTCAATGGGATTTATATCCAAGTCAATGAAGGTAGGACAGCTGCCTTTTGTGAATTCTCTCCCTATCCTGACTCTGCCTGTCTACAACTATTCTTCCTGCCATAGTAGATGAAGAATATTGGAGCTGGGACAGTTCCAGCATCTGAATTTTAGGTGTTTTATATTTTCTTGCTTCAGCTTCCTTTCTCAGGCCTGGACTTCAAAAAAAATGTGACAGGGCAAACTGTTGTGTGACACAATTTTTCCTCTTGGCAACTGGTACATGCAATTGTGAACTCATTTCACAATAATTTGCTCTCAGCATCAAGTTCCAAAAAGTGAAACAAGGTCAAAAATAAAAATAATAGATACTGAAGTTTACTAGCGGAATGTAGCCTTTTCTTCTTGAGTTGATGGCCTCATTCTCTGTTTCTTTCTGTGTTTTAGATAGGATTATCCATTTGGAATTGAACCAGTAGTCTTTCACTTGCATTCATGAACTATGAACTAACAAAATCTATGCATGTTAGACTCACTGGTGCATTGTTTCTGTTGTAGTATGCAGCCTAGCTTGATAAGAAAGAACTAACCCTTACAATCCCAGTTTTTCTGCATGAGCCAGTCTTGAGTCCCTGCCTCTGAGGGAACTCTTCTATGCCTTCTGCATTGGGTGTGTTGAATTATCTGGTAACACTCAGTTCAAAGAGGTGCTGGAAGAAGCATTTTCCTTCAGAAGATGGTGGTGGGAAGAAAGTAAAGCCAGATTTTTTTTTTTTTTTTGGTGAGTGGATATTTTGAATTTATAAATGGATTGGGATGTAATCACAGACCCAGTAAGAAAATATGTATCACCATTTCTCCTGGGTTTCCCTGAGGATGCTGATACCTAGCTAGTCACTTTGAAAACAGGCCTGTTATATTCCATTATGGAAAAGAAAAACAAACAAACATTTTAAATTTATTTTGACTATTTACTGTTTTGAGCCCTGTCCATATTTCTGGTGCTCTATTACCTCACCCAAGGATTATCAGATGTCAGATTGTGGACCTGAGATTTAAATTTGGGGGCACAAGATACTAAATTATGTCACCAGGCTTATGTTATTTTTATCCTTGATTTGGCTTTATTTATTATGAATGGCAGAACTGGGAAAGCTGCATTATTGAATATTTCTACACTGTTTGGTGCTTGATTTAGTAATTTCTTTTGAGGAAGGCAACTTTTTGGGCAGTGATCATTTTCCAATTTTTTGTTATGAAGGCTACCAGCATCTCCTTTTCTATGGGCTGGCCTTACCACTGATTTAGTGCAAAGAGGGTACAAGATCTTGAGATGGCTCAGGGAACTTGATGAAATAATACAGTCAGTCCTGTATACTACCTCATTTCAACGAATCAGTTCAGAAATTATTTTAGGAAATGGTTCTTTCACAGATTCATATTCAAATGTGGTCTGTATGCTTCGTCCATGTTTTATAAAACCTGTCGTTAAGTACTCTCCTATAAATATCTGGTTTGACTCTAGTTGCAGAAAGGCTAAAAGGTTAGTGGTTCATAAACAATGTTACTTCAGACTGGTTCATTGCCTGGATTCTTTGGCATATCTATTGTTGGCAAAATGTGCTTATAAAAATCATCTTGAGTACAAAAACAGAATAGCAATGTGGCGCAAATGGGATTCATTGATATTAGCCTCTCAGATCAAATACTCTTATGGATTTTTTTAAACATACACACACACATTCTTTCTAAAATTATGCCTGCTGGAGTCTGAGAGTACCTCTTTGCTGAGATATATAGCAACCCTTTAGCTAATGGGAACAGTGGCTACATCCCATGATACAAGTCCTTAAATGGCCCCCCATCACCCTTTTTTTTAGGGGGGGGCGAAGGGGATTTTTTATTGCTTTTTTATAATTGACAACTAATAACTACAACGAAAAAAGGAAGGGGACTACATCTAGGGAGAAAGTAAAGAAAACCCACACTAAACAAAAAACCCAAGAGAGGGAGATCTTTACCCCAGTTAAAGTCTATGTTAATACTAAATTGTTATTAAGCAATGCATATTGTAAGTTACAACCTATCTCTGCTATATAATTAGTTAATTACTTGTTATGGGAGACTTTCAGAGCATCACCCAAGCTCGCTTCAGAAAGGCCATTTTCAGAGTCCTTCTGCCTTTACTTAGGCTTTATATCTCTAAAAGCATAAGTTGGTCTGCAGGCTGCAGTGCCTTCTTCTGTGGCCAAGTCTTCGTCCGTCTCCAAGGGTGTGGAGCCGCTCGAACCAGTTTCACCGTCTTCTTTGGCTCCCAGTTGGCGTTTCAAAAATTCTTTAGCCTTGTGCACAGAGTCAATCTTCTCTCTCTTGTTGTTTAGCTTAAAGATGACCCCTTCTGGAAATGCCCATTTGTACGCGATTTGGTTGGTTTGGAGAAAAAGGGTTAGATCCTTATAATTCTTCCGTCTTTGTCGAATTTCAAAAGGAATGTCTTTTAGAATCTTGATTGTAGCATTCTCAAGCTTCAAAGGAGTTGCTGATGTAGCCTTCAAAATTGCATCTCTAGTTTGCCTTCTTGAAAATTTAACTGAAATTTCCCCAGGTAGGCTATTATTTTGGGTGTAGTTTGAATACACCTGATATGCTGAGTCTATATCATGCAGTATTTCTTCCACTTTTAAGCCTACGACTGGTGTGATGAGATCGCTAAGGAGCTTCTTCAAATCTTCTTTCGATGATTCAGGAACTCCCTGGAATCTGAGAACCATGTTTGCTTTCTCCATTTGTCCAAGAGTCTATTTTCTTGTTGATTTTGCTTGTTTATTATTTGTTCCACCTTTTTCTTCAAAGTCTTGTTTTCAGTGTACATCTCTTTCACCATCTCTATCACTTGCTCTGTCTGTTTAACATTTTCTGCCAGCTGGAGCTGTTGTGTTGTGATCATCTGGTTTAAGACAGTCAACTTCTGGTTAATACCAGTGAGCTGCTCCATAATCTGTTTGAGCGTCTCCGTTAGAAGTCTCGCGACATCCACTCCCTCCTCTTCTGGTCTCAGACTTTGCCCACCCAGAGGTTTCAGTTTCAGTCCTTTCTTCCCTATGCCCGACATTTTGTTCGATTGTTTACAAAAGCCAACTGGCTTCCCACCACCTCTGAAAATCACTTATGCTTTAAATCCGCTCTGGTAGGTCTCACCAAACAAGCCAAATACTTTGATTTTCCCTTCCCCCCTCCACTCTTTTTCTGTAACTTCTTTCGCTCACGAATGGGGGAGGTGTCCCTCCATTCTCCGGTTCCCGGTGTAGGGGGGGTAAGGGATCATTCGGTTATCTTCACATTTGCTAAATCCAACTCACGTTCATTGCCGGTCACTCCGACCTCGCTTGCATCTACAAATCATTGGATCTCTGGCACTTGTTCCGGCCAGGCCAGCTTGTGCCATGCGGCCACACAGCAGTAGGACCGTCAGGGCGGAGGAGTGCCTCAATTCTCCAGCATTACGCTGTCGAAGAGGCTGCCCCTCAGAAAGCCCTATGGCTTGGAACCCTCACCAAGGGTTCCATGGGAGAGCCACATCAGTAGCTCCCCTCCAAACCACTGGTGTGCAAATTGCTCTCCCGAGCCTCAGGGAGAGCGACTGCCCTTGCTACGCCATTAACCAGAACACCCCCCATCACCCTTGAAGCAATTTTTGAGGCAGACTATATGTTTTCTCCTAATAAAGCACCTTGCCCAGATGAGAATCCATTAGAAGCAACTAGAAATAACTTGAATTGGTGGGTTTCATTACTTGCACAGGACACATCATGAGGAGAGGGCATCATTGTCCCAATTTACAAAACTGGCTCTAGGGTCAATCAAAAAAATGATCACCCTATTACTGGGTGCAGCAGTCTAATATTCTTGGTCCAGAGGAAATTGGTTTCCAGCCAGGCCACAGTACCTTAGATCACAGTGTAGTTCTCGCTCATCTAGCCAATAAATATTTGATTCCTAGAGGAGTTCTTTTTGTTTGACTCTGTGCCTAGAAGGCATCCTTGGGAATAATTAAAGGTAATGTCTATAGATCGTCCCCTTTTATGGCTTACTAGTCTTATTTATAGGAACACGTCCACCCAGGTGCATTGCACTTTCAATGGATAGCTCTCTGAGAAAATGAGGTCTATCAAGGCTGTTACGCTAGGCTGTCTACTGGTTCCTGTACTTTAAAATTTATATTTAAAGGATCTACTGAGCACCCTCAAGGGATACCAATTTTGCCCTCCCATCTTAGCTAAGCATCCCATTTCAATTTTGTTATACGTAGATGATACTCTTTTGCTTCTTAGAACTAGAGTCGGCCTGAGGAACTTAATTAAACCCTTTTTGCTTTATTGTTATCACCAGTACTTAAATCCAAGCTCATGGTCTTTAGAAAGACTCCTTCTAATACCAACACTCCCTGGATACTTTAAAAAAATGTAAAATTGAGCAAATAAAAATCTATAAGTATCTCTGTGTTAGGTTCCCCTTTAATCTAAATTGGGACACACAGGCAAAAAGTTCATTCAAAAGTTGGAGTGATTTATTTATTTTATTTATTTGTTTTGATTTGTATCCCGCCCTCCCCAAAGGCTCAGGGCGGCTAACAGGGGCATGAATGCCAATTTAAACAATATAAAACAATATCAACAGGTGAAATTATAAAATCAAGCAATACAACATAAGCACAACATTTAAAACCAAGATGACGGGAATACGATGGCATAGTTTTCAAGGTGGGATATTGAAGGTGGAATAGCGGCAGTGGCGGCTCCTACTCAAAAGCCTGGTGGAAGAGCTCCGTCTTGCAGGCCCTGCGGAACTGGACAAGGTCCCGCAGGGCCCGGATCTCCTCTGGGAGCTCCTTCCACCATGTAGGAGCCGCCACTGAAAAAGCCCTGGCTCTTGTGGCAGCCAGCCGTACATCTCTGGGGCCCAGAATTTCCAGGAGATGATGGCCCCCAGACTGAAGTGCCCTTGGGGGAACATGTAGGGAAAGGCGGTCTCTCAGGTAAGCCGGACCCTGGCCATACAGGGCTTTAAAGGTGATCACCAGCACTTTGAAGCGAATCCGGTACACTATTGGCAGCCAGTGCAGTTCTTTCAACACAGGCTGAATATGGTCCCTCCTAGAGAGACCCATCAGCAGCCTGGCTGCAGCATTCTGCACTAGCTGCAGCTTCCGGATTTGCGACAAAGGCAGCCCTAAGTAGAGAGCGTTACAGTAGTCCAACCTTGAGGTGACCGTCGCATGGATCACCGTGGCCAGGTCATCGCAGCCAAGGAAGGGGGCCAACTGCCGTGCCTGCCTCAGATGAAAAAGGCCGACCTGGCAGTGGCTGCTACCTGGACCTCCATCATTAGAGAGGAGTCCAGGAGCACTCCCAGACTCCTAACCTCTGACGCCAGCACCAAAGGTACCCCATCGAAGGCCGGGAGAGGGAGCCCCAGCTCCGAAACGATCCGACTCAGGCCCAGGATCTCCATCTTTGCCGGGTTTAGTTTAAGCTGGCTCAGTCTGAGCCACCCAGCCACGGCCTGTAACGCCTGATGCAGATTATCCGGGGTGGAGCCCGACTGGCCCCCCAACATCAGATAGAGCTGGGTGTCATCTGCATATCGATGACACCCAAGCCCACAACTCCGGGCAATCTGGGCAAGGGGGTGCATGTAGATGTTAAACAACATCGGGGACAGCACTGCCCCGAGGCACCCCACACTCAAGGGGGTGTCTCTGCAACCGCTGTCCCCCTATCACCACCCTCTGTCCCCGACCTTGGAGAAAAGAGGCAAACCATTGAAGGGCAAGCCCCTGAATCCCCACGTCGGCAAGGCAGTGGGCCAGCAACTGGTGGTCGACCGTGTCGAACGCTGTCGACAGATCCAACAACACCAGAGCTGCCACACCGCCCTGATCCAGATGCCTATGGAGATCATCAGTCAGGGCGACCAGTACCATCTCTGTCCCATGACCCAGGCGAAAGCCGGACTGGTAAGGATCTAGGATGGAAGCATCATCCAGAAAGCTCTGCAGCTGCAGCGCCACCGCCCTCTCAATAAGTTTGCCCAAATAGGGCAAATTGGACACCGGCCGATAGTTGGCCAATTCGGCTGGGTCCAGAGATGGCTTTTTCAAGAGGGGGCGGACCATCGCGTCCTTGAGTGCCCTGGGGAACCACCCCTCCACGAGGGATGTGTTGATAATCTCCCACAGGGCACCTCGAAACCCCTCATGGCCTACTTTAATGAGCCATGATGGGCACGGATCAAGGTCGCAAGTGGTTGGACGCACAGATACAAGCAATCTGTCAACTTCCTCCAGGATGAGCAGGCTAAAACACTCTAAACCCGACCCCAAAGACGAGCAAGGGGCCACAAGTTCTCTAACTGTTTCAATTGTGGCGGGGAGGTCGTGGCGGAGTGCCAAGACTTTATCTGAAAAATAGCTTGCAAAAGCCTCACAGCCAATGATAAAAGTGATCATTTGTTTCTATCATACAGGGGGGCACTCAGTACTTTCTGGCAGCACTACAAGTTTTTAAAGCTCTTTTCTCTATGGTGTCCCAATTTGGATCACAATAGTTACTGAATAAGTGCATAAGTTTTATTCCTTTCTTCTAAGCCACATAGGGGATCTCCCATCATGTATTGTCATCCCGGCAATTAGGGTAGAACTAGGCATCAAATTAGCTGAAGCATTAGCCTGGTTCCATGCTTTAAATTTTAGAGATCAGATTTTGTGTGCTGCTCTGACAGATGGTTTCTGATATTTCTTGAGCCAGGATTCAACGTATAGCTCATGGTTCAGGACACAAGATGATAAGTTTTCACAACTGGGAGCCACTCCTGAATATATTGGCTCCTCAAACCTTTTGGACCCCAGGAAAACATTAACACATCTAATAACTGAGTTAAATTTTACTTCAGTCTGGGATAGAGAAATGGGTTATCCATAATAATTAGCAATTGGAATTATTCCTCATTATTTATCCAGCTTTACTGTTTCTTTAAAGCATTGAACATTTATGTTAACATGTTTAAATGCCTTCCCTTCTATGAGTTTTTATGACAGGTTTTTAGTATCCTCTTTTCAGAAAGATTTTGTCAGTGTGGTTCTGGCATCATCAATACCATCTCACAGATAATGGTAGACTGTCCCTTGCTATAAAGAGAGAGAGAGAGAGAACAGTGGATCCAGAGATGGGTTTTGGTGCATGATAACATCTCACCAAATTCAGTTTCCCAAACCCTACTTTTGGATGTAAACTATGATAGTATAGTTTCAAAGTTTTTTGTAGGTTGATATCTGAGGGATGTCATCTAGCCTACACACTTAACCATCTCTTTTAGGTTCTCTGTATGCCAGTCTGTAGTACCAACTGCATGTGTGAACTGGCACTCCTTAGCAGTTATCTGACATTAAAAGCTCAACTATATTTTATATTCAGCACATAGTACTTTGCCATGTTATTGATCAATTGTCTCTTCAGTGGGGATCCAAAGTTACTTTCAACATTGTTCTCCCCTCCTGCATTTTATTTTCACAACAACTCTGTGAAGTAGGTTAGGCTAAGAAAGATTGACCGGCCCAAGGATACCCACTGAGCTTCCATGTTGGAATGGGCATCTGAACTTGGATCTCACAGATCATAGTCCAAAATGAACAACTACTCCATACTGGTTCTCCATTAAGTTTGTCAGTGGTCCATTACTTCAGAGCCACATAATTGTGATTGCACACATTTCCCAACACCATATGTTACAATTCTGAGCCCTCTGCAGAAGTACTACCATATTACTACTACTATTGAATGTGACATCTCCATGTCCTACCTCATGATTCTCAGGATCTGAGATGCTGAAGACCTGGCTACCTTACCCTACCATTCTGTATTCAGCACTACAATTTTTTTCTTTGTTCATTTTCTTTGTTCTTACAAACCTAGTTAACAGAGAATAAAAGATAAAGAGTTGTGAGTCAGATGGATTCATTTGCCATCCACTTCCTGCAGAACAAACCATTATGTGAATTGATGACTATCTAAAAACAAAATACTGGGGTATCATTACCTTGTTTTCAAAAGGGGGGCTGGTACTTTGTCACTTACCTATTTCAAATGGTTGTTTCAGAAAGTGATATGACAACTGGGGGGAGGGTCTTTTGCCCAATGGAATTCTCTGATGTGACAAATTGACAAAAAGGCAAGTTTTTGATTAGAACGTTCAAGCAATGCATGGTCATTACTTTGCAGAGAGCATCTTCAACTTTTTAAGCATGATGAATGCAACAGCTTCTTCAGCATAGGGATCTAATCCCATTACATTTAATGGATGTTATGCATGCCCATCAAGGGGAAAATAGCCTACTCCTCATGCATTTATAGCAAATTGGGCATTTCCACTCATCCTCAACAACCACATGTCTGCTTTCAACAGAAAATAAAATCATCAGCAATTTGTAGAATTACACTTTTCTTTCTTGCTCGTGTTTTTCTTGGAATTCTTAAAGGAAAGTAATTGCTTTGTATTTTCCTCTTCACTGGAAGACTATGATGCATATAGCAGATGTTGACTTCTGATGCTTCAGAATTTCATGACATAGTCTTTCCTGTTTAAATAACATTATAATTCTATGGACTCAGCCTGAGCCTCTGAGGTAGGAAATAATCTGTGGAAAATACAAGGAAGTTATGGAAGGCAGTCTAAGACTTAAAGACAAGAGAGGATAGGGCTTTATCAGGTATGAAGAACCATTCATCATGAAGAAATGTGATAATGTGAATGATTTGAGGCAATGACCCTGGAGAGACAGCACAGAAGCTAAGTTTTATCTAAGACAGGGGTCCTCAAACTTTTTAAACAGGGGGCCAGTTCACTGTCCCTCAGACCACTGGAGGGCCGGACTATAGTAAAAATAAAAACTATGAACAAATTCCTATGCACACTGCGTATATCTTATTTTGAAGTGAAGAAACAAAACGGGAACAAATACATTATTTAAAATGAAGTAAAGTTAAATCAACAAACTTACCAGTATTTCAATGGGACTTCCTTAGCCCCCGCCCCCAGGATGACATCCCCCCTCCGGCTGAAAGGGATCAGTCCCCCAGGGGGCCCTTGTGGCACTGGAGGGGGGGGGCTCGCCGGCATTGCTCCCACGGGGGGGTTCTCCCCCCCAAAAAAACAGACCTTTCCCGGAATGCACCTTCCCCCCAAATGTGCAGGAATTCTCCACCCCAAAGTCGGCAACCGTGGCCGAGCATGTCCCCCGCCTCCCTCCCTCCCTCCCTCCCTCCCTCCCAGGACCTCCCGGCAGCTGCCCTCCCCACGAGTGACTCCCTTCCCGGGACCCTTCCCCTTCACTGCTGCTGCCCTGCCCGGCTGCTCCATGCGGCTTCTTCTCCGCAGCCCCCCTTCCCATCCCGGACACTCCGGCTGAACCCTGCCCGGGCTGGGGAGGGAGGGGGAGGCGCCCGCCCCACCGGGAGGAGCTCCGCCCAGGCTGCTCTCCGCTGCGCCCTCAAAGGCACCTCTCCCAATGGGGCTACTCGGGAAGAGGAGCCCAGCAGGTGGGCGGGGGCGCTGCTGCTGCGCTCCCCGAGGAGGAGGAGGCTCCGGGTGGGGGGGGGGCGGGCATAAACACCCGGCGGGCCGTATAAATGTCCTTGGCGGGCCATAGTTTGAGGACCCCGATCTAAGATGTGCTAGGCTAAACCATTTCTTTAAAATAAGTTGTTCCCCAATAGAATATTTGAGGTCTATTGTTTTCTCTCCTTTAAGAAATGTGAGATAACAAATAATATATTAGACCCAAATACCACAGGCTCAAGCTACTTGTGACTCATTAAGCCAAAGGCAAGCACATCAGGCATGTACTAGGAACTACCTGTTACTTGTCAACTACATCTTTTTACACTATGAGGAAGAGTGATGGTTAATCAAGTTCCAGGTTGTCTCCCAGACAGTTCATGAACTGCATCCAGCTTAGTGTGTAAGTCTCGAAGAGCAGCAGAGCTGAAGTTTCACTGGGTGTCCCTGACTAGGTTTTAGGGGCTTGTTAATCTGCTTGTTTTTGTAGTCCTAGATATTTGTGGATCCTGAAAACTCTTGAAATAGCATAATGACTATGATTATGTGAGTTAAGAAATCCACACTTCAGCTCAAATATCTTCTCAGACACTACTGATCCTTTCAGCAAAGAACTCCCTGTAGATTTCTGAAGAACCTAAAGGTTCTCCAGAAGACAATTTAAAAACCACTAGCATGCCATGTTTTATAGGTGTGTACAGGCCCCTAGCTAAGGTAGGGCCTACAGGCCCCTCCCCCTGCTGTTTTTGCGGGCCCCTCCCCCAATCCTCAGCTCCCCCTCCCTCCGCTCCCCTCACCCCCTGATTGATCTGAGCTGGCATCTCTCTGTTTGAGCTCATCTGTGATGAGCTGAGTCTCTTTAGGACCCAACAGCAACCAGTGGTTGACTGAGTCACACATACATTGGTTGGATTGTAGCAGTTAGCTCCTCCTGTTGGATTTTCTGTGCCAGGCTTCAGAAAAGATCATCAGCTCAGGGAAGAAGGGAGGAGTAATGCCAATAAAGGTCTGTGTGTGTGTGTGTGTGTGTGTGTGTGTGTGTGTGTGTGTGTGAAGAAGCTTGATCCCTGCTCTCCTTTAAAAAAAAAAAACTCAGCAGCTTTCCTAGACCTTTTAGTGTCTATTAACACTGGGATTCTGGCTCGCCTCAGAGGAAGGGTCTAGTGGGGGCTGTGTGGGTGCCTTTGATGTAATTGGCGGGTGAGCCCCCCAAGGCCCCCTCCCCCAAAAAATCCCTAGCTATGGGGCTGGGTGTATAGTGATTAATATTTAGTGATTTTTTTTTTACTTGATAGAATTTAATAGATTACTTAAGATGCACATGAACAGTTGACAAATTATGAGAATTGGTATTTGAACCCTGCCCAACCCCCGACAATTATCAAAATATGAAAAATGTGTGCAAAGAATTCACATTTTATAGCATGTCTGATTTTTTTTTTTTTAAATCATATTAAAGAACCAGTGTGGTGTAATGGGTTAACTATGTGGGAGACCCAGATTCAAATACCCACTCATGCCATGGAAGCTTGCTGGGTGACTTTGAGCCAGTCACACTCTCTCAGACTAACCCACTTCATGGGATTTTTGTGGAGGAGAGGAGAATGACATGAGTCACTTTGGCTCCCCATGGGGGGTGGGGGAGAATGGGTATAAATTAATAAATAAATCTCTCATTCCAAATCTGAGTGGCTAAAGTGGGAAATCAGATGACATTTCTGTATTCATAATATTTATTTAAATTCTAACGATGTTCCCCTCTGGATGCCCTAGAGAATACATATACATTACTTTCATATCCTCCTTTTCTTCCACTATGCAAGCAGGTCAGCTGACATATGGTTTCCAGAAACTCTTCTATCCAGACAGTGACTAGATGCAGATGTATGTTGCTTCATTATGTTTGCTGTATCTTGGTTCTTTCAGTCAAACCTGGAACCCAGGGGATATTTTCCTCAGACTGAGCCTCAGGTTGTTTTGGAGTATAACAGGACCCCCAAGGGAGAGGTTTGGTTCACCCAGCTTTCCCCCCACCCCTCAGTCTCACTGAATTCCCCTCCTTTACTACAGACCTCTGTTCCACATGTTTGAGCATCTAAGAACTGGACATGGCATCCCTTTATTTTAACATGTGTAGTCTGCTTAGCCCTGACCTGGATGGCGCAGGCTAGCCCAATCTTGTCAGATCTCAGCAGCTAAGCAGAGTCAACCTTGGTCAGTAGTTGGATGGGATTCCTCCAAGGAATACCAGGGTTGTGTGACAGAGACAGGCAGTGGCAAACCACCTCTGAATATTTCTTGCCTTGAAAACCCCACGGGTTCTCCATAAATCATCCGTGACTTGATGGCAAAAAAAAGGTCTGACCACAGATACAAAGACGGTGTAATTATGGAACTTCACAGTAGCATTCCCATAGAAGAACTGAATATATGAGCACTTCTTCAGCATGTCACCTTGAAGTGCTGGGTGAGTGTAATGCAGGGTGAGCAAACACCCATCTCTTTCCTTTCCTCATTTAAATAAGTCCTTCAAGCATGTTTTAATTTATGCACGGCAGGAGGAGACACTTCAATGTTTTGACAGGTTTCAGGTGAAGCATAGATCATCCTTGCTGTTTTCTGGTCAGGGACAAATGTAAAACTATTAAATAGTGCCAGGAGAATGGGGAAGTGGGAAATCTGGATATTCCACAACTTGTGCCAAATCCAGATCAATGTCTTTGTCATGGACAGTGTCCAAAACAAGCCAAAGACTCACCCGTTTGACTTGGCTGGGATTCTTATTAGCTTTTATGAAGTCCCTGCAATATGGCTTTTGTTTGATCATACCCTTTCTTACTCTCTTCACAGTTGCATGCAAGAAAGTCCTAACAAACCTTCTTTTCCCAAGAAGTAACATTGGGAAGAAGTGATTTCCTATGAAAAAACAAGGCAGGGATGGATGCTGGCAATCACTTTTCTACTACAAACCTCCATCTCCTACCATAGCTGTTTTTCTTGCACTTACAAACACACATCTGGAACCCAACATAAGAGAAGCAATGGGGAGAGATGCTGCAGAAAAGTGGTAACTGAATCAGTAGGTTTGAATACCAGCACCTCCTCTTAAGGAGCTACATCTCCCACAGTTCTTGGGTGGTTTTAATTGGGCATTAAAAAAAAAAAGTTGCTACCGCTTTAACAAGCAAGGTCTTTTGTGTTTCTGAAGTAATACCCAATTCTGTTGATCTGCGGCTTAAGGCTTCCAATTATGCCTGTACAATTGAATGCCCCCACCCCTTGGCATTGCATGCTCAAGACCTCTCAGCTAAGAATTCATTATCACTCACCTGATAAGTTCGTTTGTCACCGATCCTCTCTCTTGATTGCTTGGCTTCACTTTACTGGCCAGCTAGATGGATAAAGAGGTGGTAGGTGCCAATACCATTCAGCATTCTGATTTACTCTGTGCTGAACAAGTCACAAAGCATTCCCCTCCCTTGGGGGATGGGGAAGGCAAAGAAACTGACATTACCATTCTTTTCTTATTTAAAACATGATAAATACCAGCATTGTTTAGCAAAGAAGAGAACCTTCACTGGAATATTATACTGTTGTAGTAAAATAAGAAAAGCTACTGAGATATAAATATTGGTTGTTTCTTTTTCTAGAGCTGAAAGAAGATTAGTTATTTTTTTTTAACAATGCGTTGGACAAAATTTAATAGCTCATCATTCTGCTTGAAGTGTATGCAAAGGGAATGCCCAGATAGTGCACTATGTTCCTTTCCTTTCATGGAAGTCTAGTCATGGAGAATGACTGAGATGGAAATGAAGGTGACAGGCAGATTTACGCCAAGTGTTACACACTATTGTGGTCGATGTAACATATGCTCCTCCAAGCCAGAAGCCCATCTGCTATATACAGAAGCCCGCATGTGGCTCAGTAAGGCACTGGCTTTTTCTAATTGCCTTGAGAAAACACTTGAGAAAATAGGAGGTTGTGAAGCACATAGCAAGTTACAAGATGCAGCTGGTGGGCTTTATTGGGTTTTGTAGGTCACAAGTTCACCAACCTAGACAGCAGAAAAGACAAGTAGCTTGATTTGAGAAGGGCAGAAGGTTGGCTTCTGAGCCATGTGTTGAATTTTGGAGCGTGCAAATCCCAGAATTTTGAGCTGGTTGTCTGAAAATTTTGGAAGTCCTGGTCACAACTAGGGATGCTCAAACACCTACCAGATCACCTAACCTTCTGTTTATGAGTAACAAGGAGAGATGGTCTGTTGATCACTTTGCTGTTCATGATCCTGTTCATGAGTGTGTTTGTTGGGTTAGAAGTGTTCCAACAGTCCAGGACAGAGCAATCATCCATATTTCATGCATGCACATTTTCACAGGGCCTGTTACCAATCCTACTTCCTCACCTCCCCTTTCCCCACAGATTTGTGGTTGATACACTCCACTCATTAATCAAACACTGATAAGTGAACACTTATTTTTATTTTAAAACATCTTACCATTTGAAATTTATTTGATATCATATAATAGATTTTAGTTTGCACATGGACATTTTTGCACAGTCTTGTGGGAGGCACAGTTCTCTGCTCACATCATTTAATGACCTGACCTAGCCATCTGTAACCTCAGGTAGAACTGATATCAACCTACTGCATAGAGGCAACCCCCTACACACACAACAAAGAAATGAAATGTCACCAAAAGGAATGGATTCAACCACCACCGTTTCAACTCACAGATGTCTGTGGCTGTCAAATAAAATATATTTGACTGCCAAATGAATCTGTTGAAAAGTTTGTGGCATCTCTAGTCACAACTTGAGTGGGCTGGATTTTATTTCTGAATAGTAGGCATTGGGGCCCCCAGAAAATTTAAGCATACAAACTAGAGGGTAGCACATAAATTTCCTTTTTCTAGACTTTCAAATATTGGTTGGTATATAATATTTAGCTTTTGGGATACATTTCATGAGATCATTCAGAATACTTTTCATGAGGTCACCCAGAAATAGACTTAAGGGTGAGAGAAGCTTACTCACCATTAAAGATGAGATCCACCAAGTCTTCTTCAAAATGTATTTGCTCACATCTAAACAATCCACCCGATATTAAAGACTTTACATGGAGGCTGCCACCAAAAATTACCCACCTCATGCTGGGTTCTCCTATTAATAAATTGGTAGATGAATTCTCTCTGTCATGGATCACTGTCTTGCCATGGCAAGGGGGCTTGCTTGGTTTGATGAGGCTGCAGGCTATGCCATGGAGGGTTACCCAGAATGGATAGGCCACAACAGAGAACTCAGACAAAAATGTGATACACTGGAGAAGGAAATGGCAACTCACTCCAGTATCTTTGCCATGCAAACCTGATGGACAGTAACAAAAGGCTAAAAGATATGATGCCAGAAGATGAGCCCCTCAGGTCGGAATGTGTCCATAGGGTTGCCAAGTCACTTACTTGACACAGCGGGGAGAGTCTGTTGTACACGTGCAGTGCAATGACATCACCCAGAAGTGACATCATCATGTTGGGCATGTCGCCAGCCAACGCTCTAGCAATCAGCCTGGAAACTCTATGGCACCATAGAGTTTTCAGGCTGATTGCTAGAGCATCAGCCAGCAACATGCCTGGGACAATGACATCACCTACAGGTGGCATCATCGCGCCGGGCATGTCAGCCCAAACTGGGCACTTTGGGGATGGATTCCCCCCCCCCGCCAGCCTGATCTGGACCGGCGGGCTGTGGGCCCTTTTGGCAGGAAACCTCCACCCCCCTCCCCAGGGGACTTGGCAGCCCTAGGTGTCAATATGCTACTGGGGAAGAACAGAGGGCAAGTACAAGTAACCCCAGAAAGTGTGAAGTGGCTGGGCCAAAGCTGAAAAGACACTCAGCTGTGGATGTATCTGATGGTGAAAGGAAACTGTAATACTGCAAAGAACAATACTGCATAGGAACCTGGAATGTAAGATCTATGAATCAAGGTAAGTTGGATGTGGTCAAAAATGAGATGGCAAGACTGAACATTGACATCTTTGGAATCAGTGAATTAAAGTGGATGGGAATGGGTGAATTTAACTCAGAAGACCATTATATCTACTACTGTGGCCAAGAATCCCATAGAAAAAAAAATGGTGTGGCTTTTATAGTCAACAAGGGAGTGAGAAAGGCAGTAATCTCAAAAATGACAGAATGATCTTGGTTCAAATCCAAGGCAAACCATTCAGCAGCACAGTAATTCAAGTCTATGTGCCAACCACTGATGCAGAAAAGGCTGAAGTGGATTGGTTTTCTGAAGACCTACAACACCTCCTAGAACTAACACCAGAAAAATATGTCCTTATCATTAGAGGGGACTGGGATGCTAAAGCAGGAAGTCAAAAGGTAACTGAAATAATGGACAAATTTAAGCCAGGCAAAGGCTAACAGGGTTTTGTCAAGAGAACACGCTGGTCATAGCACACATCCTCTTCCAACAACCTAAGAGGCTACACATGGACATCACCAGATGGGCAACACCGAAATCAGAAATCAGTAAAGAAAAAAAAAGATCTGGAGCTGACTGTGGCTCAGATCATGAGCTGCTCATTGCAAAATTTAGGCTTAAACTGAAGAAAGTTGGGAAAACTAAAAGGCCATTCAGGTTTGACCTAGATCACATCCCTTATAAATATATGGTGGGAGGTGAAGAATAGGTTTAAGGGACTAGATTTGATAGACAGAGTGCCTGAAGAACTATGGACAGAGGTTCATGACATTGTACAGGAGGCAGCAATCAGCACCATCCCAAAGAAAAAGAAATGCAAGAAAGCAAAGTGGCTATCTGATGAGGCTTTACAAATAGCAGAGTAAAGCAGGAAAGCAAAAAGCAAAGGTGAAAAGGAAAGATTTACCCGACTGAATGCAGATTTCCAGAGAACAGCAAGGAGAGATAAGGAGGCTTTCCTGAATGAATAACGCAAAGTAATAGAGGAAAACAATAGAATGGGAAGGACTAGAGACCTCTTCAAGAAAATTGGAGAAATCAAGGAAATGTTCCATGCAAAGCTGCCCATGATAAAGGACAAAAACGGTAGAGACCTAACAGAAGCAGATTAAGAAGAGATGGCAAGAATACACAGAAGAACTATACAAGAAGGACCTCAATGTCCTTGATAACCAAGATGGTGTAATCACTGACCTCGAGCCAGACATCCTGGAATGCGAAGTCAAATGGGCCTTAGAAAGCATTACTAACAACAAAGCTAGTGGAGGTGATGGTATCCCAGCTGAGCTATTCAAAGTCTTAAAAGATGATGCTGTTAAAGTGCTGCACTCAGTATGTCAGCAAATTTGAAAAATGTAACAGTGGCCACAGGATTGGAAAAGATCAGTTTTCATTCCAATCCCAAAGAAGGGCAATGCCAAGGAATGTTCAAATTATCATGCAATTACACTCATTTCATACACTAGCAAGGTCATGCTCAAGATCCTACAAGCTAGGCTTCAGCAGTACATGGATAGAGAACTGCCAGAAATACAAGCTGGATTTTGAAGAGACAGAGGAACTAGAGATCAAATTGCCAACATTTGCTGGATTATGGAGAAAGGAAGGGGGAACCAGAAAAACATCTACTTCTGCTTCATTGACTACACTAAAGCCTTTGATTGTGTGCAGCTCAACAAACTATGGCAAGTCTTTAAACACATGGGAGTACCAGACCACCTCACATGTCTCCTGAGAAACCTGTTTAAGGGTCAAGATGCAACAGTTAGAACCAGATATGGTACAACTGATTGGTTTAGCATAGGAAAAGGAGTATGACAATGATGTATATTGTCACCCTGCTTATTTAATATATATGCAGACTACATCATGCAAAATGGCGGCCTGGATGAATCACAATCCGGAATTAAGATTGTCAGGAAAAACATCAGCAACCTCAGATATGTCAATGATACCACTCTAATGGCAGAAGATGAAGAGGACCTCAAATCCTCTTGCTCATGGTGAAAGGTGAGTGCAAAAGTTGTCTTGAAACTCAGCATCAAAAAACTAAGAGTGATGGGGCTTCTGGCCCCATCACTCCTTGGCAAATTGAAGGGTAAGTCATGGAAGCAGTGACAGACTTCACGTTCCTGGGATCCAAGATCACTGTAGATAGTGACTGCAGCCATGAAATTAAAAGATGCCTGCTCCTTGAGAGGAAAGCCATGGTAAAACTAGACAGCATAATAAAAAGTAGAGACATCACCCTGCCAACAAAAGTCTGTATGGTCAAAGCAATGGTATTCCCAGTAGTACTGTATGGCCGCGAGATTTGGACCATAAAGAAGGCCAAGCGCGAAGAATAGATGCTTTCAAATTATGGTGCTGGAGAAGACTCTTGAGAGTCCCTTGGACTGCAAGGAGATCAACTCAGTCAATCCTAAAAGAAATCAACCCTGATTGTTCCCTGGAAGGCCAGATACTAAAGCTGAAGCTCAAATACTTTGGCCACCATATGAGAAGGGAGCACTCACTGGAGAAGACCCTGATGCTGGGAAAGACTGAAGGTAAAAGAAGAAGGGGACAGCAAAGAATGAGATGTTACTGATGCAACAAACATGAAATTAAGCAACTCTGGAGGATGAAAGAAGACAGGAGGGCCGGTGTGATGTGATCCACGGGGTCACGCAGAGTCGGACTCGACTATGTGACTGTACAACAACAAAAGATGAATCCTTCTCCATGTTGTGATTTTATCATATTGAACAATTTGTTCCATGCTATTGTTCATCACTGGCAAGACGAGGGAACATGTTGAACAGAATAATGTTGTGACAATTGTAAGTGTTCTTACACATTCTGAAGAGGGAAGGGGAAACTTACCACACTTTTGGTGGAATCCCAGAGTCAATCATGACATATAGTGATTTAAATGACAGGAATTTAAGGGCATGCTTAACTCCGTGGGATTCAGAAGTACTGAGCTTGATTCTGAGTAGTTACACATTTGCCCTAAATACAGATCACTTTAAACCCGTAAGTTAAGATATTACAGACACTTCAGATTCTGAAGAATAAAAAACTATTTTAAAAAAACACACTAGTCACTGACTTCCAAAAAATTAACAGGAGAGATGAAGAAAATGTTTCGTGCACAGTATTGGTGTTGTAGCTTTCCAAGAGCTGGATACCTGTAGTAGTGACGAAATAGTGACAAGATAAGAAGGCTACCCAGAAGGAAATTGCCTACAATTCAAGTGACTTGGGAGCTCAGATCCCATAGGCAGGCAACTGACTGGTGCCTGATCAGCACTTTCTGACTCTGCCAATCATTATGTCTCCCCCTGAACCACCACTATGTTCAGCTAAACTTCAGGCAGACCATCTATGTACTAATCATCATGGAGTACTTGGGATTTCCACAACTGGATGTTGCATATTTGCATCTGCCTGCCTTTAGTTATGGATATACAGGAACAGGATAGCCAACTATTTCAACAGGCATTAAGGCACTGTTGAAGCTTTCTCCAGGGTCTTTATTTCCATGGTAGGAAAAGCTGTGACCCACAAATCAATTAAACTGGAGGGCTGGGAAGAACAGATTGCAAACGTGCCTGTTCTTCTGCCCTTAACATCAGCCTGAAATGCAGATATTTAGCATGAGATATATATTTTTTAATCATGGAAAGAAGGGAACAGATAAAACTCACCTGATTTTCTTTATGTGAGATTTTTTTTTGTCCCTTTTTAAATTAGAATTTTCTGCTCCTGATTAGTCCTCAAGGCAGATTATAATGCTGTATATTAAACAAACATGCAAATTGCTAAAGATGTTAAACTAATGAAAACCACTCGTGACTAGAATAGAAGTGTAAAGCAACCTTCTCTGCCTGGGGAACCAGAATAAAGGTCAAACTACATATTACAGTTTTTAACACATTGGGGCTGGGTCCCCAAAATGGATGGGGGAGTACAATTCACCCATCTTTGGAACTGTACATGCACAGGATATTCCACACGTAGCTCAAAGATGGGCAATAACTCCCCCCTGGCATAGGGGAAAATGGCACAAGGGGGAGCTAGGATCCCCTCTCCCCTAGAGCCCAAGCAGTCTCCTGAGGACTTTAAAAAATGACTTTTTCCTGCAGCTGCCCTGTGACGATGGGGAAAGCAAGTTGGGAACATGGACCCAACTCATCGAAAACTGTAATGTGTAATTTGGTCCTAAGTCAGCATCTTAAAACAGAACTGGCTTGTGATGCTACAAACAGGAGCTCCTTAGCAGAGATGGGGCTTGGAGACTTGGCAGCATTGTTGCCTAAGGTTGGGCCTATGTTCTTTAAACCCTCAGAACACCCATGGGTGACAGCTATCAACCTCAAATATTTAGGAAGTGGGTACAAAGCTAATATAATGAGATCCTCCCTCCACAAAAGCATCAGTCCCAGTACATTTGGCATATACACCAAACTCTCTTTGATGAAGAACATGTTTGTTGGAAACATACTGTCATGCCTGTCTCACTCTCACTACATTACATTTGATACCAGCTGTCACTGCTTGTGTGGAATAATACCCTTATGCATTTTAAAATCTTCTTTGCCACCTTTCTCCCAACAAGGGATACAAGGCAGCTTGCAAAGCATCAGTTTTAAAGAAATGACAATAATGCATTAAGGCCATTAAAATGATAAAACATGAATACAAAAATTGACAAGTAGCACAAAGTCAGACGAGTAGCACAAAGTCAGAGTGGGCAAAAGCAGCAAAAGGTGAAAGAGGAATACCCGGGGCGGGGGATGTAATTGAAACTGGCTTTTTGATCCGCCCTGAGGTTGCTTATTTATTAGTTTTATTTCTGAAAACAGTTATATCCTGCCTTTCTTTGTGATTCAAGCTGATTTCATTGGCTTTAGATTGCTGATGTACTTGGTCTTTTTTAACATTGCTGTTGAGAGCAAATTATCTTATTGCAATTGGAGGTATTTTTCTTTTTTTTATCTGATTGGACCTCCATGGACAAACTTCCATGTGGGCTGGAGAGGACTGCAATGAGGAGAGGAAAGCGGGGGGGGGGGAGGTTGTCCCTCTATTTCTTATGCCAGAAAAATCTCTTGGTTCAGGAAAAGCACCGCGAACAACAGAGGACCTGCTAATGGAAAAGGGCGGTTTTGCCTCTTCCCACTTCATTCTCCTAATCTGTGTGGTTTATTCACATAGTCCCACAACCCCAGAAATCGACTTTTATAAGGTTAGAAGAAGCTATTGGGGGAATAAAGGATATGAAGCAACTCTCAGCTTCTTCTTATGATGGACTGCTGACTGGTGTTTCCGCCTGCAGCATTTCCCAAATCTCATCGTCAGGTGGAGAAGGTTATTTTGTATGAGAATCATGATTTCTCATGATCCTCTGATAGAATATAGGTTCACAGTGACAAAACATGGGTATACGGAGACAAAAGGCTTAGCTGGTTTTCTGCCTCATAAGCTTACCACTTCTCTCCTTCAGGAAGAGAGGCAAGGCAGAAGTTTTTCTTTGATATAATTTGAATCATCCATCACTAGGAGTGCACCCATCAATAAATGATGAGTGAGGGGAGTTCAGCTTCTAGTTAGGAGACAAAAAATACAAATTAGGAACTTTAGGATAAGCAGAACTATCATTTCTTGAAATTGTAGCTCTGCTTTCACCTACAATCCAGAGGAAAGGTACTATCATGATGGAGTTCATTGGTCCCACCCATCTTGCTGTTGTAGCTTGTGAGCCCCTCCTGTTACCCCACCATTGCAGAACAATTGAGAATCGATGAAATCACAATTATGGTGTGCTTTGCCATGTTGCAGCGGACGATGTGCCTTTGAGATGTGAACATAGTATTACTTTTTGTTTTATTGTCTGTTTACCATATTGTCTGTTTACTGGAACACCAGTCTGTAAATGGATGTGAGTGTCATGGGTTGCTTTATGGTTTTTCTTGAATGTCTTTGCATGTTGTTAGCCATTTTCTCTGAACCTGAAGGTTTTTCTTCTTCTTCTTCTAGCTTTATGTCATGCTTCATAGTTTCAGAGACCATACTGTGTTTGTAATATAGTCAGTTGCCTTGTTTAATATGGGGAAACAATGTTCTCTTTGGGGTGATATTTGTGTGATGTTCCCAAAAATGATTTTTCCTTCCTGCTAAAATTATTTTTCTTTGTTATACTACAGATCATGGATAGGTTTAAACAAGTGGGGCTCCCCTCACTGTATGGACATGTTATACAGCACACCAATTCAGATACAGTGTCTCTGGTGTGCCAGGCTAATGAGCATGTGAACAGGAAACATGTTGCTGTAAGAAACCTATGATCACTCCAGGTGCTTCATTGACACTGGGATCTGTTGGAGAGGAAATAACCTTGATGCATACATGTTTCAGAGTTCCACCTTTCGTGAGGCTATGGATACTGGTGTTTTCATTCCAGGAAAACCCATTGTCACCGCTACAGGTGTCTAGAATCCACCAATTATTGTTACAGATAGAGCTTATGCCATCCCAAAATGGCTAAAGAAACAATTATAAAAAAAGAAAACACAAACACCGCAGAAATCTTTGTTCAACTGTTGTCTGAGCACAGCAGAAATGTGATTAGATGTGGATTTGGGCAGCTCAAAGTCAGGTAGTGGTTCCTCACAGCTCACTTTGAGGTTGCTGAGGAAAATGTGTTTGTGATCATAACTACATTTGTGACCCTGCACAACTCTCAACACAGGAGGCTATGGAAAGATCAAATACTATCTGCATCCTTGCTTATTATGAATTAACAACAACACATATGTGCTCAAAGACAACCTTCATGCGTCAGATGGTGACCAAGCTTGGAAGGCATTGAGGCAACAAATGAAAAATGGGTATTGGTAGTGTTTGAATATTTGTGGTTTAATAAAGAGTCATTTGCAATATTGTCTATTATTGGGCTTTCAAATCAGGCCACTGATGCTGAATTGACAGAGCACTGCAATACCAGAGGAACTCTGAAGGAGGTACTAAGTATGGAATCACCACACAATTTAAGCTTGCTTTTAAAAAACCACATACCTCCAGCTTGAGCTTTAGGAAATGGCACCAGATGTGCCACATTCTGGCCAGGAATGACTGATCACTCACTGGTTCGGCTTGTGTCCTGTTTGCTGGTTGTGATCATGGGCCTTTCTGCATACTAATCTTTCTCCCAATCTTCTGTGTGAGCAGTCTCCAAGTTTTGAAATCAGCTTGTAATAGAGAGCTCTGTACCTCGTCCTTTCCCCCATCCTATTTCCTGCTTTAAATCTGTTGTTTTTCTGTTCACACTGGATCACAGTTTTAAAATTCAAGGGCGGTGGATGACAGCGATGTTGTCATCACTGCTGTCAGATTGCCTTCTTCTTCTTTCTTTTATTTGTGCAGGCACACTAGTGATACTGTGTACTAGCACTAAATTGAGACTGGTCACCCAACATGCCACTTGTTTTAAAAAAACCACTGCAGCATGGCTACAGATCATGTGCCATTTTGAGTAACATGCTGATGAAAGTCCATTGCAGTAACCATAAATAAACACAAATAAGAGTGATGTGTACAACAAAATAATGTGGAAAAAGATTTTGCCCACTGCTGGCTAGTAAAAATTACATATCACCCTGGGAGAAGGGGATAGTAAAGGTAGCTAGAAGTGAATGAGGTTACTAAAACCAAAGATGGGAAGAGGCAAGGGGGGAATGAAATTGTTTGTGCTGCTGAAGAAATTACCAAACTGATAGTAAAGAAGGAACGTTTTGAACACAGTAGGGAACATTAGGAAACATTGATGCCATTGGTATGATGCAAACAAAGGGATGATTTGGGGGAGGGCTCAGAGTTTACAGGAAAATAATCAAAATAACCCAGACTCAGAATAAGAATAATAAAAATTGTTGAGAGATGAACAGTTGCCTTTAAAATAACACTTTAATGCATTATCAAATGTATGAGCATCTAAAAATAATAGTGCTTAGCTATCATTAACATGCTCTCACTAATCTCCATTATAACCAAATATGCAAAAAAAATCACAATTCAAACCTTTTGCACATGGAATCAAGCCAACTTGCAATCTGCTTGAAAACAAAATTGCCCTATAAGTGCTCTGGGAGCAAACGCAAAAAACCCAACAAAACTCCAACATTGCCTGACATAGAGAAAATGACTTGCAGACTGAAAAAAAAATAGAAACATTGTAACAGAATTGTATATTCAATATAAATTACATGTGTGGAATGGGCCATGGACCTGACTGTTGGACAGATTTTTCACTGGAATCTGAACAGTTCAGATGTGTCAAGTTGTATACTGGCTTGAATCGTGCTGTACACCTCTGATGATGGAAATAATTCCCCCCAGTAGAACATCTCTGTGCCTTGCCTTTCTTGCTGCAACCCAAAAAGTCCTTTAAATGCTGCTTCTTGCAGGACCCACAGAAATGTTATGAGGTGGGATTCGGAGGGTCTGCATGGGAAGACAGTGTTCCCCAGGAAAAATAGTTTCACCTGGATAGTTCCCTAGAAGATAAGCGGGATGGAACATGCCCTACAAATTCGAAGGACAGCTGGACTTAGCTAGTGACGGCTCATTGATTCCAGAACCGGAAAAGTTAATTTCTGACTTTCCCCCTCCCATTTCCAAAACTCCATCCCTAAATCCATAGCCTGTGTCCAAACTCTCAGAATCAGGGATGATCAAAATCTAGGCAGATATTATTCGAATAGTTGTGTAGGCACAGCTATGGCAGTATAATAATTCTAGAGGTGAAGTGAAAGGATAAAGAGAAATGTTAACTCAACAAATGGCAATAGATTTATTAATCATTTCTATGTACTGGATTTCTTTATGTGAAACTCAAGGCAGGGTACTCGGGTTTGCAGGAAACTCCCCATCCACTGATCAGGTAAAATACCTGCTTAGCATCAGCAAGGTGACTGCCTCATGGACTGTTCATACCTTGGGACCAAAACTGAAATGGAAATTATTTGTAGGATTTGGACACTAGTACTTTGATCTTCTGAGTTTTGAAAGGTACTTGGACAAGCAAAACTTTTGAGGAAACAGTCTTCTTTTGTCTAAAGCAAACTCTGGAGATTCTTCCTCAGATGAAACATCTGAGAATTGAGGGGTGCCAAAAAAGCTTCATCAAGAATAGTGATATTTCTGTGGTTTCGGTTTCGGTGCTGCGAATGGCGGCCGCTTCTCGGGAAGCTCCCGGAGGCGGTCAGCCCACGCGCGGAATGGGGGGGTCTTCGCATATGCGAAAGACCCTAGTGAGCCTTAGTCAAAGGCTCCGAACCGGGGGCGCATGGGGAGTAGCCTCTTTGCCGGCACACCGCCGGGAAATTGAGGCTTTCTCCCCGCTCCAATCGGCCCCGCCGCGTAGTGCGTCCCGGATGGGACTTAGCAGCCCTGCCGACTTCCAGGAGTGAGTTAAAGCGGTCTGGATTAACATGAAACGAAGAAATGGCATCTAATCGTGAGTTGAAGATCTGTTTTGAAGCGAAAATTTAAACCCCCCGCAAGCGCATAAGCATATGGGAGGAGGGAAGATTCCCTATCCTCTTTAAGAAGCGAGATTTAAAAGAGAAATGCGAGGGGGGGTAAAGATAAAAAAGAGTGTTGGTGAAGGTACCGTTGGGGTTTTTTAGAAGACTGCGATTTCAGCAGCTTTTCGGGGGATGCGGCACGAACTGTGAAAAAGTAAATAAAAAAGAAAATGTCGATGCCGGGGAATGTCCTGCGCAAACCGGAAAAGAAGGAAGGAGGGACTTCCGGTCCGGACAACCCCCCCCAGAGCTAGCTGTCAATTAACAGGAGGAGATACTGCGCCACCTGCTGGAGTAAATGCATCAAATCAACGGAATTTTTTAAAATGGAATGTGTTCTCATCAGTTGTCAAAAAGAAATGTCGGAAATAACAAGGAAGATGGCAAAAATTGTACAAAAGGACAATTTGACTCTAAACTTTCTGGTTATGAAAAAAGAAGAGAAAGTAGATCTCAGATTTACTGTGGCGAATGTCTTGACACCCCTAACTGGCAGTGAAGCGAATGAATAAAAAGAAGAGGTGGATATGGCTCTCAAAGCCTGTTCTGCCTATAAAAAAAAAAAGGAAATCTCTGCCAGTAGAATGGGGTGTTGAGCTTAGCAAGCAATGGAGATCTAATTTCATGAGTAGTGTTTATGGAGCCAGCGGGAATTGATTGCCAGAAACAGCAGGAAAAACAAAGAAAAGAGAGAAGATGGACTAAAATATAGAATTTTCTGAAGAGACACGCCAGCATGGAAGACGCAGCACTCAAAACTTGGATAAATGAAGATGACGGCAGCCCAGGGGAAGGAGGTGACGGATCGGGAGACATCAAGTTAAAAGGACTCAATTTGTAATTGGAGAGACTCAAAAAGAAGTTGTTCGAGTAACATCTGAAGGGAGCAGTAATAATTAACCCCAATGGACTTTACTAACTTTACTAACAGAGTTGTTTTGGACTTTGGAAAGTTAAAAAGAAGATCTTCTAACCGTGATGGATGCCAAATATCGGATTGAATATTAACTAAAACTAACCTTTACTAACAGGAAAAAACTCACTCCGCTCTTTTTCTTTCCCCACCTGTCTACCTTACCCGTTTCTTATAAAAAGAATAAAATTCTCTCCTTTTTAGGAGAGTTATTTCAAAAAAAAAAAAAAAAAGAATAGTGATATTTCTCAGAGTTGCTCCAGTCAGACATCCACAGGCAAAACTGGAGATTGTTCTGTGGGAGAAATGGCTGAAGAATTTTGAGTGAAAGCAACAGAGATTGCAGAAGACTAGCAACATTTCTCAGGGGGTATCCTTGGCAATTTCTGTGTTAGATCTGAATGGAAAATCCCTACAGACACAGAAGGCTGCATTCTGTCCTACAATGGCATTACCATAATGGCATTTTAATGGTCAAGGCACAATTCACACAGGCCCTTTAGGTTTGCATTGTACATCCTCATGCTTGAAGTGGTACATGATTCTGCATTCTCCAATGGCGTGGTTGCTTCATAATTACAGACAAGTTTTAATGTTCAGCAAGTGTAGTTTATGAATGTAACACAACCCCCCCCCCCAAAAAAAAAAAGATCCCTAAAGCCACATTACTGCAATGCAATTAAAGCTCAAGGAATTAGCACACTACTATAGATGTCATTAGAAAGAAGAATGAGCAAGGTTTGTGCTTGTGCCCGACTTTTTGCAGAGCGAGATTAGAGAGGGGGAAATGTTTAATGTTGCATGAACAAATGGAGGAGGGGGGAGGGAATGGCAAGCTCTCTTTCAGTAATCATAAGTTTTATTTTCTAAGAGATGGTGGCATATTATTCCTGTTAATAGGAAGCTGGCTCAATATCAGTTTTCTCAAAGGACCTCACTGTACACAGCTGGCACGGGGAAGCAGAGATAAATCTGGGATACCTCTTCATTCTCTAACCACTACTGGCAGTCGGAATAGAAACTGAGAGCATTAGATAGCCAAGATCTCATAGTACATCCAGATGTCAGTACCCCCAGATGTCAGTCCTTCAGTAACTAGCCAGATCCGGCATAATCTGGGCAACAATTCAACTCTGTGAAACTGAAAAGTGGGAAAACTTCTAGCATACACTACCATCCCTAAGGCAAGTATTGAAAGTTACAGCTCGCCATGCTGAAGGCCAGAGCTGCTTCCAGATTTTGGGGAAGGGCTGGGCAGAGAGTTACCAGGGGCCCCCTTCATGACCGCTCACCTATGTGCCTCACTACCTGTCTGTGCATCCAGCCTGTGCCCTGCTTGCAAGGCCTCCCGCTGCCCATGCTCACAGCCATCTGCACATCCTACAGCACTTTCCCTCATGGCACTGAGCAGTGTGTGCAGCAGGGGGCATGGTTGGCAGGGCATTCACCAGTGAGCAGGCAGGTGAATTCACTGTTCCAATATAATATTCCAAAAAAAAAGAAAAGAAATACACTAAAATACAGAAGATGCATAGCCCTTCTTGGTGAGAATACATAAGTAAGGACTGAATGAGTTTAGCATACGTAATGAGGTAAGAAACCAACATTCCTGTTAAGTTCTGGGGAGGTTTTTCTCTCAGAATGTAATACAGTGAATACTGAAATGTATTTCTGTGACATAACTCTGCACTCCACCTCTAAGAAAAGGATGATGTTAGTTAACTCTATGCTTGAAAGAAGACAAATGGAGCATAACAGCAAAGTCACCGTTTATCACTCTTAGAAGGATGCGTTTACACATCTGTCTTGTATTTTAACATATTCATTGCCCCACTGTTTCTCCCCTAATTAAATCCAAACAAATGGTGACGGTATGAACTTAGCTTGCTATTGCTGTTTAGTCTTTGCAGATGTCAAAATATCTTCATTAAGCCATATGCTAATTTGCTGTTCACCTTGCAGAGACTCCCTGTGGAGGCTCAAGTGGTTAAGACGCTGAACTGCAGGCTGTTCGAGACCCGAGAGTGCCACATGACGGAGTGAGCGCCCGTCTCTAGTTCCAGCTCCTGCCAACCTAGCAGTTCGAAAGCAAGAAATTGCAAGTAGATAAATAGGTGCCACTTCAGTGGGAAGGTAACAGCGTTCCGTGCACCTTGGTGTTTAGTCATGCCAGCCACATGACCACGGAAACATCTTTGGACAGCGCTGGCTCTTCAGCTTTGAAACAGAGATGAGCACCGCAACCCTAGAGTCGGATTCGACTGGCTTTCGAGCAAGGGAACCTTTACCTTTACTTTACTTGCAGAGGCACCTGCCTATATATATGAACTGTTAACTTTCATTTCAATGTATCTGAAGAAGTGAGCATGCACACAAAGGTTCATGCCTTGAATAAACTTTTGCTAGTCTCAAAGGTGCCACCGGACTTAAAATTTGTTCTACTGCTTCAGACCAACACGGCTGCCCACCTGGATCTCTCTCCAAAGTAGTTCAGCCCACATTCTTAATATGCCAGTTAAATGGGATTCATTGATTGTTGCTGTAATTCCTCTTTAGTCTGACTTCCTAGGGGTATGGGAGACATTGTGCTCCTTCTGAGTCTAGATTTTTTGGGGGGCGATGATAACACAGCGTCACTGGTCTATTACCTTTGAACAGAAGTGATGACGGCCTCTGTAGCTCCTTCACCACTCTTCTCTTTGCTCCTTCCTCTGCCCCAAAAATCTTTTTCGGATTTTCTGAGATGAGTCTATAGCATCACAATGGAGGACAGCTGTTCAGAAGGTTCTGGTTGCGGCAAAAGCAGACAGTGTCAATTTTGTCTCAGGCTAGTTAAAGGCCGGAAGTGTTGAACAAATGTCATATTAAGCGGTCCTTAAATCCAGTCCACTTAGAAACACAGCAAAAACGATCTGGCTGTTCCTCCATATGGCCCGCTAATAAATTGCTGCAAATTCACTTTTGTGATGTAGGTGGCACGTAGACTGACCAGATGTTTGAGGGCAGGGATTTCTTAATATTGCATAAAAGGAAGTTAACAGGTATAATTTATGAAGTAGGTACAGGACTCAGAAAAATGGCACCTGCCAAAATTCCTTTTACCCGGCTATGAAAAGTCCAAATTGGCTTCACAGCTAGTCATCCTAGTGGGGCTTACTGCTGCAACACCTATGGCTAAGTCATAAAAAAAAGCCTTTAGGAGCATAGTCTTTCGAGCACTGAACAGTGGACTGGGAGTATGAAACTCCCCATATTCGAGTTGTTCTGGGTTGCCCCATGAAACCAAGCAGTTATCTTTCTCACTGTGCTCTCCTGCAGCCACTAGGGTTGTCAACTCTGGGTTGGAAAATTTCTGGAGTTTTTTTTGGGGGGGAGTAGAGCATGGGGAGAGCAGGGTTAAGAGAGGGGAGGGACCTCAATTGCACATAACGCCATAGATTCTATACTCTAAAGCAGCCCTTTTCTCCAGGGAAACTAACCTCTGTTGTCTGGAGATCAGTCGAAATACCAGGGCATCTGGAGGCCCCACCTGGAGGCTGGCAACCCTAGTAATCAACCAGTATGGGGCCTTTAATCTTGAGGCTTCAGCAACAGCTTGAAGCCCCTCCTGGGATACATCACTGTCCAATCAACCATTTGTTTGACTTGAAGTCACAGCAAGTGCTTTCTTGTAGTCAGAGGCCAATTGCTAAGTTTTTCCAGTTATATAAAGGTTTAAGTGAGTAACTGTGGGATCCTAGATAAGCTGTTTCCTCTCCTTCTTGGACTGCTGAATGCCCTAGAGTCTGTCTTTTAATTATGAGAATAGTGTGTGTGTTGGGGGGGATAATTTTTTCCAGGAGGCCTGCATAGTCTTCATGGATATCAGGCAGTTTGCTTTGTTTCTTGAATACATAGAACATAATTTTTATGGCAGGCAGCAAGGGTTTATTTTTGTGTGCAGGAATGAACTTTTGTTCTTACCCAAAAGCAGAGTTTTCTTGCGGCGAGAAAGACCATGGTTTGACTGTAGCCTCAGGGCCTGATCCCGTCAAAACTAAATGGTTTTACGTCCCACTGACAGCAGTTCTTGCTCGTCTTACCAAAATCCACAGGAGTCCCAAGTGCTTAAACTGAGCAGGATCAGGCCCTGGGGTCGCCCCTGAACTGGTGAGATAGTGCCATGGGACTCTTCTTGCCCAAGGAATGTGCCCTTGGTTAATAAATGCCTCCTGCTGCAATTATTTTTTTCACATTTAAAATTAATATGGGATATTGGATTTCCCTCTCTCCCTTTGGCAGATATGTACTGTGCACATTGCCTACAAAGTGGACGCCCTCCCCCCTAAATTTTGATAACAAGGAAAAAGAAAAGACACTGGGGGGGGGGAGGCAAAAGTGTCACAACAGATGCACTATTTCATTGGAGATTTACAAGCAGCATATTTTAATTATTTCTTGTTTTTCAGAATAATTAATTGCTTTGAAACCCCATCAGGATCTGTCTAATCACTTTCTGTCTTTTGTCCTCATTAATTCTCCAGCGTTTCTAAATATAAGAAAGTCTGCTTCGACACCCGTGGTAGGAAGAGACAGCTGGTGTTATTATTCAGAAGTCTATTAAAAAGGTCTCAGAAAAGAATCTGAACGAAACGCTCATGTACAAATATCCTTTGTACGAGTTTGGAGAAATTATTGCTCATTAGCATCTTTATGAGAAGCCCAGTAGTCAACCAATATTGAGCCTGGAGGGAGTTTTAGTTCTTGCTCATCCAAGGAAGGTATTTTGTCTTCTTATTCTGCTGCACAGGATCTTACCACATATGCTATAGTGCTACAGGCATGTTTTGCCATTTACCTTTCTTTTAGTTTTTATTGCAGCCCAGTCTTGCTATGGCCCAAGCTGAAAAACCATTGCAGGTACCTACTCCAGAATTTATTTATTTGCTCCATCTATTTCTTTACTTCATCTATAGGATTCTCAGGAGACCTCTCATTAAGGGCCTGTGTCCCGTTCAAGGGCAAACCTGGTGTTGCCCAAATAGGAGCCTCTGGTATGCACCAACATAGTTAAATCAACAAACAAATGTCACATTCAGGGTAAAGCCTGATCCTTTTTATTTTATCCGGGAGTCCTGAGAGGCACAAATGCAAACACAACAATTCAGGGTGAGATGAGAAGAAGGTCACAAACCAGTACCGAATCAGAAAGCTCAGAATTCCGTCCACAGGTCTGGGGAAACAGGAAGATAGGAATTCAGGATCGAGTCCTGGAATTTAAAGCAACAGGCAAGGTCTGGGTTCCTAATTGAAAAACAGAATAGGTTTTCAAGGCAACACGGCAAAGCAGGAGTCTATTCACTGAATAAACAGCTCACAGAGGGTGGCCAGTGAAGCTGCTTCCATGCCAATCCTTGTCAGCGTATTTCTTTTATTAGCCTAATGAGCTGACTCACTCCCAAAGCATAGGTGTTACCTCTCACTGACTTGTGATTCCTGACTTGTGATTCCTGTAACATCTTTGCATCAGAAATTAGTGCTAATCACCATTGTGCAATTAGCCAGGCACTCCTTCATCTCTCCTGAGCCTTCAAGTGTACCTGACATCTCCTGCACTCAGCTGGTTTGGGAGATTCAGGCAGTGAATGGCACTCTGACCTTTGTCCCATTTTTTGTGTCTTCTGTCAGAATGAGCAATCCTCGTTGACTGATGCGTCTTTTGCTGGCTCTGCCTCTAAATCGGGCTGTTCAGGCAGCCATCCCACAAGTGCAAGGCCTGACTCTTCCATTTCCTCATCCTCAGAGGAGGAGGTAGCTGGTTGGCTCATGACAGCCTGACATGACTAAGCCCATAGCTTTAATGATCTTGCTGTATCATTTGCTTTGGTACATGCCCTGGGACAAGGATTCCCTTGATGGACCTGTTTTTCCCCCACCTAGAATATATGGCTATTCCCAGTACTACTTTTACACTGTGGTTCCCTCATAAGGTTACCAACCTTTATGAGAGGGCTGGAGTTTTCCCAGAATTACAACTGATCTCCATACTACAGATTTCAGTTTCCATAAAGGAAGTGGCAGTTTTTGGACTCTATCAGATGTTGACTGGACATTATAGCTGCCCTGGAATTTCCTGGTGGGCCACTGGCCTGCTCCACCCACGTGGTCCAATTTAGCCCAGAGATGAACCATGCTGGCCCAAGGAAGGTGGTGCCTGGCCCAAGCAAGCCACATCCAATCTGAGTAGGGTTGCCAACTCTGGGTGGGGAAATTCCTGCAGATTTGGTGGTGGAACCTGAGGAGGGTAGGGTTTGTGGAGGCGAGACCTCAAGAGGGTATAATGACCATATAATGCATCCTCCAAAACAGTCATTTTTTCCAGGAAAACTGATATCTCTTGTCTGGAAACCAGTTATAATTCTGGGAGATCCCCAGGACCCACCTGGAGGTTGGCAACCCCAGGTTACTTTCTTCTCCCTCTCTCTCCTTTGTAGAGGCAGGGCCTGGGTGGGCTATGGGGCATGGCTTTTTTCCAGGGTCATTTTTTTATCCCAGTCCACCATCTTACTATACGGTATCATATCACTTGCGAACTTGGTCCCCTTATCAAAGCCCACCTCCAGGCATTGCCCCCAGCTCTCCAGGAATATCCCAGGCTGGAGTTAGCAGCCCTACTTCCTGGAAACTTAGTGGAAGCTTCCAAATGCCTACAGTTCTGGATATTAGCTTACAGCTGATTTGCGCAGTGGAAGGGGGATACTGCTTTAGAAATAAAGTTGCTTTCAGAAAGAAATGGATGTCCTTTATTAAGGAATTCCATACTAGGACTGGAAAGTAACAATAGATAGGCCCAGTCTGCATCTAGCATTTACTCCATTGTTTTACCAAACCCACACTAGAACAGAAAAAGATGTGGCTCAAAACCATATTCAAATACCCTGGGCCTTTGCCATACTGACTGCAGAGTCAACCCTGAGCAGCCATAAAATGGCCATAAATCTATGCAGACAGTTCCATAAAATCCGACGATCAATCAAAGTGAAAGTGGCATGCAATGCAGAGGGGGATTTCTGTTCCAGCATGGGTTTGGTAAAACAGCAGAGCAAATGCTAGATGCAGATTGGGCCACAGATAGATAGTAACAATGAGCATTCCAGCAAAGATATCTAAGATGGAATGGAGAGATATACAGAGACCACATCTTACTCTCACAGAGGTTAGACGAGGGATCCCCAATGTTTTTGAACCTGCGGGCACCTTTGGACTTCAACGCAGCCTGGTGGGTGCAGCCACAAAATGGCTGCCACAGGAAGTAGAGCCCACAGTCACATAGTGAAGATCCTTGTTTTGTGGTGGCAGCTGCCGCCAAAGTAACATTTTTTAAAATCTGCAAAGCCAATCAAATCTTGAATGGCGAACCAGAAGCCTTGCTGGGCAAAAGCCCCACCTGGTCCCACCTACTTTCTAAAAAAAACACTTGGTTGGGCACCAGGAAAGGTGTTGGTGGTTGTCATGGCTAGACAAAAAGCAGAAATAGAAGGAACTACCTGGAAGTAAGGAAGTTCCTGAGAATAGCAATCTGGGTAAACAAAGAGTAGCAGAACAGCCAAGAAGAAGGATACAGAGGAAATTAACCTATTTGCCTTATTAGCTGTACTGCTGCCTTGGGAGTTCTGGTGCGCTTGGTGCAAAGAGACATTTTACAGTCCTTCATTGCAGGAGGGCAAAGGGGGAGCCATCAGCTAATGGTGCTACATCGTTTCCTGGGTTTCACCACTGAGTTTCTGGTGTTTATGGGTTTCCTCCCAGAAATGATGTAACGGCACTAGACAATGACAATATTAAAAACCGTTTTCTCCTGCCCAGGCTGGGAAATTCCTGTTCCTCCCATGGGAATCTTGCAGCCCTTCTTCCTACACTGGAGGCTTCTGTAGTACATTATGCCTCTGTTAGAGTTGCCAGACACCCCCTGGTGGTGGGGAACTCACCAGCAGGAAAACTGAGCCTAAGCCTCCGTCACCAGCAGTATGGCAACCTCACTTCTGTATAGCGTTGCCATGTCCCCCAGGGCCACAGCAGGGAGTGCGGGGTAGGGTTGCCAGATCCAGGTTGGGAAACTCCTGGAGATTTGGAAGTGAAGCCTGGGAAGTGCAGGGACCTTGGTGGGGCACAATGTCCCAGAGTCCCCCCTCCAAAGCAGCCATTTTCTCCAGGGAACTGATCTCTTAGACTGGAGATGAACCGTAATTCCTGGGGATCCCCAGGCCCCACCTGAAGGCTGGCATCCCTAGGTGCACACCCAAAGTGGTGTCATCATGGCACCTGAGACTCAGGGATGCTCTGGTATTTGGTCATCCCTGCATCACCAGTGACATGATGATACCTCTTCCAGCATACACCAGAAGTGACATTGCTGCATTGCCAGTGACACAGGCCTGTAAATCCTCTGCTAGCTAGCTGATCAGTGCTAGGGAGAGGAGCCCAGGAATGGGGTATCCACTTCCCCTGGCTGGAGCTTGGCAAACCTAACTTCTGTGTATATATGCAAAGGCCTGCTGCATCAGTGGAACCTGGGGTTGCCAGGTCTGGGATGGGAAATCCCTGGAGATTTTGGGGTTGGAGCCTGGGGAGGGTGGGGTTTGAGGAGGGGAGGGACTTTAGCAGGTCATAAAGCCATAGAGTCCACCCTCCAAAGCAGCCAGTTTCTCCAGAGGAACTGATTTGGGTCAGCTGGAAATCAATGTAATAGCAGGAGATCTCCAGATACCAGCTGGAGTTTGGCAACCCTAGTGGAACCATAGGAGCCGTGATAAGGCCGCTGAACTTCCAGTGAGGCCTTTGGCCATTCCAGTGTAATTCTGATGGGAAATATTCCAATTTAACTGCCAGATTCTACTTGCAGATTTTCACAAGAACATATTATAGGCCATGTACAGAGTACTAGCCAATTGCTGGTCACTTTTGCTTTAGGCTTTTACGGACAAAACAAAAAATGAGGGAACTTTGAACTATGACCCGAGCAGGGTCACCAATTTTCCCTAGTAACCAATTTTCGTGAAGATAGAAACCAAATTCTTGTACTGCACATTTGTATTAATTAAAAGGAACGCTCACAGAAGGAATGCAGTTTAAGCCTGAACGGTAATCATTGTAAAATAGTGGGAAGCAACCATCTGCAGTTACTGAATTCTAGATGAAGGCATTTGTAATCCTCCCCTTTGGAATTTATTAGCCTCGTGCCGGCACAATAACCGCTGTAGTTTAGAGGAAGGTAATAGCAAACCTTCCCCTCGATACCCATTAAATTCCCACAACTCCAATCTCAGCACTTTAAGACAAACACAGTTCTCGGTTCCCACAGGCCAAACCAGGGCATGGTACCTTTGCTATTCTAGTGCATTCTGCTATGCTGGCTTTCCAAAAAAAGGAGTAAATATGAGAAAGCCCTCACTTTATTGGGTGGCCAGCTCCGCAAAGATGAAGCCAAACCTTGCTTGGGCTGAGAGAAACCAAAGCACCTAAGCGGAAAGGAATGAAGCAATTGTGTGGGATCAAGGGAACAGGCAGATGGACAGAGAGATAGACAGAAAGACAGATAGATGTGTGTGTGAAAAGTGCTGTCAAGTTGTAGCTGACTCATGGCAACCCCAACAAAGGGCTTTCCGGAAAAATGAGAAGCCGTGGTTTGCCGTTGTCTTCCTCTTCAGAGTCTTCCTTGGTGGTTTCCCATCCACGTAGCCTTCCAAAATTGGATGAGATTGGGCTGTACCATGTTGGCTGGCTGGCCAGCTGATAAATAGATAGACAGACAGATAGATGATGGATGGATAGATCACACCTGCTGCTACCTCTGTCAACCTAAATTCCTCTTGTGGCACATGCAGGACACGGCGCTGAATTTTTTTGTTATTAAAATATGTTGCTTTAATTATCTCTTTTCTCAGTAAACAGAGCTCATGGAGACTGATGTCACGGTGCGCAGAAACACTTGCTGAATAAATACAGAGTTTGTGTTTAATTGGCCCCTAGCAGAGGATAGCACTGGGAACAAACTGTGGTTATTATCTATCATTTGGAAGCACCCTTAGCATGCTATGCCGTACAATCCCTGTCTCATTCATTCTCAGGGCTCCTGGATGGGCCGCTTGCTCTTTTCTTAATTACAAAAAAAAGATGATTCCAGCTGAGAGCCAGCTCCTTGCTCAAACTGATTTATTAATTAAGCTTCAGGTCCCAGCTTCCCAAATCTGGAGGGAGCTTAGGAAGTTTCAAAGTATATAAAGTATACAAATATAATTTTTTTAAAAGAAAAGCACAGAATGAGCAGCAAAAGGCTGCTATAGGCTACTCTCCCTAGCATAGTGCCATCACTATATGCTCCTTTTGAAAGGAGAGGAGGAAAAGATAAGGTTGCCAACCTCCAGGAGGCACCCAGATATTTTCTGCTATTATGATTGATCTCCAGGCAACCAAGATCATTTCCCCTGGAGAAAATGGTAGCTTTGTAGGGTGGGGTCTGTGGCATTATACAGTGCTGAGGTCCCTCCCCTCCCCAAACCCTGCCCTTCACTGGCTTCACCCCCATAATCTCCATGTATATCTCAACCCAGAGCTGGCAACCCTGGAAAGGAATATACTTGACCATACCAGGGCAGGGCTCTGTTTTAGTATGTGAATAAATGCATCTATTTCTCCTTTGGAGGTTTGAAATGAGTAAAACCTTTACCGGGAGTTTTTTAAAGTTTTTCTCTCCGGACAGAGAACAGGCAGGAAGGGAGGAAGTCTTTGGCCTTCCACCCTCACCTTAGCTACCTCTTAAGAAATGCTAATAGGCAGGGCTATTTTTGGGCAGGAACACACAGGAATGGAGTTCCGGCTGGCTTCGGAGTTGGTCACGCCCATTACAGCCCAAACCTCTACGTGTGTGGCCACAGAGGGAAGGCCTGGAGAGCAACCACCTTGGTGACTCCAAGGCGGGCAGGCTGGGGGGGGGCTGAAAGGATCGGGGATGCATTTAAATGCCTCCCCATGCCTTCTCCGGCCTGTTGAAAGGCCTGGCAAGCCAAGGGAAGGCAGTTTAAACTGCCTTCCCTCCCCTCCAAGGGCCAGTTTGCACGGGCTCCCTGCAGCCACGGGGCACCCAGGCAAGCCAAGGGAAGGCATGGGGTGTGGCCTATTATGCTAATGAGTTCCTGCTGAGCTTTTTCTACAAAAAAGCCCTGCTAATAGGTTTAGCTAGAGACAATTGGATGGGCCAGTTCCCCCCTCAAGCAGGGACCAGAGATTTGGAGAAATTAAGACTGGAAAGACTTCAAGAAAAGCTTCTTTGACCCAGTCTGACCTGGTCAATGGGTGGGGAAAAGAGAGATGATAAAACCCCTGGGAGCAAGAAGGAGAGGTCTCATGGGTGCTCATTCCATCTAAGTAGACAGAACTCTTAAATGAGGTCTGGAGGAGGTGGCCATTGCCATGTGCTTGCCTGACAGAGGCTTTACGGTAATGCAGCTCCTGTAACCATCATAAGCTAAGGTCCCTGCCTTATATTTAACAACAGATAGGGCACATATAGGGGGAGGGACAGAGGAATTGGGTTTTACTCTTTTCTTTCAAATCCCTTACTCAATCTGGTGCTGTGCTAAGAATATGCTTGTGAACATTTTCTTTTCAATTAATGCTTTATGACTTTTGATCTTGGTAGTGGTTCACTGTGCCACATAGACCTTTACCATCTTGGAACCACTATTTTGAAAGGAGCAGCAGGAAGAACGGGAGGGCAGTCAGCTGGCAAGTGGCTACTTCTCTAGTGGTGCAAAAGGCAGCAAGCGATCCCCATGGTGAGCAGATTCTGGAAAGCAGGAAACACCAAGGCAAGGCCTCAGAACATGAAAGGGAAGCTGGGAGTCCTGACCCTCCCAGTGGGCAATTCCTACAAAGGTCAGGTGGTGGAGAGGGAGAAAAGCCCCTCCAGGTGTTGGGAAAACCCAGGACAGCAGGTGGAACAGAGCTTGCAGGTCAGAGCAGGACTGTTCTGACACACAGTAGTAGATTGTTTTACATGCAGAAGTTCCCAGACTCAGTTCTGAGGCTGCTAACTCTGGATTGGTAAATTCCTGGAGATTTGGGGGCAAAGCCTTGGGAGGGTGGAGTTTTGAGAGGGGAGGGAGCTCAGCAGGAATGTGGTGCCATAGAAGTCCACCCTCCACAACTGCTATTTTCTCCAGGAAGATAGTTTCAGAGGGTAGCCATGATGTTCTACAGTAGAAGAGCTAGATTATCTGACAAAGGGCGCTTTGACTCTTGAAAGCTTATACCCAGAAAATCATGTTGGTCTTTAAGGTTCTACTGGACTCTAGATTTTCTCCAGAGGAACTGATCTCTGTAGTCTGGAGATCACTTGCAATTATGTGAGAATTCCATGGTCCACCAAGTGCTTGGCAACTCTACTCAGGCTCTGGCATCTCCAGTTCTAAGGATCAGGTAGTAAGTGATGCAAAAGACCTCCACCTGAGACCTTGGGAGCCACTGCCAGGATTAATACTGACCTTGATAGACCAATGGTCTGAATCAGTCGAAAGCAGCTTCACATTTGCTCAGTTTCACAGAAGCGTGTTAAAGGAACTGGCAACACGTTTGTGGAACATAAGCCAGGGAGTGAGGATTGTTTCCCTAATGCTGTATAGTACAATTATTATACTGTTAGATTGTTTTTAACATTCTGTTCTGCAACTGGATGCATCATTTTGTTCTAAGTGCTTACTGTTAGCACTACTGGACAAGAGTTCTTTGGAAAAGTGGAGTGTCCATATTTTAATGAACAGATATAAACAAAGAAACATAGGGAAAGAGGGTCTCTGCAATATGCAAGGATCATATTCAGCCAATTTTGCAGCAACTGCACAGATTACTGATTAGATTCTGGGCCCTCCATTGAATAAAATGGGACTGACATGAGTAGAGCTGCTTAGTATTCCTCCCTGTGTCCAAAGGTTGCCAAACATAGTGTGAATTAAAGTAATTGCACCATAACTAAAAAATGGATGTCTAGTTAGAGAATTGCATCATAACTAAAATATGGATGTCTAGTTAGAGTCTTCTTTCAAAAATCCCATATAATATACGAAGACAGTGAAAAGCACTCCTGGCCACTGGTGCCACCTGTTTATCCAGGAGCAAAAGCAGGATCCAGTAACACCACAGGCCCTCTACTTGTCCTCATGAGTGGGTGGTCACTCAGTCTCCTTTAGGTGATGATACCAAATCCATAGCTTTGGGGATTCTCAACCATCTTGTCTATACGCAACTTTAGTCAGGTTAAATATCAATTCCAACATAGCCTTCAAAACGTATTCAGAATCAAGGCAGCTGGGCCTAGACTAGATGGTGCCTCTAACTCAAAGCCTCCATTGGGACTCGTCGGGGCATGTTTCATGTGGGAACTCCATTATGCGCTGCAGGGACCTGATTCAGATCAGAACCATAGTGCAAGGAGAGGGGTGGGGTTAGCCTTCCCCATCCCTGGGCTATTTTCCCAATCTGGGAAGCAAGTGTTCTTGGTGCTAGAGAACACTAGTTATGATTGCAAGTCAAGCAAAGATTTAAAGCAAGAGATTGTGAGTCCTAGAGAGACTTCTAACTATTGTTGGAACTCTTGAAATCAGCCCAGAGCAACAGGTAGTCAAGCTGGTTGCTTCCTTGCCCTCTAAGTCAAGCTAAATGGGCCAGAACATAAAAAGCCCAATGTTACATCTATTCCAGGCAATCTATTCCTATTTCATACAGTGGCCAGCCTTGAAGAACCAACAAACATGGCACAGAGGCCAAGGCCTCCCCTGGCATTGCCTCCTAACACCAGTATTCAGAGGTTTGCTGCTTCTGAATGTAGAGGTTCCCTTTAGTCTCCATGGTGAGTATCCATTGATATACTAGGCTGCCTGGCTGCCTAAGGCCCCAGAGCAACCCATGACTGGGGAATTTTGTACTCCCTGTCCCCACTCTGTTGGGCCTGCCCACATAAGATATGCTAGTAAATGGCTGTTGGCAGGTTCTCCCAAGTAATGTGATTTTTTTTTGTCATCACTTGGCATATGCAGACTCATCTCCATTATTTTACAAATAGTTCTGTTTTTAAAATGACACAGCACCTTCAGCACACTTCTACAAAAGCAGATACATAATTTTTTTTGCAAAGGGAGAGGATTTTCTGAATAGTTTGTGTACTGAATAGTTCACATTCTACCATAATTGTGCTTCATTCTTTGTTCAGAGTACTGTCTTGCTAGCTAACACTTCTGGTGGCATTCTGTTACTTATCATAGTTCTTCAGTGAAGTGTTGGAATGTGGTGCTTTTAAAATATTTTTAGTAGCGGTGGTTCCAAACATGACTGCCATGGCATGATGCTACACACTCAGAGCAATGAACATATCTGGGCAAACTCACCAACTCAATTCAAAAACCTTTATTAGGCATTAAAACTCACCCTTTCTTCTATCTAAAAGTGGTTGTGAGTAGGGGTGTGCAATAATTTTTTTTAATTGGTATTTTTTTGGTTTGGGTCTATTGGACTCCCCCCCACCCCAAAAAAAGGAGGTGAAATATGTGAAACAGAGCCCTTTCTTAGCCATTTTGAAAGAGCCTCCAAAATTCTCGCTTGAGCCTGAAGTGCCCACCTAATCCTCCCTTGCCTAATATAGGAATGAGTGGGAGATAGGACAAGGTTTGGGTGCAGGGACATGAGGGGGCACAATGTCACTTTCACCATTAGTTTGGCAATTGCACATGGCCTGGAGCCCTATTTGTATGTGAAGTGTCTCTCTCTCTCTCTCCCCCCCCCAACATCCACCTGCAGTTTGCAGTGGTTCAGTCCCCCCAAATTTTACCTTCTCAGTGAGAATGACCCTGCTTTAAACTAGTTACTTTCCATAGTAGGTTTCTAGATGACCCTGAATAATTTTATCTTATAGTTTTGATTTCATTTCATCAATATATCCTTTGCAAGGGCAAATACAGCAGAATTTCACAGGATTATATACATTTTTTTTCACTGAAGGTTTGAAATGAGCAAAGCCTTCACTCTGAGTTTAATGAAGAAGTCAGTTCAGTTGCTTTCCAGACTTATCTCAGCCCATCTTCATATAAATGCTAATATGTCTAGACAATGGGATGGTCAAGCTCTTCCCCCCAGGCAAGGAACAGAGATTGGAGAAATACTAGAGAGACTTCAGGAAGGAAGAAACTGGAGATCTCCAGGAAAAGCCTCTTTGACCCAGCCTGACCTGGTCAGTGGATGGGGAAAAGAGAGGTGATAAAACTCAGGGGAGCGAAAAGGAAGCTTTTATTTGTGCTGAGCATCAGAGCAGACAGAACTCTTAACTGAGGCCTGGAGGAAGATGCCATTAACAATGTGTGGCCTGAAGACTATGTGGTGAAAATGAGTATTCTGAGTATGTGGTGAAAATGAGTGAAATGGAAAAGAGATGGGTGGAAGAAGCAAAAGCAGGGGACTTTGAGGCTTTATTCTAGTTTATAGTGGTAGATCAATTTGATTCCAAATTCCTCAAGGGGATAAAATGTCTAGTAAAGGACCAAAAGCCTAAACATGCCACTGAGGCATCAGAAATAGCAGATGAACTGGTGCTAAATAGGAAGGGGTTGGACTGAAGGACTTCCCAGTTGGGAAGGGAAGGGAAAGGGTTCCAAAGGGGTGAAAACGTGGATTCTCAACCCAAAGGGAAGGGGCTTCTGCTCAGATAGAGGTTAAGAAACCTCTAATTCGGCTAACTGGAACCAGCCCTCAGTTAGACAACTCTTTAACTGTGGGATATGAAGGCGATCTGGCTGCGACATCTGTCACCCCATTGATCACCAGGGTTGATTCAGCTGATCTGGCTGGCTAGGCAGGTGTCCCCTACGTCCCTCACTGCTCCATGTACATCCCTCCTGAAGCTGTGTGCTCAGTCGAAGAGGACGACCATCCCAGATAGAAGGAGTGTACCGTTCTTCGGTCAAGGGTATACGATAGCTGCACTCCAAACAAACTCAAGAAAATGCTTTAACTGTGGAGGGACAGACCACTTGTGGGCTGCCTGTCCCCAGTTACAAGCAAAAACCTCCAAACTTGCTCCAAAAGCACCAGCTACCCAAAAGGTGAAAGAGGAGCAAGTGGCCCCAATTAACCATGAACTTCTCTTTGCCAGCATGGAGGGCTGATCTGGTGTCAGAGTCTGATATTGTGCCCAACATTGCATTCAGAAACCAGGGGGCTGGTGGGGTGACCCTGCCCTACCCTGTGATAATTGGCCGAGATATCCTTGGTGGCCAGTATTCAGTGACCACAGAAACCTGCAGCCAATCCCTAGAAGTGAGGTAGGGGGAGGAAAGTGCCTCTGCAGAGACCAGTTCTCCACCAGTCAGGATGGAGGAAGTGGTTGTATATATAAAATCCTGCAAATTTTGCTGTAGTTGCCCTTTAAAAATACTTAGTAACTACATCAAGGCATGTTTTCAGTTGGCCAGAAAAAGTTACCAGCTGAGACAAGAACGATGCAAGAGAAGGGTATTTTTTAAAAAAAAAATGGAAAAAGAAAACAAAGAAACATGAACTGCAAGCACTAGCAAGCACTAGATATTTTTACCTGTTGACTTTGCCACTAAATCAAAAGTCAACAGTAACAAATCCCATGGGCTTAGTGTGCAGGACATGGTGATATTTCTTTCGTTCTAGCAGCGGCCCTAGTCCTTAATAATGAGAAAATTGTCTCTTGTAACCTGGCCAGTCAAGCACTGAAGAAAAATGGCTTAATAGGTGTCTGTGTCTGTGTGTATATGTATATAGCTTCTCTTCAAATAGTTTTTAATGTGCCTTTGTGACAAATTGTCAAGATGGTACGTTAGCCAGTGTTATCTTGATAGCCTTATATTTTTGCAACCTGCAAAAAGCGAAGAGGGCGTCATTGGGAACACGGTGAGTGTGTGTGTGGTTAGCATTGAAAAATAACAGCCTGTCTCTTTACCACGCAAGAATCAAATGCAAGGGGAGGTGAATTACAATTCCAGTTCTTGTTGTGGTGTCTGCTGAGTGTTGTGCATCATTCTGGACACAACAGGGATTAGGAATGAGCATGTTAATTAGAATGGCTAGGATCCAATGCATGTGTACAATTAGTTTCCTGCACCTGAGGGGTTTTATGTTTTTCAATACCAGATCAAGTGCACTTTTTATACTGATGTGCACTTTTGAAATTAAAGGTACTAATGACATCTCACTGGAGGGCTTTATCCCCTACTCCCCCCCCCAAAAAAAAATCAGAAATACCACTGTGATCTTGAGCATGTCTGATGTTGCTTTTTGGTTTCCCATTTCTGCATTAATCTTGTTTGCACTGTCTTGTACCTTTGTTAGCCACTCTCTGCATTGCTGATTGTCATGCCTTAGAGAGTTTCCCATTCACATTGTTTCCTGATTTCTGTAATACTAGTCCCATTGCATTGTAACGGGATTTTTTTTTGTTGTTCTCTGATTGAACTGTTTTCTACATTTTGTAATCTGCTTGGAGTCTTAGTGAGATAGGTAGGCTGTAAATGAAGTAAACTAATAAGTAAATTGATGAATAAATAAAACTGATTTATTCAGGCAGGCATTTTTACATAGAGTGATATTGTAGCAGAATGGTTCAGGAAGATGCTTTAGGAAAGGGAAAGGGATTGTGGGCTATACCATAATATCCGTTGCTATATGTCTTATCCTGCTAGGTAATTTCTGCATTGTTTAACATGTCATGTTAATGTTTATGCTTTGTTTCAGAGTTCTGCTTAGTTTCAGATTTTTGTAATCCTAATTCTATTACATTGCAGCAGCAGCAACAACAACAGATAAATACCTGGAACATAATGCCCCTGATATCAGAATTGTAGAAAAATGAGAAATAGGGTTTGGATCATTGACACTGTAATCCCAGGAGACAGGAGAATAGAAAAGGAAGAACAAAAGAAAATCATGAAATACCAAGACCTATGAATAGTTTCAGCATCTTTGGGAGAAGAAGTTTACAATCATGCCAGTAGTTGGAGCCCTTGGAGCTGTGCCTAGAAGTCACAAGAAACACCTGGACATTTTGGACATTGAGCAAATAACACCAGCTCAGCTCCAGAAGACAGTGTTGCTTGGAAAAGAATCCTGCAAAGATACATCTGCAATTCCCAAGAACTTGGCTAGATGTCAAATTGCAGAACAGTATCTACCAGTCAAATATCTGACAATTCATAATACTAGTAGTGGTGTTGGTGGTAGTAGTGGTGGTGGTAGTAGTAGTAGTAAAATACAATGTATAGGTTGAATTTTATGAGTCAAGCAGCTCTAAAAAGCCTTAAAGTTTGTCAAGAAAGGGAACATAGTTGTGATTAAGCATCTGAGAACTTCAAGGCAAACATCAGCAGTTGAATTTGTCTTGTCATACACACAAGCTGAGTCTTGGCTCAGGTTGCCTCAATATAGGTCAGATTTAGGGTAACTAATCTCCAGGTGGGGCCTGGAATTATCTCAAAATTACAACTATCTCCAGACTAGAGAGATCAGTTCTAGGGATGGCACAAACCAGGAAAATGTGGCTCATTTTGGTTCATGGTGTGCCTGTTTCACAAACTGTCATGAACTGTTAGGGAGAAAACAAAGCAGTTTGGTTTGTGAGGTTTGTGATGTGGTAGAATGCCCCCCTGGTGCCTTAGAGAAACAAAACTCACAAGGGATGTTTGGCTGACTCTCCTCTACCTGCCTTCCAAGTTTGGCAAGGATTAGATTTACACGGTTCAAATTAAGAGCCTCACAAAGAAGGTGACCGCACCCTCCATTGTTTCCAATGGGCTAAGGTCAAACCAGAGAATTTCTCAGTAGAAACTGAAGGTGGGGCCATTTCTTCAAGCCCAGCAGAACCAGTGTAATGTGCCCAGCATAACCCAGTGCAAGCCCAACAGAACTAAGGTCAACAAAGAGAATCTCTGCACTAGAAGCTGATAGTGTGTGTGGGGGGGGCATTTTTGCAAGCCCAGCAGAACCAGTGCAATGTACTCCTTTGCCACCCAGCTGCATAAACGAGCTGCTAAAACAAACCACTCTGTGGCTGATAAAACTAAGAAAAAATACACTTTAAACTATCAACTGCCTGCAAGGCTAGAAAGGATTAGCAACCATTAAAAGAACAAATAGAACAGTTTAAAATCAGATAAAATCAAGTCAAATTCTCTTTCAGATCAGAGCTTGAGCAGTAGGCTCCTCGTCTGCTGATCACCAGAAGTCAGACTGGCTAGTGCAATGTACCAGTGCCCAGCACAGGAATGTACTAAAAGGAATGACAGGATTGCCCACTGGAAACAAAGAGAGAGGCTTGAAGGCTCATTAGAGGTAATGGAAACCAGGAATTCCAATTGACTTGCATGGGTTCCGCTGAAATATATTGCAGCACAAAATAGTTGAAGTGAAAATGCAGAGATTTTCCATTAATGTCCTTAGAGTCCTGCTAAGGGACTGGAATAACAGATCCCAGAGTGGAAAGACGGTCTCCGGAAACAGAATGCATGCTCTGGGACTGGAATGACAGCCCCCCTCCTGTGGAATGACAGCCCCCGTGAGCTGCAAAAGCATTCTGGGAGTGCAATGATGCCCCCTGAGATTAGCAGACGTGTTCTGGGGCTGGAATGGCAGCCCCCCAATTGGAATGACAAGCTACTGGGAGTAGCAGAATTGATTGGGGACAGGAATGACAGGTTCCAGAGTAGAATGACAACTCCTGGGAGTATCTGAAGTGACCTGGGACTAGAATGACAGCCCCCCAACAACTGGAATGACATCCCCTGTTGTTCTGGGACTGGAATGATAGCCTCCAGAGTGGAATGATAGCCCCTGGGAGGAGTAGAAGTGTTCTGGGGCTGGAATAACAGTTATATTCAGCTATACAGACATGTCTTTAAAACTGAGGAGAGAGATTTCTTGGCAGTTTCTGCTTAAATAAACTAGCATGAGCTTTTTCCCCTCAAAGATAAGTTGGTGAAGGCAAGAACATTCACACAATTTCCAATATCCCTACATAACCACTTGATAAGGATTACCCCTTCCCTTACTAGGAACTATTTCCCTCAGGGAAGAGCCACTCAACCCACTTTCCTAACTTAGGATCCTTCCTGATCATCTCCTTCCCTGTCAACTGTCATTCTTAACTGCCACTCCTAACAGACACTCTCAACTGTAGAATTCTGTTTGAATCCTCTGTCACAAGGTTCTGGTTCCAACATCCATCCATTAGTTACAGACACCTCCTGTTTATTTCTGGTTCTGACCAAAGATGCCTGATACTGCTGTGAGCAGTATGACACTCCACAAGCATATGTGTTGATTGGAATAATGATGATGATGAAAGAGGAGGAGGAGGAGGAGGAGATTGAATTTATACCCCGCCCTTCACTTGGAGTCTCAGAGTGGCTTACAAACTCCTTTATCTTCCCCTCCCCACAATAGACACCCTGTGAGGTAGGCAGCATGGAGAGAGCTCCTTCCAGAACTGTCCTTGAGAGATCAGCCCCAAGAGAACTGTGATTGACCCAAGGTCACACCAGCAGCTGCAAGTGGAGAAGTGGGGAATAAAACCCAGTTCTCCCAGATTAGAGTCCGCACACTTAACCACTACACCAAACTGGCTCTCTCAATGATGAGGTGGGCACATATTAACTGTGTAAGTGCATATAAGGAGAGGCTGAACTGACGTGTACTAGGCCTTGTGGGAATTTATTTGAAGGGATTTGATATTTCTCCAAATTGGTACTACTTTGCAGAGCTTCTGACATTGACTTTGAATGACTTATGGAAGAACTATACATTTGACACAGACCCATACTTCTCAAAGCCTGATACTGTATTCTAAAGATTTTTTTCAGTTAGTTTTTCATTTCTGAAACAATCTTACACATCCAAGGCAGAACATTCAATGCATTAGTTGAAATAATACCAAAGGCAGCCAGTTTTACCCATTTGATTCAGTATTAGTTCAGTTTGTTGTTTTTTTAAAAGAAATCCATTTAAAGATCCAATTTGGTGCTCAGTGGATAGGCAATCTTGACTTTCATGGTACATGTTCTTTCTGAAAATATTTTAAAAGTTCTCTTGCACAAAAAGACACTGAAATTGTTTAAAACTGTATCTAGAAACAACCAAAAATAAAGCAAGGTAGCATTCATGTTCCAACCAGGCTGAAGAGTTATTCACAACTTATTCCGAGGTTATTATACCTTTTCAGTGTTGCTGCAGTTGTGAATGGCAAGTTGAGAGACAGTCTTCTCTTGCCATGGTTTGAATGGCTCTTGGCCCATCTACTTTTCTTCTTCAAGTTTCTAATTGTTACAGTTGCAGGAATCTGCCTTTGATCAAAGATATCCAAAGTCCTTCAGGGGCTAGTAGCTTCATTCCACAGCCAAAAAAACTGCAGCATTGTTGAGATTATGTATTACTCCATAGCCAGTCCCAGTTCACAACTGATGGGGGGGGGATTATTCAGTTTTGAATGCCTGTTTGGCAGATATCCTCTTAATATTCTCAACATGGAGAGAGAGAGACATGCAGACACACACAGAGAGAGAGATCTGCCAGATTGTCCATGTTTAGTTGGAAGGATAGGAGCAATCGTGACTGAATTAAGTCTTCAGTTGTGAGAACAATTGTTGTTATGACTTTATAGAACAGAAGGCCAGTGGCACCTAAAGAAAATTTATTCCATCATGAACTTTTGTGAGTCAGAGCTTCTGAAAGTTTCATGCTGGAACAAACACTGTTAGTCATAAAGATGCCAGTGGACTTTTGTTTTATTTTGCTATAACAGGCTAATGCAGGTACCACTGGAGTTATATCATTATGACATTGAGGATTTCAATGAACTGTGATATTACAACACTAGTGCACAGTTCCAAAGCACCGTTCCCACCCCCCAAAAAAAATCCCCATAATTCTACTGGACAAATGTGAGGAAAGGGGATAGCCTTCCACACCTTCATCTCTGGAATAGCTGAGTAACTTTTTTGAAAGGCTTTTGTGTAGTCCCAATCATTATAGCAGTGAGAGAAATTTTACACAAAGGTCCTATCTGAGCAGAGGTGGTGTAGTGATTAAGAGTGGAGGACTCTCATCTTGAGAACTGGGTTTGATTCCCCACTTCTCCACATGAAGTGAGCTGGGTGACCTTGGGTCAGTCACAGTTCTCTCAGAACTCTCTCAGCCCCACCTACCTCACAAGGAAGGGAATGCAATTGTGAGCCACTTTGAGGCTGCTTAAGGTAGAGAAAAGCAGGATATAAAAACCTTCTCTTCTTCATATGGTTCCCCATCCAGCAGGCAATAGGAATGCAGGAACTTGATTAGGATAGAAACGGGAATATAACCAGTCGCTAGATCAGTCCTGGCAACCAAATAGTTCTTCAAGACATCCAGATGTGGAAGTAATGTTGTTGCAGATGTTTTTCTTCTTAATCAATGAATAGATAACAATGATATGGACAGACTTATAGGAGTCTTTAGAAATTTAGTGAGAATCTATCTGGTTCACTTGCTGAATATTTTGTCTGCACTCTGCAGAAGTTTTCTTTGTTCCTCTTAAGGGAAGGGAGAGTAATATCATATCACTGCATTTAAGTTGGCCATTTGCGCTATCCGTTGAGCACAATTCATTGAGAAGTCAGCTCAACCTGTATGAAAATGTTAAATTGCTGGCCCTAATGTATGGGCACACTTTTCTTACCCCTTGAGATAACAGCAGTCCAAAAAGAAACTCTGCACATAAAGGCCTCTGGGGTGACTTGTGAAAGGGCAAAGAAATTCATCAAAATTGAAGGAAAGTGTTCTCTGTACTTTTGGAGAAAAGTGAAATCTTGCATGACAAATTTAGTCTGTTTTATCCAGTGTAATTGAATAGGGCTGCTCAAGTGGAAATCGGTCAACCAAAAGGGCACATCCTGTGAGTTGTGAGAGACTGGTTTGTATGTGGGTGTTTCTCAGTAAACACAGAGCAATGCTCTTTCAAGGTGAGCAAGTTCAAAATGTTCTCGGAAATAGGATTAATGTAAGCACACCGTTCTAAAAAGAACGAATGTTGCAATTGTGTAAGGGTCAAACTACATGTGACATTGAAGCACTGTGCCTGGAATGCCCAATGTGGTTTTGGGGCCCTAAAGGCTTGCCATGCAGGAAGAGAGGGAGGGATATGGATTGGGGCCATTATTCTGGGGAAAGGGGGTTGATTTTTCTCTACTACACTGATTCTCTGACCAAAAACGTACCCCTTCTAGTAATGTTAGCTTCAATCTGCAATCATAAGAAACCCATGCAGATCTATTTAAGTCCTGCCCTTTTCTCGACTTGGGAGAAGAGAGCACACAAAGTCGCTTTCTAATGGGGAAACTGCAAGCACCACAGGCTTGATTCCTAAGGCCTATCTCGTGGCTGCTTTTTAGGCTCAAAAACACATCAAGAGTTCCAACTGCTGAATTGCGCATGCATCTAGGCTGTAGCACTGCATTCAGTTAGCTATTTAATTCCCAGTAGAGCCACAATCCAATCCAAAACAGAGTTCCACACTTCTAAGTAGTGTTGCCAGGCATGGCCTGGAAACCAGCAGGAGGTGGGGCAAGGGCATGAGGGGCCACTGGCAACGCTGTTATGATGTCACTTCTGGGTTTCAGATGTCAATCCTCTCTAGGAATCTCTGGAAACTCTAAGAGTTTTCCCCAGAAGTGGCATATTGACATTGCCAGCAGAGCAGTAGTGGGAACCAAAAGCAGGGACCCAGGATTCCTAACCCCAACTGGGGGTTACATAAGAACATAAGAGAAGCCAATGTTGGATCAGGCCAATGGCCCATCTAGTCCAACACTCTGTCACACAGCGGCCAAAATATACCAGGTGCCATCAGGAGGTCCAGCAGTGGGGCCAGGACACTAGAAGCCCTCCCACTGCTGCCCCCTCCAGCACCAAGAATAGAGTGCATCACCTGCCCCAGACTGAGAGTTCCCATCTATACCCTGTGGCTAATAGCCACTGGTGGACTTCTGCTCCATATGTTTATCTAATTTCCTCTTGAAACTGTCCATGCTTGCAGCTGCCACGACCTCCTGTGGCAGTGAATTCCATATGTTAATCACTCTTTGGGTGAAGAAGAACCCAAAGAGTAGGGTTAGCAGCCCTATTTTTAAGTCCACTTAAGACAAGATTTGGCTTTTATGTGGTGATTCTTGATTCTTCTGTTGTTGTGTCACATCCTCTTATACATATTCATAATCTACCTTACAAATAGCATATTTGTATAAAACAAGCATATGCAGACAATATAAATTAACCTACAAAGACAAGAGTGAAAAATGGAGAACAAAGTTGTAAATAAATAGGAAAAAGAAATGAAATAAGAAGCATTCTCTCCCCTGTAGTAACATGTAGTCATCAAATATTCCACAGACATTGACAATCATTTGAACATTCAAATATACAGAGGGTGCGTTCAGACGCGCCGTTTGAGCCGTTTTCGGCACGGCTCAGAAACGGCTTTTACCTGCGCATTCACACGCCCAACATCTGCCCACCGTCCCCAGCCGTCGCTTTCTGGAGCAAACCCTCTTTGAAACGGAGTATTTTGACACCACTTACCCAAGTGGTGTTTTCCATGATTCTCCGTTTCAAGCTGCACTTTTCCCTGTCTGATCGCTCCGTCCAGCCACTTCCGGGTGCTTCAACCCCCCCCCCTCTGGGAAGCTGCCTCCAGCTTCCGGTTTCAGTCCGCCATTTGGTTTTTTTCCTTAGCGGTGTGCGCTTGAGCGGAGCTCCGCACTTAAGTTAAAAAAAGAAAAGCTTCACTGGTGCCTAGTTTAGGCATTTAGAGGAGTCCGGGATCTCGGGGAGGCCATTTTAAAAAGGAGTCTTCATTCAAACTTTAAAGGGACCTGTTGAGATCACTCTTCTGCGCACCCGCCAAACTTCCTGTTCGGGAGAGGGCTGCCTGTGCGCATGCTCAAAGGAGAGGGAAACCCCCCCCCCACCTGCAGGAGGACGGCGGGGAGCTCGGAAGGAGGAGGTGAGTGTGATCGCGATTCTCCAGTTTTTTAAAACGCATCGTGCCGGAGCAGTTTAAACCGCTCCAGCACGCTGTCTAAACGCACCCAGAGAGTGTCTAATATCAAGTTCATGAAGGAGGTCCATTAGATACAATTTCATTTTAACTTTTACCAGGGACCATATGTACACTATTGTAAACTTTTGGAGGACTGTGGAATAATTACTAATTATATATTTTAGTAAAAAAAAAAATCCCACCCATTTAGGACCCCCCATTTTAAAACCATTTATATACATAAAATAGCAATTAAAAGCATAAACAGGATCAGTAAGTCCAAATGACTTCCCCCACTGGTGGAAGGTAATGATAGTGGCTGTCCAGATGTGGCACCCTGACCCCTACACTTACCCACTCAGTAGGGCTGCCAGACCTCCTAGCCTGGCAGAATTTACCTGCTTTGGGGGAGGGGTTGGAGAAGCCCCACCCCCATAGGCGTCATCTTCAGGGGGGCTGGGGAGCTCAAGCCTCCCCGAAAGTACTGGGCCCCCCCGGAGGCAACTGGTGTCAGCCAGAGCCTTTCTACCCCCCTCCCATCCTCCACCCCATTTTGAAAGCGGAGGGTTTTCCCTCCGCTTTCTGAGACTGTTCTGCTGGGCTGGGAGGGAAGTCAAGGGGTGGGGGCTTGCTTCCTCCTGGAAGCTAAGCTCCACCCACAGTTCCCAGAAGCCCCGCTCAGTTTAACGTGGAGAGCTGCACATGGAGGCTAGCTTCCAGGTAGCACATGCTGCCTCTGCTTGCTGCCGCCACCAGCCTGAAGGGTAAGTAGGTGGGGGTGTAAGGAGTGGGGGATTGTTTCAGGTGGGGTGGGGTGGGGTGGGTGGGAGCCCAGGGGCTGTGCCACCCAGCCATCCTGCAAGTCCAAGCAGGGGAAGTGGGAGAGGATTGGAGGATTGGGGAGGGAGCTGGGCAAGAATGGAGGGAGGGGGAAGCGTGGGGGCCCTTCTGTGGCCTCTGGTTGCCCCTGCCATCGGTGAGTGGCTTGCTTTCTCCTGCAGTCCAGTTTAAACTGGGCTGCAGGAGAAAACAAAACCCAGGAACCCTTGTGCTGCACGGAGCACATTGCTCCAGGATACAGAAAATCCTGGGCTCACTTTCTCCTGTAATGGGGGGGGGGGCTGCGCTTTCTGTCCCTCCCTCTCTTTCTGTTTCTCTTTCCCTTTCCCTTGAGATGTGTGAGAGCTGGAAACGCTGGGAAGCTGCCCCACCCCACTTCCAGTCTGACTTTCTTCCCTTCCCTTCCCTCTGTCTTTCATTTCTCTCTCCCAATCTATATGTTTTTTCCCCCAGCTTCCCCCTCTCCCTTGCTAAAATAGCCCCAGTTAGGATTGCCAGGTACCCCATGGCCACCTCTGGGGGATGAGGGGAGGGTGGCCCAATCCAGGTTAGGAAACTCCTGGAGATTTGGGAATGGAGTCTGGGGTGGACGGGGACCTCAGTGGGGCACAATGCCATAGAGTCCACCCTCCAGAACATCATTTCCCCCCCCCAGGAAAACTGATCTCTTTAGACTGGCAATGAGCTGTAATTCCAGGGGATCCCCAGGTCCCACCTGGAGGCTGGCATCCCTAGCTCCAGTGCTGAAATTGAAGCTCTGGTTCTGCTGTGTGACTTGGTGCATGCAAACCTCTGGCATTGGCTTACATTTGCCAAACCACCCAGGTGGAGGAGGGGAGGGGTGTCATTCTACCAAAAATGAGAGTGTTTGGGTTTCTCTGTGAGTTTGAGGACTGGAACTGGCACTGAAGTGAGATTGGAAAAGTTTGTGTGGCTTTCTTGTGTTACAGTAATAATTATGCTACAGTACAGTTTGTTAGTCCTAAAGGTGCTACTGAGTGTTTTACTATTTTGTATGCTATGGCAGTGATATGAGAGCCAATTGAGCTGTGGGTCCATCTCATGCTACTGACAGTAGTTATACATTACACCTTGCCCAAATGGTTCTGAGCATTAAAGCGCACTTGCCCTGGTGTGATGTAAAATGCTAGCAAGTCATAGCCAACTCATGGTAACCCTGTAGGATTTTCAAGGCAACAGACATTCAAAGATGATTTGCCATTGCCTGACTGTGCATCATGTCCCTGGTATTCCTTGGAGATCTCCCATCCAAATACTAGTCAGAGCTGACTCTGCTTAGCTTCCAAAATCTGATGACATCAGGCTAACCTGAGCCATCTGGGTCCATGGCATGGTGCTGTGTGGGTGCTTCCCAGGCAATAATCTTCAACCTATTCTTGGAAGCCACAATCATTAGGAAAGAGCCATGTGATAGAAGTGTAATAATAATTTACTCATAGTTGCAAGAGCCAATAAGATTTGAGTTTGATGGGGGATTGGGCAAATTGATCTAAGGAACTGAAAGAAGAGAAAGTATTAGCAAGCTCAGTGGTTAAGGATTTATAGTCCAATCCTGAGGACACTGAGAAAGAATGTCTGAAAATGTCATACAGGTTTCTGTGGACCTTGCAATAGCATTGTAGCTAACCCCAACTAAGAAACTTCCATGCTGTTTCTATAATTTCTCAAATGTACTTCACACCAACTGTGCATCTCCATTCTTTTCTAATTCCTCTCAACTATGTACAGCTTTCTATGTTGTGCTTCATTTGGACTGCTTTGCTTTCTCAGTTCCTAGCCCCCTTCTTTTCTATAACCATGGATCTACATCCCCTTCCTCAAGCCTTGCTGCTTGTCCCAACTCTCTAAAGTCAGACCAGTTTGGCCAGTGGCAACCGAAAATACATCTGTCTGTCCAGGAAGTTCAACTAAATGCCACTAGAGGTTTTGTCACCACTGCTACATCACTTAATGCATTACAATATTGGTTCATGTTCAGGCTATAATTTATGATGTTTTAGTTTGGGAAGATCTGTGTTCTTGGTCACATCAGTTGGTGCTATTTTTTTCCTGTAAAATCCTCTTCCATCCCAATGGACTCTGCTGCTCACATGTTGTCTGTCAATCCCCTCTTTATTCCACCCTTCCTCCAGTCTCCCTTCCCTTATATTGACCTCACAACAATGGCAGTATCACCCAGCCTGATGAAGGGGGCTTTGACTCTTGGAAGCTTATTCCCTGAAACTCTTGTTGGTCTCTAATATGCTCCTGGACTCAAATCTAACTGTCCCAGTATCACCGAGTAAGTGTCATGCAAAATGTAGATCTTAACATGGGTCTCCTCAGTCCACACTGGTCTTCATGCCATTGGTCCATCTACTTCAGCATGGTCTGCTCTGATGCAGGTGAGCTCTACAGGCTCAAACAGAGAAAGATCCTTTCCAACAGCTGTTCTCTTAGACCTCCTCGGTTTAAACCTTTATCCTTTGGCACGCAAAGCATGGTCTCTCTACCATCAGTCCATCAGTGTAATTATTGTCTGCTCAGACTGGCAGTGGTTCTCCAGGGTTCTTTGCAGAGGATTTTGCCCATGCCGTGTTTTGTTTCTGAGCCATTGGGGCTGGGGGAGGATGCAGGCGGGCTGCTTTTATTTGTAATGCAAAAGTATATTACCTCTTTTCTAACAACATATGTCCATGCAAGATGTACATATGTTCACTGTAATATGTAAACAGGGCTTTTGTTTCTCCGAGTGGTGAGCAGGAAGAGAGGGAAATGGCAACAGATATGTTCTTGGTATGTACACCATCCAGGGAGAACACTTAACACTTAACTCATGTTTATGCCACACATCATTATCCTTGATTGGCATGCAGATCAGAGGCCTTTTAAAATTTCCTTTGCCCTGTGTGCAGTCCAGAAGGAACATTGGCAAGGAATGTACACTCTATACGCGTGGTACAGTTTCAAAGGGACAACTAACTGGGATGTATAAAAGAAATGACAGGATTGCCCATTACAAACAATGGGAGAGATTTGAAGGCCCACTGGAGATAATAGGAGCCAGGAATGCCACATGGCTCCGCCTCCATAAATAGTGACAATGGCCTGTGATGTCACTGGCTCCTCCCTATGATGTCACTGGGCCTCGGTTCTTTTAAGGACCTAGCACAGCAAAGCCTCTGGCCCAGCCCCAGCCCCCCCTGGGAAATTGGAAAGTCTACGCCCTTGCCACCCCCAAGCCCAAACACCCACAGCCACCCCTCTCCCTTGCAGTCAGTGGGGAATGGTCCCCACATGCTCGAACTCTGTGGCTATGCCTGATTGGTGGACACTTTAAATCTTGCAGGGCGTTAGGAAGAGGGGTGGCCACCAGCTATAGTTCTCGGGGGCAGGGCTTGGAGTGGGGACATCCCCACCATAAAGCTGGGCTTGACCACCCTCTAGACTGCAAAGGGAGCATAGGTGAGCAGGCCAGAAAGAGAAGCAACTGGGTGGAAGCAAACCCTCTTTCTCTAGACACTTCTGAGGCCCTCCTAAAACCCTGCCAGGGAAAAAAAGAAACCATAGAGGGTCTTACAGTCTGACCTCCTGTGCGGGATAGACTAACCATAAAGAAAATCTGCAGTATAACAAAGAACCCCAAATAATCAGAACTGAAAGCAAATCTTTAAAGAGTAGAATTGTTGAATAGCTTGTTAACAAATCAAGGAGCCCCAGAACATGCAGTACAGATGGAAAGAATGAGTAGGAGGCCTATTGGCAGGCAAGAAAATGTGAGAAAATTCTCTGAATAGCTTCTCATTTCCAGCAGTTCTGTTCTCTTTGAGATACAGATGTCTATTTTGCAAGTGACAAAACAAAGGCCGTAAGAGATAGACGTGCATACGTTGCAGGTGACCATGCATGCTTTGTTTCTAACGATTTAGCCCTAAAAGAACCAGGAGGAAAGAGGAATAAAACCTAGCTAAAATCATGGAGTTGTAGCAAACTCAGGAAAGGCTTATGTCTTTACATGTAAAAAAACACAGGAGCTGCAGTATATGGCACCATAGCCTCAGGAAGTTTGATCTATTATGGGCTGCCCTATCTGGAAGCAGCTTTGTTGCATTGTCAAATGCCTTATATGAATAAATATGAACAGACATCGGTACTGACACAGCTTTCTGTCAAAGTATGTCTTTGAACATAACATTTTCGACGGTTGTATTTCAGCCTGCAAACCAAAAGAATCCATACAAATGACAAAAGTGCGTCGAACCGGGAAAACCTATGGAATTTTTCAGCATTCCTAATGTAGATTGCTTTTGTCTGGTTTTTCAGATGACTGACAGTGCAATCCTAAAATGACTTATACCTTCCCAAGTCCATTGAAGACAAGGTGCTTTGAAGGATGTAATACAGTTTAGGACTGCACAGCAGGACACTTTTTTAAAAGCCCCCTGTCCAAGGAGTAAAGTGAACCCTAAGAGTAGTGGGGTACCATCCTGGTATGTGTTTGTGCAAGATCTAAGAAATAATGCATTATAACAAAGGGTCAACAATGGATTTATTACCAAAGGGAAATTGAAATTTAGAAGGCACAAAAATTATAACAAATTATTATTCTTTTTTTTTTTTTTAAATCAACAGATAATAAAATAAACACACAAACGAAGCTGCCTTATACTGAACCTTGGTCCATCAAGGTCAGTATCATCTACTCAGACTGGCAGCAGCTCTCCAGGGTCTTGGGCAGAGAAATGTCTTTCACATCACCTACTACTTGATCCTTTTAGCTGGAGATGCCAGAGACTGAACCTGGGACCTTCTACCACTGAGCAACAGCCCCTCCCCAAGCATCCATATATGAACTACTCTGCATTTTAAGACAGACTGGACAGGACAGAAGTTTTGGGTTGCAATCTCTCTGTTCAAGACATCTTTAATGCTTGTTAACATTCTTGCAAGGATGTCCGAGAAGCAAGAATCCCCTTTGCTAAAGCCATGTTGATTTATGGCTCAACATGCTTAGTGCACCCACACACTGTTGGATATTGCATTTCCGTTTTGCTATTGCAGTCATTTGCCGCTGGATTTTCCTTTGTGGACAAGACAATCCACCTGCAAGAGATCATGATAGTGCAAGGAGAACACAAGATACCATAGGGTATGGATGCCTCCCAAGGTTCCTTTGAATGCCCGTCTGATATTTTTCCCTGAGAATGTTTTGCAGCAATTCTGTCGCAATAGAAATGATGTTGCTTGGTCCTAGATCCTTTGAAAGAAAGGTTGCCCTATTGGTTACTCCCCAATCTTTTGATCTGAGTTAGTCAAAGTCTAACATTGCAATCCTATGCTGACGCCACTCTAAACCCAGTAACTCTGTGTGGGATTGCATTGCAACTCAGCATTACAAATTTAGGCCTGTGGGCTATACTGATACTTAGATTCATACAGAAAGTAATAGAGCCAAAAAGCCAAGTTAAACAGATTTAGCATTTGTTCTTCTCAACCAACTTGGAGCAATTAAGTGCATTTGTTAGTATAATGAGGTGCAATGAGCAACCTGAACAAAAGTAGCTAAACACCGAAAGAAAGGATTTGATTTACATCAACAAAGTAACAGTGGAGGTTAATAAAGACATTTAACCTCTTTGATTAGGCGGGTAGCAAGTAAAGAACCATCCATCATCCACCCGATCTCTGCAATTTCTTCTACAGAAGAAATGTACTATTCTCCATTCTAGTAAAATAAATGTCTGCCCATGCAAATTTTGTTGTCCCCCCCCTTTCAGTAATCTTTGAGGGATGGATGAATGTTCCCAATTTTATTGCTTCTCATATTTGGTTATATTTTTGCCAACACTTTGATATCTCTGCTCAGCAGGCGGATCACGTGGAGATCAATGGACTTCCCAATCAAACTGGAAAAAAAATAGCCTGGCTTGTGTGAATCTAGTCTAGTATTTATACATATCTATGTTCATTCCCTCATGCTGTATTCAAGCCCCACATCCCTAAATGTCAAAGCTATCTTAAGAGCATAAGAAGAGCCCTGCTCTATCAGACCAATTGTTGCCCTGCAAGCACCTTATAAAGTATAGACATGAAATATGACTGTAAGCTGGACTGTACAATGAGTGTGCCAGGGAAAATGGACTGAATGGTGACCATGAGGCAGTGCCAACCTACTGGACAGAAGACATGTGCCCAGCCAAGGGAAGCCTTGTACTGAAGCAGCATGTTAGACCAGATGTGGACCCATGGAACACTTGATGCCACCCATCACTGCATCTCCAAGGACACTGCAGGCCCAGGTAAATGGCAAGCCATCCTCCTTGACATCACAGCCACATGGGACCAGCAGCCAGACTTCCAGAGAAGCCATGTTTTGCAGAGGCAGCCAGGACATTCCTGTACAAATGCCATGGACAAGCCTCTTCTCCATCATGCAGGGCCCCCCCTCCACCTTCTCCTAGCAGCAACATGAGATGCTGCATGTACTCCTCATCAAGTTAAACAATAGAACCTGACCATGATGGGATTAACACAGCAGCCAGGTACACCCACTAACCATCAAGATAACACAGCTGCAGATCATTGGATAGTTGACTCTTAACAACAGGCCAAGCACCTAGAATGACTATCTTTTCCTTTCTTTTGTCTTCCGCCTTTCACTCTAAGAGGTGTCACCATCAGTAAACATTATGCCAATTGCCCAACGATTAAGCCCTTTCTCTTGACCCATTAAGTAACTAGAATTCTCTAGCACCTTCCTGGGGACCACATAACTTGGTGGCACACACCCCAAGCCACTTCTAGGGTATATAAGAAGAGCATCTGCCCATTGTTCTCTCTTTTACTTCCTATCTATCTAACCCCACCCTACCTTGCTGGCTCCATTTCTAGCGCTGTTTGGAGTCTCCTACGTGTGTGGCTGGCCAACACACAACCCCTTCCCTAGCATTTTCCCTATTTTCACTGCAGGATTGCCTCATCACATTGGACAGGTAAAAGATCAAGGGCTAGACTGGCTACCCTATAAAAATCTCTTAAAATCTGAAGGGAAAAATTTTGTGTTAAAAGATAGATTTGATGTTGAATTTGAATATGATTGGTTGAAGTATAGACAGATTTATGATTTATTTAAGACCGATAAAAGAGAACATGGTTTTAGAGAAAAGAATATTGAAATTGAAACTGTATGGCTTGAGAAAGGCAAAAAAATGATTTCTAAACTGTATAAGGTTCTATTGAAATGGTATACTGAGGATGAAGTTGTAAAAGAGCAAATGATAAAATGGGCTGTAAATGTTAATACTGAGATATTAATGACATCTTGGGAATACTTGTGGAAAAAGTCAATGAAAATTTCAACTTGTGTAAATGTTAAAGAGAATTGTTATAAAATGATGTACAGATGGTATATGATGCCCCAAAAATTGCTGTCATAAATGAAAGTATGTCTAATAAATGTTGGAAATGTAAGAAACATGAAGGGTCTTTTTACCATATGTGGTGGACATGTGATAAAGCAGTAAAGTATTGGACAGAGATCCACAATGAGATACAAAAAATTCTGAATTGTACTTTTAAGAAAGACCCACAGATGTTATTGTTAGGTCTTAAAATGGAAGAAATAAAAGTAGCCAAGAGAACACTATTATGGTACTTGACTACAGCAGCAAGACTGACTTTTGCTCAATGTTGGAAACAAGATAAAGTACCTGAAACATGGGAATGGATTAAAAAGACGTTGTTTTTGGCGGAAATGGACAAGTTAACAAGAAAGTTAAACAACGAAGAAGATGAAACTTTTTTTAAAGATTGGAAAGACTTTCAAAAATATTTGTTGAAAAATTGGGACATTAAAAGTGGTTTGATTTGCTTTGACAGTTATTAAGAAGAAACGGAAAGAGAATTAGACTTTTGTATTGTTACCGTTAGTAAGAGAAAATAAGTTTAGAAGTAATTGTAATGGAATAATAGAGATATTAATGGGGTTGGAGCAGTGCTGGAAGCCTGATGTGGGGGGGAGGAGGGGAAAAAAGAAAAATGGGTATGTATTGGTATGTTTAAATTGTATGAACTTGTGATATATCCAATAATAAATTGTATTTACAAAAAAAAAAACATTGGACAGGTAAAGTATCACCCTCATCAACAATACCTGCCTGCTAATGCAAACTGTCACTATACCTTTCTATCTAGCTTCTTAGTTCTGTATCACTTGAATGTGTGATTGTTTTATTTTATATTGCATACGTGTGAATTATTTAATAAAGAAATCACTTTTAAGATCTAGTCTCATTTTCTATTTCTGGGGATCTGGTTAATTGGATTCCAGTATACATAGGTTAATGGTCCCATACTTAATGCCTATTGCCATTTAATACTCATAATTCCCCACATTTATTAATAAATAAGGCAATTTGGCTAACATGATGGTCCATCTAGTGCAGCATCCTGTCTCACACAATGGTCAAGCAGTTCCTCTGGAGAGCCAGCAACAGGGCATAGAGGCTGGGGCTTTCCCCTGATGTTGCCTCCTGGCTTGGATTTAGTGCCACCGAATGTGGAGGTTGCTCTCAGTCACCATGGCTAGTAACCACTGATAGACTTATCCTCCATGAATCTATCAAATCCACTTTTAAACCCGTTTATTGTAAAGCTGTTTATACCAGTCTTTCGTCGGTAGATGTGAACATTGGCACTCCCTCCTAAGGAGCTACATGCCCATGGTTTTTGTTTGTTTGTTTGTTTGTTTTGTTTTGCTTTGTTTTTGTTACTTGAGACACACTGAAGTAGATTGTTTAACCCTACAGCCATGGGTCAATACAGCAGGGATGAGAAATATGAAAACATCATCATATGCTCTACTTTCAAGTTTGTTCATATAGGGCTTCCAGGAGTGACTAGCAGGAGAACAGATCAGGAGACATCCTGAATAAGCAGTTGTAGACCAGAAAGGATATGGAATAATTAATTAGTTAGCACTGATGCATTGGGAGAAGCCATGGTTCAGTAGTACAGCAACTGATTTGCATACAGAGGACCCTAGATTCACCATCTTCATTTAAAAGCCTCCACTAGCCAGAGATGTAAAGGACCCTGAGATCTCAGAGAGCTGTTGCCAGGCAGCCTAGACAATGGTAACCTTGATAGATCAATGATCCGACTTAGTACAAGGAAGTGCCATGTGTTCATGAACAGCACACACAACCTCATGAGAGCCAGGGCTCTTTTTGTAGCAGGAACTCCTTTGCATATTAGGCAACACATCCCTAATGTAGCCAATCCTCCAAGAGCTTACAGTAGCCCCTGTAAGAAGAATTTGGAATAGTAGATTAGAACAGTGACTGTAATGTAATGCAATGAATATTAGAAGGGTATATTGGAATGCATTTCTCAGGTCTGGGAACAGACGAGATATAACATGGCACTACAAATCACCCCACCTCCATTCTTGAGAGGAGACTGATGGAGCATGAAGGCAGGGTCTCAGTTGATTGCTCTTAGCACTCTACAATTCAGGACACATTTACACATCTATCGGCCAATTTTGACATATTTATTTGCCTCACTGTTCCTCCCCCTCATTAAATCCAAACAATAATGACCTTATAAATTTAGCTTGTTATTCCTGTTTGCATCTGTTAAAACATCTTCATTATGTTGAATGCTAATTTGCTGTTCAACCTCTGCCTTATATGTCTGGACTGGTAGCTTCCATTTCATTGTGTCTGAGGAAGTGTGCATGCACATGAAAGCTCATACCTTGAATAAAACTTTGTTCAACTTAAAGGTGCCACTGGACTCAAATTTCATTCTATAGCTCAACTATACATCAACTCAATATAATACATGTTTATCAGACTACTTATCTGAAGTAAATATGACAAAGTATAGAAGGGCATTCATGCTAGCGGGCCTGAATGCCCTACCTTCAGCTGCGATGTTAAGAAAATGTAATGGGATTTCATACTCAGATCAACTCTGTAACTGCAGCAGCAGTAAAATTGACTCTGGCTGCAGTCAGTGCTCCCTCTAAGCTGTGGAGACTTGTGAGCAGAAATTCTACTTTGCAAGCTCCTGGCATTAAAGCTGTGGGCCAGTGATTCGGCTACTGCATAAACTAGTTGGCTCTGAAGCCATCCTCCCTGAGCTAAGACAAAAACATGTGAGCCAGAGGCTAAAAAACTGTGAGCTAGCTCACACTGACTCAGCTTAGCGGGAACACTGGCTGCAGTCAGATGTGCCATTTGGCATGGAGGGGAAGTGATCCTATTTCCTCTGGTGGAAATTGAAACAGAGTCATGTGATCACACATCCCTTGGTGCTATGAGCTCAGCCCATCACTGCCCAATCAGACGTCATGTTCAGGAGAGTGGGGCTTTTGGGCCTTTTTTCCAGCATGAACATAAATGAGGAATTGAACTCCTGTGGTGGTCCATAACTATGGATCACTTATGTGGTTAGGCCCATACCTCTAAGTGAGCAAAAAAATGGTGCCAAGTTGGGATGGACTGGACAGCCCATCCCAATAGCTTGAGTGTGCTTGCATGATCAGACAGGAAAGTCCATCCATGGCCTGTTGAAACCAGTGAAGACTGGACTTTCCCCAGTGTCTTTTAACTCTACTTCTGTGGCAGAGCAGCAGGGGTGCTGGCCACTGTGGGACCTTTCCCAGATGTTGCTGTCTGATTGTACCCTTTGGATCCATCAGGCATTCTCAGCTGAGTCAGATCTAAAGGCACATCTGACCACAGCCTCTGTGGATCATATTCTGCTTGGTTGTCCCAAGTTTTCAGCTCGTAAGAGATGAACTGATTTCCCCTTTATTTAATCAGGCCTTTCTCTCTCCAGAAGTAAAATCATATTGGCTACTTAGAGACGAAGACAAACAAGCGACCCTGCATGTGGCAAAATTTCTAGCAACTGTTGTCAAATCAAATCACATGACAACTTTTGCAGTAACATCCTTTAAATTCTTTGAAGTTTTCCTGTGGGATGAGGTTTATTGTAGGATAAGGGTTTGTTGTTTATGACCCCAGTTGCAAAAACAGTAATGACAAAAAAAAGGTTTATAATTGTATCAGAATATAAGATAGTTAAAGCAAAATTACTCCCAAAGATGGGAGAGCCACAACTGGTTCCAGCATTGAAAAGTTAGGGTGAAATCACTCCTGCATCTCTAACAGTTAGGCAACACATATCAAAGTGTCTGGGTAGGCTGATATGGAAGAAAGCATTCTTGAAGGTTTCTCCTGAGATTAGTGCTGCGAACTCAAAGTTGAGAAATTCCTGAACATTTGAGGGGGGTGCTTGAAGAGGGTTGAGTTTGGGCAGGACAGGAAGCTCAGGGTGGATGTGATGTTAGTCTTCCATTCTACCTTCAAAAGCTGACATTTCCTCCAAGGAACTAATTTCTGTACTCTGGAGATCATTTGTACCTCTAGAAGAACTTCAGACCTCACCTAGAGGTTGGTAACCATACACCGAATACATGATTACACTGACATCAGGAAACAAGCAGAATTAAACTCACGTTTAGAAGAAAAAAAGACCTCAGTTCAAAGAAACCACAACCAAGTAGAGTTGATTGCAGCTTTATTAAATATGGATGGTGGGCAAAATATTAAGTTGCTATGGCAATGGAAGATCCTCATATGTGTATCTTTTTTTATATGTGTCATATAGTCAGGTTGATACTGAAACGATGAATTTTTCATTTCTATCCAAATGTTACAAGAATTTCAGAGCCACCGTGATATGGATGTTCATAAATATATATGTGAACAGTATGATACCCTGAACTCTCAATTTGAATTTAAAAAGTATAAAATATCCATAAGTATGTAGCAATGAGACAGAGAACTCACCATTATCCTTTCCAGACTGGTGCTTTGCTCTTGATATTGAGGAGCTGACACCACACACTGCATCACATAAATGACTCCTTCTGTGATAACATATTTATTTATTTTTATGAGAACTCGACGTGTTCTCTATGTTCCCCCCATAATTAAATTTCACAATAAAATCTCCACTCTCACTCCAAAAGACTTACTTTCTAGCAAATGAAAAGCTATTGTGGGAAACGGTATAACCTGTTTGTCTCTTAACTCCTGTCAGGACCCCCCCCCCCCCTGCAGCTGAGTGAATTGAACTGGTGGGAGGAGACTGAGGAGCCAAGATGGGTGAATGGGGAGGACACAAGGGACCAGGGGGCAGGCCCATAGCCAGGATTTTGTGGCTTGTGGGGCAATCTTTTTCTGGTGGGGCTGTGCCATTATTATTCTGTCTGTCCGTAAACAACTACACTTTTAAGTAATAATAAAGACAATAGTGCTAATGATAAATTAAATTAAGTGCAGCACAAACACCCTCCTTAACAGCCACCCCAGACACAAATGAAATGCAAAAACAATCCCCGCCTTCTTCCCCCCTAAATCAATTAAATCCCTTACCAGCTCCAGCAAGTGTTGGAAAGGCAACTTATAAACAGATTTGAAGCTTCTGGTGTAACAGGCCGGATTCACCCCCCGGCCAGAATAACCACTGCCAGGCCAAGCCAGAGTAACCCCGGGGGTTAATCCAGACTAACCCCTGCCAGACAAACCTCTGCCGGGCCACGCCAGAGTCACCCCAACTGCACAACACAACAACCTGTAACCCCAGGCCAAAGTAACCCCTTGGGTGTAAAGTTGCCTATGCCAAACTATCTGAACCTGGGTCTCACAGTCCCCAATATAGAGTCGTAAGTTAAATGTCACTGTAACCAGCACAGTGGAACCTTCTGAGGGTTTGAGGTCCATGAGAAACTTGTCAGCCAATCTGAGATTCCTCTGGGTAGTGAAGAATGGGGTATGAATCCAATCTCATTACTCAACAGAGCCCAGCAGAGGTTTGTCTGGCAGGGGTTAGTCTGGATTAACCCCCGGGGTTATTCTAGGCTAGGCCAGAGTAACCCCAGGGTTACTCTGGCCGGGGGGTGAATCCGGCCTGTTACACCGGGTTGTACGAATGAACACACTGCCAGGAGCTCACTGTCTTGTCAGTCATAGCTGAGCCAAGCCACCCCGATCCATGGCTGAGCCAAGCCCCAAGGCCGTGGTGCGTCTTTTAAAAAAGGCTAGTAGGTCAGGCCGAGGGTGTGGGAAATGGAAGAGCCAGGAAAGGTGGAGGACGGTGTGAGGGAGGGTGGAGGAGGCAGCGCAGCAGTGGCTTCTTCTCATCAGGGATCTTGTTGGCCTGGGATCTCTTTTAAAAAAGCTACCATTGGCCCAACGATGCTGGGGATTCTTGGGTCTGTTTGGCTGCAGCAAGGTACAGTAGTGCACACCTTTAAAAAAAGTTTTTAGAATGTTAAAAATAATTTAAAAACATTTTCTGGGGTTTAGCCCTTTAAGGAAGGTGGTGGAGCCCCCATTAGCCCCACCATGGCCAGACAAGGAACAGCCAGACAAGGAACAGCACTGCAGAACTGCCTGCCAAGGATGTACTAGCACCCACCAAAGATGTACCAGCGGCACCAGAAACCACATTGCCAGACCCTGCTGGGGGAACCTTGCCACCAGCCCCCTGAGCTGCTAGGCCTCTGCTGGGCAGGATTCAAATCTGGGGATGTAGCCTCTTAGGATCCCCTGCCACTCTTCAGGAACAATGGCAGAAGGCCCAGGCCGAGGTGGCACAATGCAGATGAAGTACCAGACATGCTGCAGACAACCTCGCTGTAGGTCTAAAACAAAGTAAGCCGCCCTGTGTAAGCTGCCCTGAGCCAGCTTCAGCTGGGAGGGCGGGGTATAAATCTGATAAATAAATAAATGATAAATAAAATAGTACTGCCTTGCACAATCCTGGTCAAAGTACAGCACAGCTACAGAAGCTCAACGCCTGCCCACAGTGCAGCTGATCCTGACTACTCCCTAGCCTATTGAGGCTGAGGTTTGGAAAGGCTACATGGCTGGATCAGCGGTCAACTAGGTGCAAGCCTGTGTTCCAGTTCCTGCTCCTTGCTGCTAGCTCCCCCAGCCCTTGCTTTCCAGGCTGGAGCGCAGTACTCCAGAGGAAACTTGACTGGGAGAAGCCTATAGGCTATGGAGCAGAAGTCAGGGATGTCCAAAGTAATTTTATTTGGGTTTAGATTGGGCTGGCTTTTCATTAAAAAATTATTTTGGATTCTTTCATATGAAGATGTGTGTTTGGAATTGTTGTATAGGTGCGAGGTTTACATTGGTTTCAGAGGGAGGCACAGCCTCACCTGTTCTTTTTTCTGTTGTCCACCTGTTTGGGATGCGATTTTCCAAGATTGTACTCCTCACCCCTGACAGCCTCCATGACAATTGGGGGGGGGCATGTTTTACTAGCTATTAAAAATCTCCTTTGCAGAAGGGGCACATGGAGGCACAGGGAAGTATGAAACATTTTGTCCCTCTGTCTTTTCCCTCTGCTGGAATTCAGAGGCCCCCCATCTACACATTACAAAGTCCTTTAGTTTGTTGGGGAACAAAACAAGGACTTTGCATTACATGTGCGATGGGAGTTTTGTGCTTCCCAGATGCATCCCATTCTCTTCTCTGTTTGCGACAAAAACAGGCAGGGAGAAGTGGCTTTAGCCTCTCCCTCCTTGCTGTTTTTTGTGTCTGCAAGGCCCCAGTCATACGGGCCAGAAAACACGGGAGGGAGGCATGGCAGTTCACCCCGGAGCAAAATAAGGCATGGTAGCCCGATCACATGGGCCACCGGGTTGCCATGCTCCGGCGCTGAGCACCGATCACACAGCACTGCTACAGTGCGGCAAAAAAGCAGTGCAGCAGAGCAGCAAGCCGTGCTGTAGCAAAGGACGCATGTGCCATTGGGGTGGGCAGGCCACTGTCAGTGTCTTGCATAAGCACATGCCTCATTCAGCGTTGGTGCGCATCTCATGGAAACTTACAACATCTGGAACCCCTGGGACATGGGCTGGCATCAGAAGCCACAGGATACTGGCGCTCCTGCGATCAGACACCAGCCTTTGCCCCGGGGTTTCCGGAAACTAGTACTTAGACCCTAGTAGCTTTTTACTCTGCGTTTTCCATGGGAAGCTGCGGGTTGGCCATGGGAGTGCTACGCCTCCCAGATGTGCTGGTATGATTGCACACGGAAAGTCTGTGGGGCTACCGTGCCTTCAGTGGGGCAAATGCTCCGTGTGAATGGGGCCCAAACTACCTTGAGAAGCTACTATGGTAGAAATCACCTTACATACATGGCTACATCTAAGTTTCACAACAGAACCAATAGTGTCTCTTTTTGGGGGGGGGGTTTGCAGACTTCAAAACAGCAAGACAGATAGACTGAAGCTGCTTCAACCTGCCTGCTTTGGTTGCAAAGAGAAAAGAGAATGGTGTCCATCTGGGAAACACAAAATGCTCAAGGCATGAGTGATGCAAGTCATTGTGTTGTTCTCCAGCACACAAGAGGACTTTGTAATGTGTAGACGGAGCCTGGTAGGGGCAAGGACAGAGGGGCAACAGAAACCACAAAGTCCGCTTAACCCTGATCTCTGCACTAGGTCCATCCATTTCACTATGTATCTTCCAGCCAAAGCCTAACATATCGTACTTCCCAGTATCCATCAAAGAGCCAGTGAGCTCGCCTGGAGAAAATCAAATGTTCTACAGATTTAAGGTGAGACAGAGAGTGGGCTCTATGCCTGTTAGCCTGCATACTCTGGTTTTTGTTTTTGCTTCTATTTTTTGTTTTCTTTTTGTAGAAATGAATAAATAAATAAATGAACCCATACACATTCCCATTTTATGTATTTGTGTTTTAACAGCACACAAGAGGACTTGGTAATGTGTAGACAAGTGGTTTCTCCCAAGTCTTCTTTTAAACAGGAAAAAAAAAAGAAATCTGATTCTTTCCTTATTTTGATTCACCTTTCTTATTTTTTAACATCTCGCTCTGCTGTTATTTTCTATTTTTCCTTATGTTGGGAGAGTACAAACCCAACAGCCTTTGCTCTACAAAAGAGGCAGGTTGCCTGTCACGAGGGACAGGGAAAGAACAGAACATAGGAAGAACAGCCTCTGGCTCTTCAGCTAACCCCTGAGCAACAATACAGTCCTTCCATCCCTTACAGAGAATACAAGCAAAACTTTAACTACTTTCCCCCCTGAAAGTGCTAGACATGTGATGAGCTTCTGAGGGGAGAACTTGTCTTAGACCAAAATAACCCCTCTGCATGTTTCCTGCCTTGCCCTACCTCTACTCCACTTCCATTGATTTTCGCCTCCTGATTTCCATCAAGTTACCCAAAGATGCTTAGAATGGATCAGGCAAGTAGTGTCCCGGCTTGCATTAACTAAGAGCCATTGCCAGAAGTGGACTGGCCATTAGAGTCACAAGGTGAATTCCCAGTGGGCAGAATCCATCCATCCCACAGGGCAATGGGGCCAGGCAGGCAAATACAAGGAGCTCCTATGACTGCTGGAAGCCAGGAGAGGCAGGCAGCAGAGCCAAAGAGCTGTAGCACGTGGATCTGTGACAGTGCCACTGTTGCCTAGGCTCACCATATCTGCAGGAGGACCACAGAGCTGGGAGAATGTGTAACAGCTGCCACGGCTGCCTTTGTCAGTTGTAGCTTACCTTTACCCAGCACCATTGCTCCCCAGCCATGTCTGCTGCTACCAGCCTCCCTTCACCCCTTCTTCAGCTCATCCTTGCCTCCTTGCCCTCCACTGCCTCCCTGCCAGTAGGGCTGCCAAGCCCCTGCCCTGTTGACATTGCCCACCACCTCTGAGTAGTGATGGTGGTGGGGGAATGGCAGCATTATGTGCAGTACTGCATAACTTCTAGTAGAAACAGGGAACTGGCATAGGATAGCTCTAGGAATCACTGGGAATTTTATTGTTTCATGCCTGTGACACTGCCCCCAACATCTGTCCAGCCCCAGCCCTCCTGGCTAGTACCATTGCTGCAAAGCCAGGTACCACAGCTCTTCCTTCAATTGTGCTGTGCAGGAAGCAAGGACAAAGATAGAACCTGTGCAGCACAATTGAAGAATGCTGCCAAGGATAAAGTGTGCCCAGGTGAGGTAGAACTTCAGCCCTGGCAACCATGAAGATGCATTGGGAGTGGGGGGAAGCCACTATGATGCCTTTTCTGGGGATAGTTGGAAGGATCGCGGCAGTAAGTGACATGCAACACTTCTTCAGTATTTTTGCATAAGTGTGTTTGTGCATGTGTGTGTGCCCATGCCTGGAAGTCATGGCAACCTCTAGGGACTCTTATTGAGGGCATGGAGGATGTTCAGAGAATGGGCTTGATAACCTGTCTCTACCTCCTGCCCCTAGTATTCTTTGGAGGTCTCCCATCCAAATACTTGCCAGGGTCGGCCCTGCTTAGCTTCTGAGATCTGATGAGATCGGGCTTGCCTGGGCTATCCAGGTCAGGACTATGCAACACCTCTTTTTGAGACCCTGGAGAGTCACAGCCAGTCCAAACAGACAAGACTGACTGTTGGAGTATCTGCAAGTTCTCTCCCTGATGTAATGAAAGAGTTAAACTGTTTGTTTGTCTATGCTGATTAGTAGTTAGTTAGTTATAACCTATGAGGCATCAAGTAGAAGTTCCTGGGCTAGGAGTGGGAGGTCTATGCCTAATGAACTGATCTTTAGCCTGGTCATTGGTCAGTTCATAGTTGGGATATGTAACCTGAGATTCTGCATGTAGGCATTCTTTGAGCTTCTCCTCCCTTCCTTTGTTCTACAGTTCAGTAGCCAAAGTCTCCAGCCAGTTTGGTGTAGTGGTTAAGTGCACGGACTCTAATCTGGGAGAACCGGGTTTGATTCCCCACTCCTCCACTTGCACCTGGCTGGATGACCTTGGGCAAGCCGTAGTTCTGATAACAGCTGTTCTTGAAAAAGAGCAGTTTCTGTCAAGAGCTCTCTCAGCCCCACCTACCTCACAGGGTGTCTGTTGTGGGGAGGGGAAGGGAAAGGAGTTTGTAAGCTGCTCTGAGACACCTTTGGACAGTGAAGGGCGGGGTATAAATCCAATCTCTTCTTCTTCTTCTTCCATCTTGGAGTTAACATCAGCTAGAAAGATGTAGCTTAGTCAGCTAGACTGTTTATTGTTTTTATCCTCCATATAACCCTTCTTGTTCTTTAGTAAACTTGTCATTTAGCTAATTTACACATGTGCTGCATTATTATTTTATGTGCCAACACTGACCTTGATAGACCAACAGTCTGACTCACTTTAAAGCCGCTTCATAAGTGTTCATTTCTGTGTTTCTGTGTCCACTTGAAATTCACCTCCTTGCTATTCACTCCCTACCTAGATACAGAACAGAGGTGTATTTGCATACATTCTTGATAGTTTTGTTTCCTTTGTTAGTGATGTATGTGCACAATGATATCTGAGCTAAATAATCCTCCTGTTATAGAAGCCCAAACTTCTTTCCCAGTTTGACATATGGAGTACTGTATGGCATGTGTGTAATAACCGTGAATCTAGAATGAATATGTAAATAAACTTGTCCTCTTAATTGTGGTGGTTAATAGCTTAGTTATCACAGGTTGGATATATGGGACCAACCACTGTTACTTGCTCACCTTGGCAGCCCCTGAAGTTTCAGTAATCAGCCCTTTCATGAAGGAAATATGTTTATGGATCATTTGGCCTGACCAGATGGTGTGCAGAGATGCATTATGGCTACTGAATTCCCTCTTCTGGGATACCAGTATGATAAACCATAGCTCAGAGCTGGTTCTTTGTCTGCTGAAAGCTGTTAAATATGCAATATGTGTGTGCTGTGCAAAGGATCAGAACACATATCTTCAAATTACCTTATCATCTGCTGCCTTTAAAACGCCCACCTTTACTCAGTACAGGTATATATCAAGTTTACAATCGGAAAATCAGGGTAAATGCAACAGTTGTAGCGGAAAGAAAAATATTTGTAAGTGAATTTAGCAAACCCCAGCTATATCATCAGCATCCTAGAAGATGGTGTTGCTTTGATAGGGATCAACGAGGGATCTAGATTTAGAAGCATAACAGTACAATTCTTTGCAGACTTGCTTCAACCTAACCCTTCTATTTCAGTAGTATTGGGATACCATAACTCTGCATAGGATTGCACTGTTAATCTCTCCATCAGACAAATTTGGCAATTGTCTACTGCCTTCATCCAGGATTAATGCTACTTTCGTAGGGAGCAAGACCCTTTATATTTCTATCCCTTACACCAAAAAAGTGGTGTTACTGTATGTGGTCAGATGGACATGAGTACTCTACAGTGCCTCTCATTCTTGGGTTTAGACCTGGTTATGCGAATTTATCCAATTTGGACAATTATACACACAAGCACTAATATGGGATCACTGGTGAAGTGATGAGCCTCCCAGGACAAGTTTGGGAGACCATGAATATGATGAATTCAGAGACAGTTTATTAAGGGGAATAATTAGCACACTCAAATCACTCACAATACTATCAAGCACTTAACAATATCAGACTCTGTATAATGCCCAAATTGAGATACAAATATTTCAAACACCCTGACATGCTGTGCAATGTATCGCTCCAAAAGAAGGAGGCAAGAGGCCAAAGGAGGAGATCGAGATGGATAACTACCCATCCATGCAGGTTCCAGGCATCAATCCAAGTCCTGGACAGGATCTAGGTAGCCAATATTCCAAAAAGAGTAAATGCTAAGGGAAGAACAGTGAGTACCAAGTCTCAGTGTGGTTCCAAAGCAGAAAGCAAGGCAAAACCTAAAACTGGAAGCCTTTTGTAGCCACACATAGAAAATGAAGCCACCAAAAGGACATAGGCTTACAAATTTGGGGATAGATTCTATCAGTTCTTCTCCTAGTTTAGAATGGGAGAAGGGGCTAGATAAGATAACCGGCATGCTACATACTATGCCATTAGTCGAAGGTGAGGAGTATGATTATATATAACTCACAAAAAGGGAGATGCCATGAGTTTGGAAATAGGCAGTAGCTTTATTTGAAATATTTATATCCTATTTACTTCCCCACCTTATTGAGCTGGGACTTTGTGGGGGGAAATTCCAGACAGTCTAAATTAGATCACTCTGGATGGAGAATCATTTAGTGGGAAATACTAATATGGGCTTTCTGATTTGCCAGAGGTGTAGCAGAGCTGATTATTGAGGTGGAGAAACTTCAAATGAAGGAAAGGCTAAGGGTGGGGAAAAGGCATATCAGATGCTGTTGGTTAATTCGCAGGGATGTGATAGTGTCAAGTTAGCAGCCAATGTCATTGGAGGTGGGTCTTTTGTTAGAAAGTGATATGGATAGACAACAGAGTACTGGGTCCCTTGATTGAACTGAAACATTTTCAACAATAATCTAACAGCTGGTAGTGTGCTTCTTTATCTCTGGGTTTTCCATGGTGTCAGGTGTCATTTTCCTGGGCTTTCTGTGAACCTTATAGGCTAACCATTGTGTTCCTATGTCTGTGACAGAATTAAAGTGGCTAGCCCACTCCTACCTATCCTTCTACTATCTTGCCTCCTATTATTCTTAGTCCAAACTCTAAGTCTGACAAACAATCAAGCTCATGGACCCTACAGTTAAAGACAATTATGAATAAAATGGTTTAAGAATCATGGTGTGATGGAAAGTAAATGCATCTATGCAGGCTCTGAGAAACCTGAGTGACAGGGGGTTCAAATTCACAAAGTTTGAGTCCATTGGCACCTTTAAGACCAACAAAGTATTATTTAAGGTATACACTTCAGTTGAGAGTGTCAGTTGGGAGTTGACAGCTAATCATGAGAGAGCAAAGCAAAGTGTGAGAGGATCAAGAAGGATCCTGAGTTAGGGATGTGTAGGCCATCCCTATCAAGTCTGAGGGAAATAGCTCCTAGAAACATGAGTGATCCCTAGCCAGTGGATAAGGAAGGAAACTGGAACTTGTGTCAATGTTTCTGCTTTCACCAACTTAAGTGTTGTGAGACCAAGAAATTTATGCTTGTTTATGCAGGCAGAGACTGCCGAGAAATCTCTCTCCTATTTTAAAGACCAGTCTGAATAACAGAAACAGTTACTTGTTTGTGACAAATTATCTAGTGTTCATTTTTATACAAAGTTACCTCATTCCTGTCACCCGTTCACCTCATAAGTCCTAAACCTGATTCCTACCTGACCATTTACCCTCAAAGTGAAATAAAACAGTTTGTTGGGTTTGATTTACCATCAGCCTCTTGTGTACCATTATAAAACAAGGACAAAAGAAGGATTTTGGTCTCTCCCCTCAGTTCCCTAGACTGGGCAGCATTTACTTATATGTATTCAAATGAGTGGATGGGAGAGCCAGAGAAAAAACAAAGAAGAAAGAAAAGGGGCTGCTCAGCTAAGAACAATACAAAGGGAAATCCTGTGAGGGAGGGCGAAATCACCATACTTTGCAACAGGATTATGGGGAATATTTGCCTGCTCCCAACTCACAGTCCCTCTACACATCTGTAAGGAATATTTATGAACTGGAAAAATAAAATGAAACGCTGAATGTCATGACATCATGTCATCTATTTCTTTTACTAGATGGTACTGCAGAGATAATTGAATGAGTGATAGCCCTGCACTCTCTATATTATCTAGAGAGACCCAAAGTTTTTTTTATAGATATAAATATGAGTAGAATTGGGAACATGTAGATGATTGAGGAACAAAGATCCAAGAGCAGCAATGTAATCCTAAGGAAAGTTATACTCTTCTAAGCCCATTGACATAAAACTCTGCTTATGACTGCACTATTAAAGACTTGTTGATCAGGCACAAGGTAGAAGGTGACCTGAAAGAATTCATATGCAGCACTTATTTAATATGACCCAGGGCCATAGCCAGAGGTGGGGTACATGGGACTCCAACCCCTTTTGCATCTACAGTGCCTGGCCTGATTGTCCTCAATCTTTCTCTCCTTTCTGTCAGCATGGGTGGGTGCAGCTGTGGGCTGCTGAGTGTGCCGTGCTGGCTGGGGGGGGTGTCACCCATTGGCTTGCCCAGAGAGACTGTGCCAGGCCTGCCATGAGGGTGCTGCTGCTGGTGGTGCTTCTGGCTGCATGGGACAGGGACAGGCAGTTTACTCAGCCCTGGCTGGCAGAAGAGAAAACTGGGCTGAGCAACTTCAGTGGGAGCTGGGCCATGACCAGCAGAGCAGCAGGAGTTCTTCCCTGCCTTGTGCCAGGAAAGGGGCCCAAAGGAGAGCCTGCAAACCTTCTCCACTCTGGAAGTCCCAGTGTCCCATCAGAGCCAATGAGTTTTGACCATTGGAGTATGCACCTGCCCAGCTTTTACTGAGCCTTTGCTGTTACACCCTATCCCAGCTTCAAGTGGGGGCCCACTGCCAGAACCTGGTGCCCCATTCCCACAAGAAAACAAAGGGTTTGATAATATGATTTAATTAGTGCCCTTGACTACCCACTGCCCCAAAAATTCATGACTATGGGGCTTTTGTGACCCCTGAATACTTTGCCATTCTTCCAAGGCAATGGAAGTGGGTCTCATAAATTGGCCAGGCTTGCATAACTTCAGCTGTACTTTCAGACCATTTTATGAGCCCCAGTATTGGCTCAACTGAAAGGTTTCTTGATTACTAGAAAATTCTGAAAGGTGGTTGTACATTTTTCTCATAAAATATGACTGTCCAGCTGTGAGAGGGTTTTTTTTTTTTTTGGCCCATCAAACATTTGGCCAGCCTTGGAGACAGATGGGATTTCCAAAAATCTATACCTGTGCTTTAAGAATGGAAATGAAATGTACTCATATAGTGTCATGATTGGCACTGGCCACATGTGTCTGACATTTTCAGAAATATGTAACCTGCAGAAGTTTAATATAACTCCAGAAGTCATTATACTGTGAAAACATGTCTGTCAGCGGCAGTGACCTTTAAGCTCCACTGCTTCTTCGCTTTAGTATTAATTATTCTGTTTCTTGAACTCCTGGACTAAATGATACAATGATGATGGTCATATGAATAAGTGAAGTAGTTGCTTCACTTTTTTCAGGCCATCTTAAATTGCATGCAGGAAGAAACATTTAGAAATGCAAATGTAGGATTTTTTTTTAAAAAATTGCATATATTGCATATTGCAGATGATATTAAACATTTACTTCACAGAAAGGGATTGAGGTAACTTCATAATGAGATACATCCTGTAGCGCCTCAGCCTTGTATTGCTCTTGAAAATTAGGGAGGGTTTTTTTTCCCCTTGAAAATAATTTTATTACAATGCATTATTAAATCTGGCAGTTTACTGTAGGGCCACTAAGAAGAAAATCCTATAATTCATTAGAGTTCTTCATACTTAATCTTAGCAGCAGCCTACTTTCAGGAAAACCATGTGTGCCCTCCAGGGAAGGAAACATGCTACCCTTGGGATGGCCTGGCAGATTCTGCTAAGAGAACACAGAGGACTTCCCATTGCTGCAGTGCAGCCAGTTACTCATGTTCATGTTTCACATAACTTTGAAGTAATGGCCTGTGAAACAAACCAGGCATCCAAACAGGTACCAAAACACTAGATTGGATCCAGCAATAACTGGATTAAGATATGCCTCACAAACTCTACTCTGTGTGTGTCCCCACCTTCAGAGATAAGGTACAGGGCAACCAGAGGGTGCTTTCTCACCACTGGCACTTTTCTTATGAAATGCCCTTCCCCTGGAGGCTTCCCTGGTGCTGTCTTTTAGGCACCAGGTCAAAAGTTTCTGTTCAGCCATTCTGTTCTAATTAAGGGGTTGGTCTTTTAAACAAACTTGAAGCTGAGCACACCCCAGGGGACGGCGGAACATGGGAGGGCCTGACGTGATGTGGTCCATGGGGTCACAAAGAGTCGGACTCAACTATGTGACTGAACAACAACAACTCTTAAACACTATTTTTGTCTGGAAACTGTTATTTTAAGCTGCCAGTGGTCTGTTTTATGTTCCATGTTTTTCATGTGGGCCTGGGTTTTTAATTCTGGATTGTAATTAATACTGTTTAATGTTTGGATTTTCTTATTTTTTATAAGCCACCTCAAGCATGTTCCTGAAGCAGTGGCATATTTTTTTTTCTAAACAATAAATAAACAAACAAACTGCTAGGACTGTGGATCTTTGTATAAGAATTGTGTATTTTGCCCACTTTTCCTTCCTTGCACCAGTCCCTTCTGACCCCAAGAGGTTGATTCCTGGGATTACAGGACCAGCATGGAGTCGGACTCAACTCAAAGTATAGATAGGAAGCTGACAAAATCACTCCCCCTTCTGTAAGGCAAGAAGTGTGGTTTCTCCCCCGTTCCCTTACAAACTATAAATCTTGTGCCTAGTGTGGAGAAGTGCATTTCTCTTTGGAGGTTTGACTGGAATAAAAGCCTCACCCTGAGGTTTTTTTTTTAAGGGTTTTTTTCTCTTTCTTGCAACATAACAGGTGTGTGTGGAGGGGTCAACTGCTTGACAGCCTCACCCACTTCAATTTTACAAATGTAAATGGTAGGCAAGGCTAGCCAAAATGAGATGGTCACACACACGTACATCCCTCCATAGGGCTGCCAGCCTCCAGGTGGGGCCTGGGGATCTCCCATTTTTACAGCTGATGTCCAACTGATGAAGATCAGCTCCCCTGGAGAAAATGGCTGCTTTGAAGGATGAACTTTATGGCATTGTGCCATGCTGAGGCCCCTCCCATCCCCAAATGCCGCCCTCTCTTGGCTCCACCCCCAAAGTCTCCAAGTATTTTCCAACCCAGACCTGGCAACCCGATCCCTCCAACTAGACAGATGACATCTAGCAGGAAACAGCTAGAAGTCTTTTCCTGGAAATTTTAGGAAAAGCTTCATTGACCTTATCCAACCTGGCCAAGAGGAGGAGAAAGAGAGATGATAAAATTCCTGGGAGCAGCAAGGAGGGTTTATTTTGTGCTGATTCCATCAAGGCAGACAGAGCTCTCACCTGAAGTCAGTTGGAGGTGGCTATTGCCATGTGCAGAATGGCATACCTCAGCAGAGGCTTCAAGGTAAGGAGAATCCATTAGACCACTTGTAACCTTTTTAAGCTAAAGAGCCTGCCTTATGTTAATATCCACTAGGGCATACACAAAGGGAGGGAGAGAGGAATTGTGTTTTACATTTTCTTTTGGATCCCTTGCTCAATTTGTGGCTGTTCTGAGAGTGAGTATGTAAACATTTTCTTTTTAATAAATCTTCATAACTTTTAATGCTAGTGGCTGTTCTCTGTATCACATTAGACTTCCACCATTCTGGGCAGACTATTTTAAAAAGGAGTGCCACAAAGAAGGTGAGGGGCAGTCTATTGGTGAGTGGCTACTCCCGCACTGGAGCACAAAGCAGTAAGCTCTCCCCACTATAACCAGATGTGGATTGCAGGAGACACAGAACTGAGGCCTCAGAACAAGGAAGGGAAGCTGAGAGCCCCGTTCCTCTCACTGGGCAATTCCTACAAAAGCCAAGCAGTGGCAGCAGTTGAACTGAGAGAGAGAGAGAGAGAGAGAGAGAGAGAGAGAGAGAGAGAGAGAGAGAGAGAGAGAAGCCCTTCCAGGGGAAAATCAGGTGGGTGGCATACATCAGGCAGAGGCCTTAGGCAGCCACTAGTGTCAGATGCCTCAGAGGGCCTGGTGAAATAGGTCCTGCAATTCAGAGTAGGGCTGTTCTGCCACAGCTATTACTACACGTGTGTCATGGAACATTAGGAATCAACTCTCCCAAGGTTAGAAACTGCCATCTACAAGGGCATGGAGAAAGCAGGGAAGTTCCATTACTTTGAGCACCTTCCACTGACAGATTATTGGACCCAAACACTAGTGTATCTGGCTGAAAGGGGTCCATTTCCACATATAGAGAGCTATACAGTCTACCTTCCATATATAGAGCCAGTGTCTGCATTAATTATTTACTTCATCTGTACTCTGCCTTTCTCACTTTTATTAGTCACTGTGATGGAATTACAGGTTTGTGGAACAGCAGCAGGTAAACACAGAAGCTGCTGAGTCACATGACTGAGAAGGGAGGGGGCCATTTGGCTCGGAATTCTCAGAGTGTGAAAGATAACAGCAGACAACTGACAGTTGGGAGCTGACAGTTGGAAGAAGGAGTTAGAAGAGAAGATAGCAGAGAGCGGTCAGCTAACTGAATAGCTCTGAGGTAGAACAAAACCTCTGTGGCTCTGTAGAAACAGCCTGATATCAGTTTGAGTAGAAAACTGGGGCTGAAATAAACTCTGCACTGGTACCCTCTAAAGGAAAGAGGAGAGTGAACAGAGAGTAAACAGTATGAGATCTCAGTGGTCACAAACACCAGATACATTGCTCCAAAGGAACTTGTAGAGGTGGCTAGAGAAAGGGTTAAGGGTCTGGAGGAGTCTGGAAAGGCTGGGGAAAGGTGCCCAGTTAGACTCAAAGGGTCCAGACAGATAAAGTCCAAAGGATAGCCACAAAACAGTTACTGGATAGTGGGATCATAAGTGTGTTTAGTGTACTGAAGAACATCTGTGTAAAACTGAGAGTGATAAGCCTACAGTATATGTGAAAGCAAAGTAAAAAGTTGTATTCTACAAGGAAACAAAATATCCTATGCAAATACATCCCATCCCCCTGTTGGGCTTGCTGAGAAATAAACAAGTGTGCTATATGACTTTTATAAAGACTGATGCCTGACTTTATGGTGAAAGAATTATACTGCACAGTGGTCTTCTATACACCCATAAGTTACAGACAGACAGACAGACAGACAGACAGACAGACAGACAGACAGACAGATATACCAAAAAACCCGAAGAGACTAACATTTTATATTGACCTGGTCAGATATAGTATAGTGAGAACTGATCAGGCACATAATAAGTAAAGATAATAAGTAAAGAAGTAAAGTCTCGGCTCCTGCGATAGTCACAAACTATACAACCTGAAATAAAGTGGCAATGGATTTATCTTTGGATTATTTCTAAAGCTACAATGTCTACATCTACAGCTATGCATTAGTGTTCCAAATCAGTTTCAGCAGAGTTATATCAGAGAGAGAGAGAGAGAGACAGAGAGACAGAGAGAGAGAGAGAGAGAGAGAGAGAGAGAGAGAGAGAGAGAGAGAGAGAGAGAGAGAGAGAGATACAGACGAGAGATGCAAGATGGCACAGTTAAGCCACCTTCCCAAAACAAGGAAGCATGCATTATACTTTCATGTTTTGATCAGTAGCAATCCAGTTAACCCTTTGATAGACCAATATTTACACTGGGAGAATGATGAGAAATGGCTTGCCACCAAAAGTAATCCAATCAAACATATAAACAGGGAACAATAATGAGTAACAGCCCAGCATTCTGTACAAAAGCAAACAGGTCATGATTTTGAATGGAGAACAATTCAGGTATACTGAGATACAAACTAAGATATGAATTCACTTAGAAAATAAGTGCCCCTGTACAAAGAGTAATTAACATATGGAATTCACTGCCACAGGAAGTGGTGGTGGCTACAAGCACAGACAAGAGAGGATTGGATAAACATATGGAGCAGAGGTCCGTCAGTGGCTATTAGAGTTGTCCGCCCCCGACACTGCACTCTTCTTTCCTTCCTGGCAGGATACTGCCATCTCTATCTATTTCTTTTCTTGCTGCCAGGGTGTGTCTATAGAGTGCTGGGGAAAGCAGTAGGATACTAGCTGCCTTTGGCTGGCTTGATATTTCTCCGTTCCCTCCTTCTCTGCTCCTCTTTCCATGGAAGGGGATCTGCTGGCACACTTTCAGCTGAGTGCTGTGTGTGTGGAGGGTGCACTCAGCTGCTCCTGCCTGGCTCTGGGTGATGGTGTTCACAGCCACATCTCCTCCTCACCCAGTTGCTCTTGCAATGCACCACAAGGTGCCACATTGCTTCCATCTACAATACTCAAGATGCATTTTGGCCTTTGGCCATTTCCAGACCTTGTTCTTGAAGGGTTGCACAAAGATGCATTCCTTCGCGATAATTTGGTTGGGGCAGATCAGATTGATGGATTGAAAGGGCTCTGTGCAAGTGTCACTTTCTGTCCACAGCATCTTTCCTCTATCACATCCTGTTTCTCTGCTATAACAAGGTCATCCCAAGACAGAGGATATAAATTCTCAGGACATGAGGAAGAAACTCTCTTACTATCTTGCAGTGCTTTCTTTGTTAAAACACGAACAACAAAAGTCCTCCCCCCCTGCAAAAGTGCCAGTATTCCTATATAAAACTGTACTGATTTCCACCAGGAATTGGGAGACCACTCCCGAAAAGCTGCCAGTATTAGCACCAGTGCATACCACCACCACCAAAAAACCCCCCACAACTTTTCTGTGGCTTTTGAAGAGAGATCGATATGCCATGTAGGACTAAGCTTTTACTTAGGGACTCCATCTTGTCCACATGGCATTATAGGCTGTTCAGTTGGGGGTATTTGTTTTGTTTTCATATTAATTATAATAATTATGAAACACCCCTTTTAATAATTGTTGTAATTAATAATGAAAGAAATACACAGGTCATATATATATATATATATATATATATATATGTGTGTGTGTGTGTGTGTGTATACACACACATATACACATACACATAAACCTTATACTGTGAATGCTTTAAGCTTGGTATCTGGAAACATACTATACTGATTCAGTCTTGCTATCCTGTGTAGCAGTGGGTAGAGGCCCTGGGTAAGCCTGCCATCCCAGGAACATAGTAGCCCAAAGTTGCAAAGTTGTGGTAGGTCATCTCCAAGTTCACTAGTAGGAGTGTAGTGATAGGGATGGCAAATAGGCAGTACCTCTAAGTGGAAACATAGATGTATGACACCATCTAGACACAATCAGAGCCATTTGTGGCAGAAGGTGTTAGCAGTTTGGGAAGTGAGGGGAAAGGGTGGCAATAATGAATGGAGTCTTGGGGCAGCCACTGGGTCTTTTGGGCCTGGGGGCCAACTAGTAGGAACAGGAGGGGCTTGCAAGTCCATTCCTTCTAGGGTTGTCAGGTTCCCCCTGACCACCATTGGGGGTGGGGGGATGGGTTGCCAGATCCAGGTTGGGGAACTCCTTGTGATTTGGGGGTGAAGCCTGGGGAGGACTGGGACCTCAGTGGGGTATAATGCCATACAGTTCACCCTCCAAAGCATCAGTTTCTCCAGGGGAACTGATCTATGTAGCCAGGAGATTAGGTATAATTCTGAGAGATCCCTAGGTTCCACTTGGATGCTGGCATCCCTAGAGGGTAGGTTTGCCAGATCCAGGCTGGGGAACTCCTGGAGATTTGGGGGTGAAGCCTGAGGACGGGGACCTCAGTGGGGTACAATACCACAGAGTCCACCTTCCAAAACATCAATTTTCTCCAGGGGAACTGATCTCTAGCTCAGGGCTGGCCCCAGGTGTCTGCGTGTCATAGGCAGGACAACCTGGGGTGCTCACCCCACTGGGGATGCCAACCTCCCGGTGGGGCCTGGAGATCGGGGTGGTGGTAGAGCGCTGGCTTTCCTGGGCGTCCGCGCCTGCGGGGCCCCCAGGAAAGCCAGAGAAGGGGTGGGGGTTCTAACCCCCGCCCCTTCCCTCCCAGCGTCGGCTTGCTTGTGCACTCTGCAGCTGCAGGGTGCCCAAGCAAGCCAGGGAAGAGGTGGGGGGGCTTTTCGTGGGAGGGCACCTTTTGGCACCCCTGCAACCAGCGCGCTCTAGGTGAGTGCCTAGCTCACCTAGTGGGCGAGCCGGCCCTGCTCTAGCCTGAAGATGAGCTGTAATTCCATGGGATTCCCAGGTCCCATCTGGAGGCTGGCATCCCTAATCTCTTCACATACATATTTTCACTTTTTGATAAGTATGAAATATCCCCAAGAATAATATTAAAGGGTATACACAAAGTAGCAGCTTAAACGGCTATGATATGTAGAACAATTTTCATGTCCTGTGCTCCTCCTCATTAGCAAATTATAAACTTCTTATAAAAGGGATTTACTGTTATTAAAAGACATGCAAGACATCTTTTTGATGCATGTCTACAATTTACAAGAGGTTTTTTTATAAAAAAAAAATGCCTGAAGCACATTTCTACAGCCGGGGTTAAATCTCTTCAAAACAAAGGTTGATCGATGTCACAGCTGAAAGCCCCCTGAACAAAGCTGTTGCTTGCAAATTTTTACTGCCATTACTTACCGCAAAAATACCCTTGTAGCCTCAGCCTTGGCAGGCAAGATCAAAGTCTGTCAAGGAAAGTCAGATTTGCAAATCCCCCAAAACAAATGGATTTGACAATCATCCAGCCAAGGAAAACCGGGAGCTCATATGAAAAGAATCTGCTTTCACTAGGCAGAAGGCCTGGAATTAAATTCAGGGTACACATCAATGCACCCACATACATCTTATAATTTTTAATAGTGGGATTTCTTTGGCTTCTCCTTTGAAAAACAAGCAACAGGAGAATAAAGGCCCCAAACAATTTTGTATTTACTTAGTAATCCACAGCACAAAGCACACACCACCTTTGCGGCAACTTCAAGCTTCCCATCTTTACATGCAAAGGCTCTCTTCTATTCTGCTCCTAGCTTAACCCCCTTTTTGTTATCCTCACTTATTACTGTTTTCACAGGCTATCATTCCTTGCTTTCTCAGCCTTTCATTGTGTCTTCTACCATGCTCCCCTGTGCTGTGAATCACATGTCAGTTTGGTGTAGTGGTTAAGAGCGCGGACTCTAATCTGGGAGAACCGGGTTTGACTCCCCACTCCTCCACTTGCACCTGGCTAGATGACCTTGGGCAAGCTTTAATTCTGATAAGAGCTGTTCTTGAGAAATGAGCAGTTTCTGTTAAGAGCTCTCTCAGTCCCACCTACCTCACAGGGGAGGGGAAGGGAAAGGAGTTTGTAAGCCGCTCTGAGACACCTTTGGGCAGTGAAGGGCAGGGAATAAATCCAATCTCCTCCTCCTCCTCCTCCTCCTCCTCCTCCTCCTTCTTCTTCTTCTTCTTCTTCTTCTTCTTCTTCTTCTTCTTCTTCTTCTTCTTCTTCTTCTTCTTCTTCTTCTTCTTCTTCTTCTTCTGTGTCTAGATCCCTCTCTCTATTGCTCAAGACAGTTCCTCTCTGTTACGTAAAAGGAGCAAACTGCCAACATGGATGCCAGGAGATGTACATGTATGGAAGAAGTGGGAGTTTAGACACTGAAACAAGCCCTAGGTGGATGCACTCCATCAGTGTGAGTTCCAGGCATGGTGACACACAGTGGTTCCTTTTGAAGACCACCCAGAGCCAGGGGTAGAAGCCTGGGCACACCATCAATATTTCACAACAGTGCCCTTGGCCTACCCATTGAGGGTACAGGTTAGGTTTCATGTTTTGTTTAAATGAAAGCACTTTGAAGTCAGCTTGGGATTTTCACATGCTTCCTGCCCCCCCAGCAAGAGATTTCATTAATCATGAGATAGTTGCCACTACTGACACATTAGGAGGCAACACAATCAATTGGAAAAGTACTCACTGCCAGAACAGTATGTGTAAAAGAAATGTAATACTGACAGCAATTTTAAGAACACTTTCCTGTGAGTAAGGCCCATTGAATAGCACAGCACTTACTTCAGAATAGACCTGCTTGCTCCTGTAGTCTACTAGAATTTTATAGAGTTCAGAGTGGGGGTAAGGGGGAGATTCAGAAACTCCCATCATGCTTCAGTGAAGTTATAACTGGGGTTTGCAAACTTTGGAACTGGACTCTGAAAAGTGAACTATTTTATAACTGTTGTGGGGGAAATGCTCAGTTTATGAAGGCCAATTCTAAACGGGGGGGGGATTAAAAGAGAGAGGTTTACAGTGTCATTTGTTCCAAATCCTTCAGATTATCAATATGAAATAAATCCAAAGAAATGTGTAAATCAGCTATAGTTTGCAAACCGAGTAGAGGGTAATAGTCAGATGTTTGCAAAAAAGAGAGGGAGTCAGGCAGAATAAAAAGAACAGCAAGACCTCAGACAGCAATTGACATTGATTAACATGCACAGTGTCATTTCAAGCCTCGAGCAGAACTGAAGGGTGCGTTTTGTTTTACCTGGAGGCAAGAAGTGGTACGAGGACTGTACTTATTTATGTTTGGTCATTTTAGAACAAAGGGTAACATTTGAAATGAATCAGATTAGACCATTTCCTTCCCCTGCTGGTTTTGCCTGGTGTTTGTGGGTGTTATAAAGAGGGAGAGACGCTATATTTTTAGATGCCATCTGCTTGAGAGATGCCATATTTTGTATCCATATATGATTTAACATCACACAAGGCTCCAGATATTTCTCAAATGTGCACCAGTATTCAATACATGAAATACATGAATTGCAATCAATAGGCTGGAGATTTAAAGCAATATCTAACATTTACTATTTGACACTCCCCCCAAAAAAAGACTTAACAAACTCTAAGTTTACAATTTCAATGGACTGAAAGACATGATCTTCAAATGTCCATAAAACAAGTACATTCACTTCTTGGTAAACAATATTAAACAATATAAAGTATGTTGTAAACAGCAAGTAGATCCAGTCCTTAAGACTTGAGACAAACAATAAGAAATAGCAAGGCTATTTTTGGGCAGGAACGCACAGGAACGGAGTTTTGGCTGGCTCCAGAGTTGGCCATGCCCAGCAGGAACTCATTAGCATAACAAGCCACGACCAACAGCAAAAACTCATTAGGATTGGCTAAATTAGGGGTGTGTGGCCTAACATGCAAAGGAGTTCCTGCTACAAAAAAAGCCCTGGGGTTTTGACAACAAGCAAGGTTAACAGAATAAGAAGTGAAAGGTGGGTGTGGCTGGATGACCACACTCCTGGTAACATGGGGGTGTGGCCTAATATGCTAATGAGCTGTGCTGTCAGGGGTGTGGCCTGATATTCTAATGCATTCCTGCTGGGCTTTTCCTACAAAAAGAGCCCTGAGAAATAGGCTGCAGTCAACTCATCCTCCAGATTACTCAATGAGTTTTCAATGCCTTCATCAGGACTGCACACGGGGACTCCCAAAGAGGCACAGCCACAGGAACTTCTCAGCCAAAAGCCTCCAAACTGTTTTATTGTACAGCAATGCCTCAAAACTGCCTTGTTCATGATGGATACCTGTAACTTGATTCTATAGGTGTTCTTCCATCTAAGATGGCTCTACTTTGTATTTGAATATTTTGTATCCATTCACAAAGAACGTGCCTTGAGAAACCAGATATTAATTTGAAAAAAGAAGTTTACTAATTATGCTGAAAATGACAAAGTATTTTGGTAGGAATAAAGACTTTATAGATATTTTCAGCAGTTGAAACCTACTACATGTGTATTACCCTGGTAAATATGGTGCAGCATAAAACCCATCAACCCTTGGGCAGGGTGGCATGCCCCACCTGATGTGGCAGAATTTGTAGTAAGATTAAAAGTTAGCAATTTATTGTTCCATTTTTGCCATAATGCCATAGAGGAGTTTTCTTATTCCCTCAGGCACAAAAATGTCTTGGGCCATCTGTGTCAAAACTCCACACAGTGATGAACTGCGTATCCAAAAGGTAAACAAAGAGAGCTATCTTGGGACTGCATTAACACATTCAACACAACTGTATTATGTCCTCTGAAAGAAAGGCTCAGGTGAATCACATAGAGTAGGTGGAAAGGAAAATCACCCTTTCCATCTGTCTTTCCTTTTCTCTGCCTTTCAGCTACCTACTGTTCTACAGGTTAGAAAGGTAGCAAACTGATGAATGCTTAACATGTTACTTGTTAAGATTCAGGACTAATTCCCACAAGCCATTTGCTTTTTCTTCAAAGCTGCATAACCATCTGCTTAAATGAATAATATATTTAATTAGCTTTCAGCCTGGTGTGTAAACCACTGCATTCCAAAAGTCTCCATGCTGTTCACAGATCTGCCATAACACAAGATCGGTCCTATGCTTGCAGCAGAATGAGGTTGTACAGTTCTGCAGTGATTGGATAGTACCATCTCAGAATGTCAGAGGGGAGAAATGTCATTTTTGAATGCTACCCCATGTTTGTTTGTTTGTTTGTTTGTTTAAAAAACTCTTTTTAAATGAAAGTAAGCTAGAACAGCAAGGAGAGGGATTGTAGTCCAACGGGATTGTAGTCCAACACAATTCCTGCAGCTCTACTTTACCATTTGCATCATTATATACAGGGCTCTTTTTGTAGCAGGAACTCCTTTGCATATTAAGTGACACACCTCTAACAGCCAATCCTCCAAGAGCTTACAGAACTCTTCTTACAGGAGTTACTGTAAGCTCTTGGAGGATTGGCTACATTATGGGTGTGTTGCCTAATATGCAAATGAGTTCTTGCTACAAAAAGAGCCCTGATCTCTTTAATACACAAACTTTAAAATATGATATTTCCCACCTTCAGTGTAAATGGTACTAAAATAGACAGTGAATGGTTAAATACTGTAACCCAGTCTGAGACCCTTGATTGACAGGGGGTTCAAATGGAATTCTAGAGTTGTGAGTGGCAGTTAAGAGTAGCATTTAAGAGTGGCAGTTGAGAATGGCAGTTAGAATAGTTGAGTTCAATTGGAGTGGAGTTAAGCAGAGTGAAAGATCAAGGAGGATCCTGAATTAGGGAAGCAGGACCAGTAGTCTTTCCCTGAGGGAAATAGCTCCTAGCTAAGGGGGTGATCCCTATCAAATGTCAAAGAAGGAAAGTTGGAACTTGTGTGTATGTTCCTGCTTTCACAGACCAAGAAGTATCAAATTTTCAGACAAAGAATCTTACGTCTGTTTTATTTAAGCAGTTACTGCCAAGAGTTCTCTATCCACCGTTTTGAATACCTACCTGTATTATAATAAAACAGCTACTTGTGACAAACTATCTGTTCTATCAAGTTATACAAAGTTACCTCATTCCTATTGCCTGTTCACTTGCCAAATTCAAACCTAAAACCCACCTGGCTATCTGACTTGCCCATTCCCCACAGAAGTGAAATAAAACAGTTTGTTTGTTTTGAATTAACATAACCCTGTAGTGTGCCATTATCCAACATATACAAATAATAGTTTTCTGTTGGTGCTTCAATTCTCTAGGCTGGCTCAGCTTATATGTGTATACATTTAAACAACTGAGTAGTATAGATAGCGGAACCAATAATAAGAAAAGGGATTGCTCAAACAAGAAAAAGAACAAGGGAAGAAGAGGAATTGTTATAGGTACAGAACAAAGTTAGAGTCCGATGGCACCTTTAAGACCAACAGTTTTATTCAAGGTGTGAGCTTTTGTGTGCATGCACACTTCGTCAGACAATGAAATGGAATTATGTATCATAGTTGTATATATAGGAATGGTTTGTTACATTAGCATGCAAAATAATGAGGACACATTTTTTAACAGATCAAAAGAATGACAAGTTAGTTCCTGGTTATCATCTGTTTTGGTTCCACTGGGGGAGGGGGCAACATAGGTAATAAACACGTTACAATTACCTCAGGAACCTACTGTATCATCCCCAACTCATTCAGAGATGCTGACAAAGTTTGTCATCCTATGCCTTAAGAGTATGAACTTCAGCAACACAGAATGGCCATCTTAAAATTGACATGAGCTTATAGGTGACCAAATGCCAAAGAATCCCCCTTCCACTTTTCTTTCACACCCCCATAACACATCTGTATTTCTGATAGCTAGAGAATGGTAGCCACAGGAAGCAGCTATGAGGAGGGGGATTTTTGCACTGTTCCTCCATATTTCTGTCCCCCCCTTTCCCAGCCTCTCCCAAGGACTATAGTAAAGGTAAAGGTTCCCTTGCTCGAAAGCCAGTCGAATCCGACTCTAGGGTTGCGGTTCTCATCTCCGTTTCAAAGCCGAAGAGCCAGCGCTGTCCGAAGATGTTTCTGTGGTCATGTGGCAGGCATGACTAAACACCAAGGCGCACAGAACGCTGTTACCTTCCCACCGAAATGGTACCTATTTATCTCCTTGCAATTTCTTGCTTTTGAACTGCTAGGTTGGCAGAAGCTGGAACCAGAGACGGGAGCTCACTCCGTCATGTGGCACCCTGGGTCTCGAACTGCTGAACTATTGATCTTCCACAGCCTGCAGTTCAGCGTCTTAACCACTTGAGCCACCGCAGCTCCTGCCCAAGGACTATAGTTGCCTCATATTGGATGTCAGGCATACTAGGATATCCATTTCCCATAATGCACTATGGACGCTTTCCATCCCGACCACTGGGGGTGCAAGTGAATAGGAGGACAGAAGAAGAATGGGGGAGTGATACAAGAATTTCCCTTCCACTCACTCCCTATCTGGAGGAGAAGGCCATTGAGGTAGGGTAGAAGAGGAGAAGGAGAATTCAGGTGTGGGGTCTAGAAACCTAGTATCATCAGATGGGGTTCTCTGAAAGCTTAGATTTGAGCTGCCACTAAAAATAGTTTTTAAAAAAATATCCTCCAAAAATCTGGTTTGTGTGAGTTGAAATCCAGTGTGAGTCATTGGAAGCTCACCTACCTGTAATCTTTTTAGACACAGGGTGAACTTTTCACTTTCATTTAAATGGGAAGTGAAAAACAAAACCCAGAAGTTATAGAATACTACCCAGTGACATCTCACCTTTTTGCCTCACTTACTGGATTTAGTGAATTTATTACTGATGGTGGTATAGTGGAATGGGTGGTCATCTGGATTCAGATCCCTGCTCAGCCATGAAGCTCAGGTCTTGAAAGAAGTACTTAGCTGTAAATACCCAAGTACAAAATGCATGAGCAGTGAATTAGATAGGAAGGTATTTTTAGTCATATTCCTCCTTAAAACAAGCATGGCTGGCAATTGTTCTCTGCTTGCATGCATCTTAAGGAGAAACTGGGATGCAAAATACACACAGGAACATTTGACACCTGACACCCTATTGGTTATTTTCTACTTAGATATTCACACTACAGTACCAAAAATATCAGAAAGGATGGCCTCTGACTGGATGGCCTTGAATACACTCTCTTTCAATCTAAACTACCCAACACAATTATTGTGGGAATTAAATGGGTCATGCTGCTTGGTAGAAGGGTGGGATATAAAAGTGACAAATAGTATCAATAATACTAGCAGCAGTGCTATTTGCTTTCATTTCCTGGAGGCAAATTAAGCTGTGTGCAACTAGAACAGGGTGGTCTTTTCTTCTGTTCACCCATGCTCAGACTGGTGCTTTGGGACTTCCTTCAATTTGTGAGTTCACATGTTTTCCTAGGATGCTCTGCCCTGGCAATTCCATAAACCAGCAGGGGGCCGATATTTGATAGGACTGTGGTGGCTTCTCCATATCTAAACCCTGTTGAAAGATTTATGTCCCTCCCCTGGAAACAGGGATGAGTGTGTGCTATTTCTTGAGCTGGCTAATGAAGGTCAGATGCTGGGGTGAGAGTAAAAGGTTTCTTCTGGCAGAATTAGCTACAAATAATGCATCACATTCTCGCTTGTCTGCCCTTGTGCCTTGTTGAACTTGAGTGGAACATTATTTAACATAACCTCACTTTTTTGGCAATTATAAAAAATAGATGGGATGTCATGTTCCAGATTTTCTCAAATAAATTGGCCCACGTTGTGTATGTCTTTGAAAGCTCAGTTAAATGGGGTCACTCAAAGCCTACCTGCCTGGATGTGGCTTTGGCATCCAGCAGGATTTCTAATTAGATGTTATCGATAAAATACGATGTGTAAATAACTAAAGCAGTGATGATCTCCAGAATATTGCACGAGTGGCTCTCTGGTACACAGCACAGTTTGCTAAATGCCATCAACAAAGCAACAGATTTAGAGAAAATTTTATTAGGAGAACACTTCATTTGTCTTTTAAATATTTAATGCACCTTCATGTTTCACCATTACCAAATCTAAGAAGGCGGATTGGTTTTGTGGGCTGTTTCATGCATCACACAGCATGTAATAGGTGGTCCAAAGTCAGAGGACTTTAAATATTGGATTCCTGGTAACCTTTCCCCCTGGCTCCAATAGAGACCATATTAAATCTGGGTGCAGCCCTAGGTATATATACTGGATCCCTCCACTGCAACACCCAATGAGACCTTTCCAATCACTCCGTCATATATTAGAGAAGTAAGCCAGCCTCTTGCCAGATGCTATGTTAGGACTCCCAGCAGTGTTTTTCATAGTTTTTAATGTTTCTGGTCACTACTGTGTATCCCTGGAGTGGCACCCAAAGCAAGCCCTCCTGTTAGCATTGCTATAGCAAGTTAGTAGGGAAAGTGGAACAGTGGAGAGGGATCATGTTTGGGACACTGTTGTAGGGCCCCAATCCCAACCAGATCTAATTCAGGGCCTAGATTGGAAGAATTCAGTGACATGATCATATTTTCCAGAAACATTTCCTGTACAGGTAGGGACAGTATCACTATATACAACAACAAAGTTAGATTTGCCACCAAATATAAATTCAACAGGAGCTGCAACCCAAAATGTTTTCAAGCACCTGTTTGTTACATTCACACTTTACACTGTTAGATGCACATTTATAGGCTGATGTATATAAAATAGGCTCCAATCCAAATGGTGGTACATGGAACAAGCAGGGCTGTGTTTGACATCTGGACCTGGAAAGCTGTGATCCTGTCAGTGCCCTGATCTGGATAGCCTATGCTAGTCTAATCTCATCAGATCTTGGAAACTAAGCAGGGTCAGCCTTGTTCAGGATTTGGAAGAGAGGCCACCAAGGAATGCCAGGATTGTGACGTGGAGATAGGCAATGGCAAGCAAACCCTTGCCTTGAAAACCCCATGAGGTTGCCATAAGTCAATTGTGTCTTGATGGCAACTCCCCCCCAAAAAAAAACCCTATCAATCAGCTGTTTCTAAAAGAAGTTCCGGATTTACCCGGATAAAACCAAAATGTGAAGGAAACTTGTAGCATTCTCCTCAGGTAAAGCAACTGACAAATTCCAAAAAAAGCTGAATAAGTTCTGGCGACATACGGCCATACACACAACCATGATATCACTATGGTGAAAACAGATATCACAATAAGAGTTCCATGTATGGAGATCCTGTGTAGTTTGATCTTTTAAACAGCCAACATGTGGGGACTCAATTCAGATTGGAATTGTGACATGGCAGAATGGAGGTTCAGTTTTCCTCCTACACTGTTTTTCCCATCTGAAATGATCCCACAGAGGTCGTATTTGTACAGGGCAAATATATTTATTTATTTAAAATATTTATAAACTCACCTTTCTCTCAACAAATGGAATGCAAGATGGAAACAAAGTTAGAACACTCAAATACCAAGAAAGGAAGGAGCCATAACTAAATAAACAAAAAACCAATCTTCCTGTAAGAAGAAGAAGAGATTGGATTTATACCCCGCCCTTCACTGCCCAAAGGCGTCTCAGAGCGGCTTACAAACTCCTTTCCCTTCCCCTCCCCACAACACCCTGTGAGGTAGGTGGGGCTGAGAGAACTCTAACACAAACTGTCCTTGAGAGAACAGCTGTGCCAGAGCTTGTGACTGACCCAAGGTCACATCAGCAGGTGCAAGTGGAGGAGTGGGGAATCAAACCCGGTTCTCCCAGATAAGAGTCCGCGCACTTAACCACTGCACCAAACTGGCTCTCGGTGTAAATCCAAAGGTATACTTGGCATTAACAGTCCAGAAAGCCTTCTTGAGGAGCAGGGTGTTGTTGTTTTGAAAAAGAGGTGCCAGAACATTCAAGAGGGAAACAAAGCTTTCAGTCTGTGTACTGAAAACTCATGAACTTTTAAACATTTTAAAAAGAATTTTGTCAAAGAGGTTCCAGAACTCCATTCCAGCATGTTCCCCCAGAAAAAAAAGCCCTGTTGAGTTCAGTTGTTCAGCCCTTTCAGAATCCCACCAAGTCGGAAGCCTTCCTCAGCAATTTTGGGAAGCCATTCCATAAAATGGAGACAGCCATAGAAAAACCCCATGACAAGGTGTCGGCTGACTTCTCCTAGAGGATAGGCACAGCAAAAGGGGGACAATATGTTAAACATATTTTTTTTTCAAGGGCTCATATTGAGTACTGATACAGGTTTTGATATAAAACATGTATTTTTGCCCGCCTGGGACAAATAGCAACTGCACACAACCATTTCAGGTTAGAAAATGGCAAGTGAGAAAGGTTGAACCTCTACCCATCCTTATCGCCATTCCACACCCTGCATTTCATGCACTGAATTTTTTTTCCAGGGTCTCATCTGGTTGGTCTTACATGCTTCAATTATACAGGATAATTTCAAGACTCTGAATGATGTATTTTGAAGTATTCCAGCATCTGATTACATTTATTATGAACAGACATAACAAACCTTTGCAGCATTTTTTTCTTCCAATCTGATGTTATTGTACACTCCAGGAAACAATGATTTGTATCTTGACAGTACAGTACAAATTGGCAATTGATGAGCACAGACTGATTTATTGCACAAAGACAAAATCAGAAAATAAGAGGGGACTGAAGTATTGTAATTCTATTTATGGGCGTTTAATTATATACTCTCAGTATTCTCCAGAAGTTAGTAGAAATTGCTCTCTGCTCCATATTGAACAAAGAAAGATTTCAAGCTGGCATTTAGCAAGTAATGAGGAAAAAGTAAGGCAAATGGAAAAATCAACCAAAAATTGAAGTATAATTTCCTCAGTATTTGACTCAGACCGCCACTAGACATTAGGAGAGCCACAGAGTTTTGGGCAGCTGGCCTGTGCTTCATTTTCCTCTTTCCACTGGAAAAGGCTAATTCCCCACATCATGTGCCACAACTATCTTCTGAGTGACATTAAGAGAAATATTGTAGCAACGCTAGCTCTGCATTTATCATCTTTGGCTACTATGAGGAGAGCTTCTCAAGTCCTGGATAAAGATGCTGACAGCCTTCTCTACTTTGCAATTTGCACATTGCGGTAAAAAGTCTATACATGGTGAGGCAGCAGATGAAGAAGCAGAGCCATGTGAACTAGAATAAAAACTGTAGCTCAGTGGTAGGGTAGCCAGGTCTCCTGCTATAAGGTTTAACCATAGAGTTTTTGTAAACCCTAGAGCATACCATGATATCACTTCTGGTTTGTACAGGAAGTGACATCAGCTCACCATGGTGGTTTCAGTGCATCAGTCCTCACCCCCTAATAGGTCTCAGGAGGTTACAAGCTATGGCCTGGCAAACTGAGTGGTAGGACATCTACTTTTCATGCAGAATCCCCACACTGAGTTTACCTGCTGCTCCAGTTAGAAGGATCTGGTAGCAATGATGTGAAAGACATTTAACAGAGACGTTGGAGAGCCACTGCCAGTACAAGTTGACAGTACTGACCAGGGTAGACTATTTGGTCATATTCAGCATAAGACTACTTCATGTGTTCAACTATGTGCTGCTAGAAATACCATGTTGTGTACATGGATCTTTAAAGAACAATGATGTTTCCCCTATTCATTCATATCAAACCAGTGCAGTAAAACAGACTGCATCTTTCAACACAGATGACATAAAATTTAGTACATTCACAATATTCCAAGCTCCTTGTTGCCTGAGACTTCCATACAGTTTAAGAAAAACTGCCCAGAAGTTGGAGAGTTCCGGTTGTCGCATAATAAAAACCAGCTGCAGTGAAGAAAATATTCTCTACACTTCAACAGTAATAAATTTCCCCAGGTAATCTATTAAACCTGTTGTGATTTTTCCCCCCTTTTACTGCAGAAAAGGCATCTACACAGAAGGCTCTTGACACTGTTGCCCAAGGTATTTGGAAAGAAATATAGCCGCTTAATAAAATGAATGATCTTTGAGGGAACGGAATTTTAAAGTTCAAATTTATATTTTAAGAAATGGATATAGTGCTAAAGGCTAATACATCTTCCCACAAAGTCTAGTTCCCATAGCAGATTTTGAGGGGAGGGAGACAACAGCCCAAGAATCATATAATCCAACTCCTTAGTTCATTCATACTTATATCAAGCCGAAAACAGATACATTCTTGAAAATTCTGCGTACAGTATACTGAACGCTTCTTCAAAGAAAACCATCTTTTGTATTTTTGATGTACATATCCTACAGGTACCATTTTAGAAGGGCAAGAACAGTCATCACCCCTTCCCCTGATGTTTCAGATCACATGTGATGCTAGGCCATAACTACAGAACGTGTTTTGGGGCAAACTCTAGTTTCTCTGGCAAACAGCCACCAAGTGGTGGGGTGTAGGGTTGGTGAAAAGTACGGTTGCCAACTCTGGGGTGGAAAATTACTGGATATTTGGGGATAGAGCTTGGAAGGAAGGTACAAGGTTTGGGGAGGGACTTCAGTGGTATATAATTTATTTTATTTCTTTATCAAATTTTTACTCTGCCCTCCCTGCCAGAGCAGGCTCAGGGTGGCCATACAGTCCACCATACAGTCCACCATCCAAAGCAGCCATTTCCTCCAGGGAAATTGATCTCTGTAGTTTGGAGATCAGTTGTAATTCCAAGTGATCTCCAGGCATTACATGGAAGTTCATGGCTCTGTGTGAGAAGTTGACCAACTTTTCTGGTGCAGTGGTTTGAGTGCTGGTTGAGTGCTATTAAGATAAATGCCTGTTTGTCAGACTAACCTACTTTACAGGGTTGTTGTGAGGATAAAATGAAGAACCATGCTGCTCTAAGTTCCTGGGAGGAAACTGGAACCAAATACATTAAATAAACAAGAGGAATATATTATTTGATTGCATTTTCCCCTACCTTTTCCCATTGTTGACCTCAAGAGTGCATACAGAGGGTTCTTGCATTTCATACACACACCTAATAGAAGGGCATGAGCTGACTGTTGACACCTTGGTCCTCAAACATTGCTATAAGGAACATGCTATAGTCAGGTTTCTTTGGTTACAGGTTCTCTGGCTGCTGCTTTGTAGGGAACTGACCAAATCCATATCTTCTAAACTTCAACAAGTCTGCTGTCCCCATGTCTTCCAACTGTACCATAGCATGGACCAGATCTTTCCCAAACCCTGTGCATTTTTCTTGCACACCTCTCTCGCAGGGGTCTTACTCTGCAATGTGGGAAACACCTGGATAGCTGAGAGATACACTGAGAGAAAGTGTAGCATATAAAAAGCATCAGGAACAGCTTCAGGAACCCCTCCTTCCCAACAGTATAATGCTACAATGGCCCTCTCACACTCCCACTTGGCAGATGTTTGGGTGGAGATTCAAGTTCCCAGATTCAGGTCTGCCTCTTGTAGCTTGTAGCTTTGACCTTGTAGTCCTGCTTAGCTACTGGTCCTGTCCTGTATACTCAATAACTCCAGAGAGTAAGACATTGGCCTGTGTGCTATGTAGTCTATTACTGACTGGTTCAGAGGTTTTTTTACATCCGTTGGACCTGGATGGAGTTCTGCACCAGCAGAATTGTAACAAGTTTATAAGGTCAATGATTAAGGAATCTGGAAAAAGCTCTACACTGTTTAAAGGACTTGCATTTTACAATGATTAGGTCTTGATAAAGTTTGTCAAAGGTTTCCATTGACTTACGGTGACCGAATGTGGATAGTGTTCAAAAAGCTGTGTTCTTAAAAAAAATTCCTGTTGAATTGTATCTATTACATGGTAAATAGTGTGATGTGGTGGCTTAATTGTCAGAGCTCAGGGTTTTAAGTACAATTCTTGTTAGTACATTAATGACTATTGAATCCACATATGTTTGTACCTTTGTTTACACTTTAGGTGTGGTTCCACCACATTTTCTTCTTTTTATCATTTTTGAGATTGTGGATGTTGTATCAGCATGCAGTCCAAGGACCTAAAATTCCTTTGTGTGACAAAAATGAAGTGATTGATTTGCAGTCGTGATGAAGACTACCAGTGTGGTTTTTAGTATCTCCAAGAAAGGGCCTCTAAGCTCTGCCAAGAATCTGGCATTGCTGCTATTCTCCCCATGCTCATATGGGGTGGGGGACTGATATGGTCACTCTGACCAAGTGTAACCATTTGATTATTCTTAGGTGAACCCTGGGCTTAGACCCCTTTCTAAGCAAAAATATAGCTCAAGAGCTCAGAGCCCTTATTGGATAGCTGTAGGGTTGCCAGGTACCCCTAGGCAACCGGCAGGGGGCAAGGGAATTTACCAGCAGTGGGGGAGGTGGTAGGGGGGCTTACTAGCAGTGGGAGAGACCTACTCCAGTATTTCAGCCATGTCTCTGGTGATATGGCTATATTATTACTGCTGTTGTTGTTGTTGTTAAGATTTATTAACCATTCCTCCCCCCGAAGAGCTCAGAACGGTGTACACCACAGTTAAATCATACAATAAATTAAATTGTACACCATAGTAATCAAAGAATTAACAAGATAACACTATTAAAATGCAGTCTGAATTTTATGGCATTCAGTATATATTTCTCTTCCTCCATGGGGGGTGGATAATGGGCTAGACACAATGAAGGCCATTCCTGTCCTCAGTCATAAGCCTGGTGGAATATCTCTGTCTTACACGCCCTGAAGAACTGTACTAGGTTCTGCAGGGCATGGATGTCACCCAGATAGAGTTCCACCAGGCAGGAGACAGGGCTGAGGACAGCCAGATATCTTTGAGGCCAGGGATCACCAGTAGACTCTGATCTTCTGAACATAAAGCTCTTCAGGGGACATACCAGGAGAGGTGGTCCTGAAGGTAAATTGGTCTCAATCTGTTTAGGGCCTTGAAGGTTAGAACCAAAATCTTGAAGTAGATCCGGTGTTTAACCTGGAGTGTGTGCAGCTGGTGAAGCACTGGGTGGATATGTACTATTATAGGAGTACCTGTAAGTACCTGTGCCACTGTGTTCTGGACCAGTTGTAATTTCCGGGTCAGCTTCAGGGGCAGCCCTGCATAAAGTGAGTTACAGTAATCCAGCCTTGAGGTGACCATTGCATGGATCACTGTGGCTAGGTCAGGGCGAGAGAGGAAGGGGACCAGTTGTCTGACTTGGCACAGTTGGACAAATGCTAGTCTGGCAACATTTGCAATCTGGGCCTCCATAGATAGAGAGGCATCCAGAAGCACACCCAAGTTCTTGACAGTTGGTGCGAGTTTCAGTGGCATGTCATCAAGAGCTGGGAGTTGGCACCCCAGCCTGGATCCACCCCCACCCAGCCACAGGGCCTCCGTCTTCCATGAATTCACTCTCAACCAGCTCTGTTTCAACCATCCAACCTTGGCTTTCAGTCCCTCAGCCAGATTAGATGGGGTGGCATCTGGCTGGCTATCCATCAACAGATACAGCTGGATGTCATCAACATACTGGTGACAACCAATGTTCCCTCTAAGCTGAGTTAGTGTGAGCTAGCTCACAATTTTTTAGCCTCCGGCTCACACATTTTTGTCTTAGCTCAGGAAGGATGGCTCCAGAGAAAACTAATTTATGCAGCAGCCAAATCCCTCACTCACAACTTTAATGCCAGTAGCTCACAAAGTAGAATTTTTGCTCACAAGACTCCACAGCTTAGAGGGAGCATTGGTGACAACGCAGCCTGAAATTCCACACCAGCTGGGCAAGAGGGTGTATACAGATGTGAAACAACATAGAGAGTATTGACCCTTGGAACCTTACACACCAAATGGTATATCAGGGTGATACCCTCTTTCCTAGTGTCACCCTCTGTCCCCGACGCTGGAGAAATTAAGTAAGCTACTTCAAAGCTACCCCACAAGCTCCTATGTCCAGCAGCCACCAGAAGTGATGTCATCATGTTGCAGGTAGCATAGTGATGCTCTGATATTTGGACAAAAACCCTACAGTGGAAGTCATTTTTACCATAGGGTTTTGCCCAAATACTGGAAGTGATGTCATCATGTTATTGGCAACACTAGCTTCGGGCTCTTTTTGCTGATGGTAACATGGCTGAAATGTCGAGCTTGGCCTCCCCCACTGCCAGTAAGTCCCTCTGCCAGTCAACTGATCTGTGTGTGGTCTGTGGCAGGGGATTCCCCACTCACAGTGGGGCCCTGGCAACCCAAGATAGCTGGCATGAATTTATGGTGAGCTTGGAAGATATAGATGTCCTGCCAATATTGGATCTCAAATTCTACCTTACCAGCCCTGTCCCATTTATGCCTGAGATACTTGCAGAATGATCCACTTTGAAAATGTTTATTATGATTTACACAGCTTTAGAGGGTTCGATTTCCTTTTTCTCCCAGGAAGAATTCTGCTGCAATGGTCAGCTGTCCTGTAGCTGTGAGGAAAAGGGAAGGACGCTCTGGGCTCAATCACCTGTAAGAGGTTCACGAGTTTTTTAGGTAGGAGCACCACCTCCCTTTCAGCTGATATGGAATGCCAGATTCTAAAGCCAGTGCAGTTTAATTTTGGTTAGATTTCCTATAGCACAGTACTTCTTCAAGGGATGAGAAATGTTCTTGCTGTCCCACCCACCTCTCTACCCAGAAAGCAGTAATGACAAGCATTTCGATTTTGGCACGTTGTTAATTAAATATTGATTTGTTGGAGGATGAACTCAGCCATTGCTGATTTTTTTTTACTAATTAGAATAATTACTTTTCTACCTGCTCTATATAAAAATAATTTAAGGAAGAGAAATGTTAAATAAATCTAAATTATGTAGCATATTGCTATTCGCTTATGATTAACAAGTAAGAAATAGCCTAATAGCTTTGGGCAAATATTTTTAGTAACCTTATGCTTTCTTAAAAAAAAATTCTTCTATGTCATTAAGTAGTTGGGGATAATAGTTAATATTTAATGGATTTCATATGCCCTCTAGTCACATCAGGGAGACATGGAATAGCAACAGTTGCATGCTTTATTGGACAAAATATGATGCAAGGAGCGCTAAACTTGGCTGATTCACAAACATACATGTGGATCAGTCAATGACTGCATGTGTGAATTGTCGTGATGCGCAGAACTGACTGACACTAAGGGGCCCATAAGGGAGTAAGAGTATCCAAAGGAAGACTGGACTCCACAGCTTTAGTGCAAATACTATGTACAATTTATTTACACCAAGCCTCCACCAACATCCAGTTCTCAGTGACAAAGCGCTCTGCTGCAACCATTCAGTAAGAGAGAACATACACTGTACAAGCAATACATTTATACAACCACTGACCAATCAGTACAGTGCTGAATCATGATGATGCAAGTTACTCAGTGCTGGGCTGGACTGCCCTAAACTGGCTGGAACCAGCCACCCTTACAGCTCCTAGCTGTCATCTGCACTGACATAGATCAAACTCATCTAGGCCAGCCTTACACTAGACATGTATATCACGACCATCATAGATCAAATCTTGTAAACAGAAATTTCACTTCGCCTCATTTCCTTTCCTTTCCTCTATCCCTTAGATGCTCCTTGATATATACATTGTAGAGTGGAATTTCTTAAACTATTGTTTAAGGGACATAAGGACTGAAATAAATTCTGCAACTACCACTGTAACTTTAGGATCCTTATCACTCAATAAAAAGGGTATTACCTCAGACACAGATAATCCAGGCCAATCAAATAAAAGAAGAGTAATATAATACAATCTAAGTACTTCATGAAAGGGATATTCCAATAACATTTGCACTGGAGAATCAATTGAACTAGAGGTACACAAATAGATTATTTCTGAATAAGATAACTTAATATATCTACCTTTCATAACCATAAAAATGTTGGCATTTAATCTGGGGGACGGGTTCTTAAAGAGCATGGGATTTGCCTCAGTTCATTGGAAACAAATGTGCAAGAAAAATAAAAATGTTATCAACAATATGATGTGTTAAATAAGCCAGTAGTATCTGCACTCTGATATGTAGATAACGATATAGATGGATTTCTTTCACTTAAAGGATTGAGTCAGATATCATGGAAGTCCATGGTTTAATTAAACTGACTACAGTTAGTTGATAGTCCAGACATGGTATCTCCTAATAACTGTGATTAGGTAGAGTTAGAGCCCATCAAACCTGGATCAGAAGCCATGATTTGAAGTTGGTTTATCAATCGCAATTTAACAATGGTTCTGTGGGATATAGATTCTAGTCTAATCCTGGCTTGTTTTCCAGCACGTGTTTGAACACTCACAGGTTACAGAGGTGGCTGGTCAGAATCCACTGTCTCCTTTCTCTACCACTCACTAATAGTCTCCCTCACCTATAAACCAGGGTTCAAGTAATCATCTGCAAGCCAAATCCTGGTTTTACAGAGTAACCACAGTTGGTTTTGTGTTAAGTCTTGACTGAGGATAAACTTACCCATTTATTTCAACAGACATGATCTTTTCAACAGACATGATCTTTTCAACACCTCTGTATGCATGGATTGTGTCCTTCAAGTAATATGAATGGAGCTTTTGCATCATGGTTATTCAGAGCTTCTTTCCCGGTGAATAATTTCTGGATAGGGGTGGGGGGATGTGAAGTGCATTTTGCATGCTTTTGAGACAGTCTTTGTTTGGCATACTTTTCACAAAAAGCAGCACAACTGAGTTATTAATAAAGCCTCTTTTGTTTTCCTAATCAACATATGGAAATACATAGCCCTGGAGAATCTAAGATTTTAAAAAAATCTTTGCCTAAATTTCAGCTCTGGTTCTTTGCCTAAATTTCAGTTTGGAATGCTGTCCTGTTTCATGGCTGAGATACCTAAATTTTTCTACTCTTCTGGAGAAACTTCAAATATAGTAATGAAACCATCAAGGATCTCCTCAGAGAAGAAAGATAAACAAGGACATAGCTAAAATCAATATGCCCAAGACTGACTCTCTTGTCTGTCCTCCCATCCCATCCCCTTTTTGATTACTCTCCATATTACACTTCCTCCTCATCCAGACATGAAGCATTGGATTTATGTCCAATTCCTCCTCCTCCTTTGCTTCCTATATCCAATCTGGCTCCAAGTCATGTCACTTCAATCTGTACAATGCTGATAGCCCTTCTCTCCTGTCAGCTAAGACTCTGGTTCAATCTCTGATCTTTACCTCCCACTTTGAATAATTCCTTTTCTCTGTGCCTTTTATATTCTCTTTTCCATCCAGAATTCCACCTCCAAAACCATTCTCCTCTCATCAATCAGATGATGTGACAATCCTCCTTAAATCTCTACACAGGTTTCTTGTCTCTTTCAGTCTCTGACACAATCTCGTCTTTTAGTGGAATTCATGATGGTCAACCTCTCCCCCTGGGCCGAGATTCCCACAATGCATAAATAATGTAAGTTTTCAAGAATGAAAGTGTTGTGTAGTGGTTATAGGGTTACTTTGTATACAGAGTTACTTCAGGTGAAGGCCATTGATTTCAGCTTGGCATAGCATTGTACTTTTGGACTAGTGTCTGGGAGTCCTAAGTTCAGTTTCAAATTCTGACATTAAACTTACTGGGTATACTTGGTCCAGCCTCTCTCTTTCAGTCTAACCTGTGTCATAGAGTTGTTGTGAGGATAAAGGGATGGAAGGGAGAACATTGTGTGCCAACTCATTTTCTTCAAGGAAATGTTAGATAGAAATGTGCTGGACACTGATGGATTTTATAATGAGATACCTCACATTGCAGGTTTTGGCTCAGAGGCAATTTTCAGACAGTTGTAGTCTGTGTTTGGATTATACATGTAGTAACTCTAGTTTTTGTGTCAGGTGTAGAAATACTCTTTATCAGTTTTGATACCTGCGTAAATGGATGAGTCAGCCATTCATGTCTATTTTTTTTTTTAATATGGCTTATTGATTCAGTATAGATACACCCTACCCTTCTACTGAGCTTTCCTGGGTAGCTTATAAAAGTTAATAAAAGTACAGAATTAAATAAAAATTGACAAAATTAATAAAAGCTCAAAATTAAAATCAATTTCAAACAATTAGAATAATAGAATCATAGTGTTAGAAGGGACCTCCAGCGTCATCTAGTCCAACCACCTGCAGCCTAAAATTAGTGAACTTCACCGTCATTTGAAATTCTCATAAACAGCAGTAAAAACAGAGCTGATAAAATAACTACCAGTTCAGTCATAAAGTTTTAACAACTTCAATAAAACCCAAAACTGCAGCAAAAAGAGAAACAAACCCAAGAGGGTGGCACTAAAATTATCAGAACTGGGTTCACCCCACCCCAAGGAACTCCTGAAAACAACTGTTTCTCACTGTCCTCCAGAAGACCAACAATGGAAGGAGGCAAGGTTGACGGAGCCTTGTGGGACAAGGAATTTCAAAATGTGGGAACCCCAGCTGGGAAAAAGCCAGCACCCCAGACCACCACTCAGAGAAGAGCAGTGCCTGTTAATCTTAGCATATGGGCAAGTCCCTATGGGTGAAGACAGGTACCCTCGTCCAGGGCCAGTTAGGGCTTCAGTATATCAGGGATATACTACAATCACCATTTGCTACTTCTCGCTCCCATTGAGTGCAACTCAATGCCAGCCCCATTTTAAAGGGCATTAAGTACAGAATGTTGGCATGAACAAGTCCTAAGATGGGGGGTGAGGCAGCTGTTGCAGCTCTCCTGCTATCCTCAATGGAAAAACAACATTTTAAAAACCAAGGTAACTTTACAAAAACTTTCAATCCCAGGCAGGGGGAAAGCCCGAGGGAAAAAGGGAGGGAAAAACTCCCCTCTCAAACTACCAAGGAAGGAACAAGTCTTAAGATCATGGCCTGAGATGTTTGCTTCCCCCCACACACACTTTTATTTATTTATTTATTTATTTATTTATTTAAAAATACCCATCCTGATGAAAAGTTCAGAAGAACTGGAAAGCTTGCACACAACGTTGTGTCATTTGGGTTGTTCCTAATAAAAAGGGATTGTGTTGACTGTGTTCTAAGAGACTGTGTAAGATCGAACACATTCTACGGAGTCCCAGGCTTAACCTCCACAACATTGCTGGATCCACTCAGGTCAATATAAATCACATCCGAAAGCCCCGGATAAAGTCACTCTACCGACAACTTTGTGCTAATCACTTTATCGCCATAGAGCTCTGCTCTTCATTCCAAATGGGAAATTAGATTTACCCTTTTGAAGTTTATTAATATCTTTAATCAAAGTCGGTTGGAGTTGTTATAAAGAGACAAATGTTTTCATTATTGCCAAGGCTAAATTAAACTAAAACGGTTGTGCTGCCTTGGAGAGAACAGCTTCCTGTCTCACGCCAGGCACAATATTGTAGGGTGTCAGCATGGGATTTTAATGCAGGATTGGTTTACTGTGAAAGTGAAACGATCTGAGCAAATGAACAAAAAAAGAGATCTTTGTTCCTTGCCAGGAAATATTACATTTATAGCAGAAGAACTGAACATGATAATACTATGCAAATTGTGAGCTCCTGTATTGTTAAGAGCTCTGTAGAAGAAGGGGGGGAATTTCCTGAGCCAGTTCATGGCATTTTATTAAACCATGAAAGATAACCCATCGTCTTCCCCTGTGTCACTCCTGGCCAGGTCCAGACTGAGCCCCTGCGATGTATCAATGCCACTTTCATTGCCCCACATCAAATTGCATGGGTGGCTTGACTGGAGAACTGACCCTAGGTTTTCTTTTTCTTCTCACTTCCGCAGGGCAAGCTGCCAACCATCCCTCTTATAAATTTTTAAAGGTAGATGAGCCACATCCCCCATTGCATCTGTTCACTTTAAACACTTTTAGTCGTACCAACTTTGGCATGCTAGGAATAGATGACCTTTCAACATTTAACAGACGTGCAGGCGAGGGAATTTTAGCAGGCTTGGCTTTGTAAACCCTTATAGCACTGTGACATGACAAGGTGAAATTCCCTCTTTTGCAGAGCTATTAAAGGCCAGGTGCTCTAATAATGGCAGGCTGACCATCTTTGCTTGATATGGAATATGTTTTAAAATGAAGTTGAAACACCTCTACTGTTAAATCCAGACACTTTATTTCAACAGATTTTTTTTTTAAGTCTGTAGATTTATTTTGCCAGGTGAACAGTTCAATTTATCTATTACATTTTATCATGTTATTACTTTAAGGAGTAGTTTTAAAATTGACGTTACAGCAATGGTATGGCATCATTTCTGGGCCAAACCCAAAAGTGATGTCATACTGCTTTATGGTAAACACAGAGTTTTCACTGTATCCTAGAGTGGCATGAGATCACTTTCAGGTTCAGGACAGAAAAGGTGTTAAAATGGTATCACAATGACATCTTCCATGTGCCTGTTTCCTAACCTCCCAGTAGTTGCCAGTCATTGGCTGGAAACCCTGCCATGAGCTGAAGAAGAAGAAGAGGAGGAGGAGGAGATTATACCCCACCCTTCACTACCTGAAAGAGTCTCAGAGTGGTTTACAATCCCTTCCCCTTCTCCTCCCCACAACAGACACCCTGCACATTCAGGACCAAATCCTTTCAGACATACCACAGGAACATTAACCAGGTATATTTTATCTTCTACCCAAAATACACAAACCTAGTAATCCAGGATGCCCCATTGTCTCAGGCATAGGCACTATCACCATAAGGGTATCTGGATATATGGACTCTGTTCTAGGACCCTATGCCATCAACATTCCTAGTTATGTTTGCAACACCACAGACTTTCTGATAAAAATACAATCTTTGAACAACCTTCCAGAGAATACTATTTTAGCCACCATGGATGTGCAATCTTTGTAAACCAATATCCCACACAAAGATGGATTACAAGTCATAAGGAATATGATTTCTGACAACACCACAGCTGACTTTGCCACCAAACTGTGCCATTTTGTTCTTACCCATAACCACTTCTGATCAGGTGATAACTTGTTCCTTCAGATCAATTGTACAGCCATGGGCACCCACCTGGCCCCACACTATGCTAACTTCTTTACAGATGACTTGGAGTAACACTTCCTAAACTCCCACCCACTCATACCTCTCTTATACCTGCAATACATTGATGACATTTTATTGTGTGGACACATGGCAAAGAAGCTCTGGACATATTCCACCAGGCATTCAATGACTTTCATCCCACCATCAACCTGACAATGAACCAATCTATGCAAGAAATACAGTTTCTGGACACTACTGTAAAAATACACAATGGGTACATAAATACCACCTTATACCAGAAACCTACTGACTGGCAAATATACCTACATGCCTCCAGCTACCATTCTAAGCGTACCAAATTATCTATAATATACAGCCAGGCTGTACACTACAACTACATCTACTCCAATCCTGCAGACAGAGGTTCTCACTTAAGAAATATACAACAAACCTTTTTGGAACTAAAGTATCCACCTGATGAAGTCAAGATTAACAAAGCCAGCCCACGAATCTCAAACAGCTCCTCACCCACAATAATGCACCAGAGCTTGCAATGAATCCAGATGCTAACATACACCCAGACAACACAATCACTGGACCTAATAACATTAACTACACCATTTCAGTCTTATTCAGATGCTCATCTTCTAACATTGTACATGCCATTAAATATTTACAATGCCTTTTGGTTCTCTACATAGAGCAAAGCGGTCAAACCTTACGCCGGAGGATAAATGGACACAAATATGACATCAAGAATCACAAGACTAAGAAACCTGTAGGAGAGCATGTCAGCTTTCCAGGACATTCAATGGGTGACCTCAAAGTAACTGTTTTATTGCTAAGGAACTTCAGGAACAGACTAGAAAAGGAAATTGCTGAGTTGCAAGTTAATTATAACACTCAGAACAATGGAATCCCCAGGACTTAAAAGGGATATTGGTTTCTTATCTCAGTACATATGCTAACCTTGTTCAGCCCTTACAGCTCTATTCTCACCGATCCTCCAGCAAAGCCATTTTATTTTATCTCTTATTTTGAATAATAGTACTATAATCTGGAATAGTGGATTGTAATGTAATGAATAGTAGAAATTTGAATTTATTTCTCTGGTCTGGGGACAGGGAATCAGTGGGTTTAGAAGTCCCTAACCTTGTTTAGCTCTGACCTGCATGGTCCAGACTAACTCAATCTTGTTAGATTTCGGAAGCTAAGCACAGTTGGCCCTGGTTAAGTATTTGGATGGGAGACCACTAGGAAGCCCAGGGTTGCTATGCAGAGGAAAGCAAAGGTGAAGCACCCTTGAAAACCCCGCAGGGTCTCCATAAGGCAGCTGCAACTCGATGGTACTTTCCTATTCCCCCAGTTTTGTTTTGATTAACATTGTTTGAGTTTCACCAAATATCATGCACCCGAAAGTGCTCAAGACTGAATTTGACAACTTGAAATCTTATTTCTTCTCTCTTCTATTGAGCTTTAGTTCTTCTTTCTGCTTATAGAAAGCCCATGAAAGTTTGTGGTCCCCAGCAGCTTTCTCCAGGAAGTGCTTAGGGCCAGAGAAACTTAGCTTCAGCAAAAACACCATCATGCACCATCAGATCTTTCCCTATCTTTCCCTATTGGTAGTGAAGGTGTGTGGGGGGGAATGTCTAACACCACTTTACGGCTGCTCGGCTAGAGAATGAACTTTGGTAACCAAGGAGCTGATAGAACAACAGGAAACTGTAGAAGCAGTTCTAACTGGCTGAGTACAGCTGCTAATAAGTGGATCAGACCCCAAGTATGTGGAAAAATAAGTCTTAGACATACACAGCATGCTATTAGCTATGCAAGCAAGCTTCAGCAGACGATTGGCTATATTTTGTTATTAGACTATGTAATTGGTGGGAGATGACGTGATGTTACTGTGACATAAAACGAAGTAGAAATGTAAGATGCAATGGAGCGAGAGTTCAGAAGAGTGCTTTGTAACAAAGGAGTTCAGAAGAGTGCTTTGTAACAAAGGATTATTTGGCCACGGGATAAGAAATTTGTCTTAAAACTCTCACTGCCTCCAAGTGAACAGTTAAATTGTGAACACCTCATTGGGACCCAGGACTTTCACTGTCAGTAGGACAGTAGGGTAGTTAAGCAGGTGCAGCTCTTCTCGCCCTTGCCAAAAGTCCCTCTTCTGTGTATCCATTAAACCTTCAACAATCTCATCATTTGGTGTCTCTTCTGGTCAACAGCATGGCAATGGCGGCCACTGCTACCGAGGCTTGGGAGAGTGGCTAGCACACCAGCAGTCTGGAGGGGGGCTACAGAAGTGGTCTTTAAGATGAATGATAAGAGAGAGAAGATTGACTCCGTGTTTAAAGCCAAGGAATTTCTCAAACGTCACCTGGGGACTAAAGAAGATGGCAAAACTGGTTCGAGTGGCTCTGCTTCCTCCGAGACGGACAAGGACCTGGCGGCAGAAGAAGGCACTGATGCCCGACGACCAACTTATGCACTTAGGGACAGGAAACTTAAGTAAAGGCAGAAGGACTCTGAAATTGGCCTTTATGAAGCGAGCTTGAGAGATGCTCTGGAATACTCTCATAACAACTAATTAGCTAATTCTTAAACAGGGAAAGTTAGACAGGAACTTGCAGTATTCACGATATTCTGTGTAATACTAACATAGATACTAACGGGGTGGAAGATCTCCTACTCTAGGGTTTTTAGTTTAGTGTGGGTTTGCTTTCCTTTTCCCCTTAGTGTTAGTTCCCCTTCCTTTTTTCTTTTAGTTTGTAGTCTATATAAAATGCAAATAAATAAAAAAATCCCCTTCGGGCGGCCAAAAAAAAAATCTCATCATTTAGCTACTTTCTGTCAGGCATGCACAACATGTCACCTACCTGCTCCTCACCAGGTGCTCAGTGAGTCTCTGTGCTTTACTGGCTGCCATACAATGGTGAGAATTTTGTCAAGAATACGGAAGATTAGGATGCATAAGGGACCACAGGTTAAGAAGGATGACCATAATGATGGGAAGGAAGTGGGTGGACATGACAGGAGTTTGTGCCTGTGCTGTGTTTGCCCACAGCCTGTTTAATGAACAATCAACAGGGCAATCATAAGCAAAGTCAGACTCTTCTTCATTGATTTTAATGAACGTAGAAATCATTTTTGTCACTCATTTATCCCTATTACTTTGGGTCCCTCCCCCCTTTTTCCGCATGTGTTTTGCTTCCTCTGGGACTAATAGGGAGAGCAAAACACATTGGGGCGGGGGGAAGCCCTGAAACAATAGGGACAAACGAGTGACAAAAATGACAGTGCAAAAGTGGAGCCTGGTTAGAATTGCACTGCAACACGCATCGAGGCTGCGGTCACACACACTAAATAATCCACTTTCAATCTATTTCAGTGCACTTTCCAACTGGATTTTTACTATGCGAACTGGCAAAATCCAGTTGGAAAGTGCACTGAAAGTGGATTGAAAGTGGATTATTTAGTGTGTGTGACCGCAGCCTAATTGTACATTACCTTACTGCAGTGTCTTAATGAATTTTCTAGCAGCGTGCCTGGTAGCAGATCTACCGCACTTTTGCAGCAGTGTGAGTCAACAACCAACTGCAGGTTCAGATCAAGCTTTCAAATGTGAGTGAGGCCTCAAGACAAACCGTGGAAACAGAGAAGTGTTTTGTTTGGGTTCTTTGCATCTTCTAAGTCCTAGTTAAGCACTCAGAAGTGCCTGTTTATTATTTGTGCCCTTCTCACCAGACATGCCTTTGCATTTAGTCATTATAAATCAGTACATTTTTATTATCACAGTGCCTTTCATCCCTCAGACAGGAATGTTTAGCATTTTTAAAGCCAGGGCATTTGACCATGGCTCTTTCCAAATCAGCTGGAAGGAAATGTGCCAGCCAAAAAGGCAGAGATGCCAGCCAGGTAAGCTACTTCCTCAACAGTAATTACACACATGAATGAATAGGCACTGTGCCCGCAAAAGGGGTTCCTTGTATTGCAAGCCCATCCATACTGATGTGATCTTTGCGAGACTTACTTTTAAGTAAGCCTATATAGGCTTGGGTCTGGAATATAGTAATGCAAAAAAAGAACTAAGATTGAAAATGGGGGTAGTTCCCCCTCAGTTGCCGTCACTTACTAATAGAATTGTAGAATTATAACAGTCGTTCCTGACAACAGCTACAACAATCTGTTATTCTCCCATTCTTTCTCATTACACTCCTAGTTTGTCCAGGAACTAATTTGTTATGATTTATTTCTGTTGGAACAGAACAGCAGTGCAAATTCTGTGGTGTGTAGATGCTCCTTGCAATAATATTTTATAATCAACCATCTTACATGCACCTCTGGGAAGTGCTGTAACAGCTGCTCTAATCACACTTAAAAAAAATATTGGCTCTAGAACATCATTAAAAATTAGCACCATTTCTCAGCATATAGTTTCCAAGGGAGAAGATTTCTGAATAGCTGAAACCGAGGTGACCTTCTTGGGGTAGATCAGCTAGCACCTTAGAGACCAACATGATTTTCAGGGTAGGAGCATTCAAGAATCATAGCTTCCTTTGCCAGATAAGAGTCGGAATGGAGATTTGTGAGCCCTTATATCCCAATCAAAAAGTGTGAGGGGTGTTGCAAAGAAGAAACTCAGGATGCAGAGCTACAATGCACATTGCAATCAGCTTGATTACAGCAAAGGAAGAATGCTTGGGGGCAGAAAATTAGCATAGGTAGTGAGATAAGAATCCTATGTTCCTGTTCAGTCCTGGGGGTCCATTGTTCTGAGTTTATGAATGAACTCGAGTTCAGCAATCTCACATTGTGATCTCCTTTTGAAGCTTCTCTATTTGAGGGCTCTTTGGTCAACAGTGGAATGACTTGGAAGATGTTCCCCCACTGGTTTTGAGTGTTGTGGGGTTTTATGTCAGACTTATATGCTGTGTGAGAGAAGTATTATTGTCCATCATATGTCATAGATTGTAAATGATGTGCTGAACCAGTTTGAGCTGAGAGCTGTATGTGACCAATGGTGTTCTGTTTGGTCTTTCGTTTGCATCTGTCATGTAACAAGTTGTACTTTAGTATCATTCTGGCTTTGTTGATCCATTTATTTATTCTATAGTTAAGTATTGTAATGCCAAAGGTGTTTGTTATAATTCCTGCAGGTGAGAATCCTTGTCTAGGGGATGGGGATGGATCTGACATTTTCAGACAAAATCAGCAGGACTTACTTCTTACAACCCAAACAAAAGTATGCTTACTCAGAATAAGTTCAGTGGGAATCAATTCTGTGAAGCTGGCCAACTCTGACATATCATGAAAAGCGAGCTGTCCATTTGTAAATGGGATGCCTGGGATTGTGGCCTTTGTTTTCACTTAATTAAAAAGTGACAAAGCCCTTCCCAAATGCACCGCCTCACTTGACACATTGCCATGCACGTCTTCTAGCTAGGGTTACTGCTGTGCCAGAGGCCATTTTCTTGCCTGAGGCAAAGGTTCTTTCTAGAGGATTTGGGCAGACAAAGAATGCTCAGCGAGGCAAAGCACTGTGGTACAGAGATACTTTAATTGCAGAACACAAAACAACAATGTAAAGATGCTCACATCCCTTCAGTTGCTAGGGGCTTCCTAGGAACAACAGCTTCCGGCAACTTCAAATCCAGCAGCCCCAGTAAAGCCCAACAACTGCAGTTTCCTATTCCTGTTTTTATAGCCTGCTTAGGCACCGCCTCCTAGTATAAGCATCACCTGACAGGCATGCTGAGTCAGGTTCCAGTGCCTGCACTTGACAACCCCTTATTAGGAAGGGAATTAACTCTGCAGCTATTTGGATACCTTAAACTCAGACAACACCATTCCCTAACACATCCTCAAGGGTTTGTTCCATGATGGCAGTACAGTTACCAATGAAGAGAAGAAGAGGAGATTGAATTTATACCCCACCCTTCACTACCCAAAGACACCCTGTGAGGCAGCTGGGGCTGAGGGAGCTCTTTTGAGAACTGCTCCTGAGAGAACAGCTCTGAAAGATGTCCAGGTGGGGTCTGGAGTTCTCCCAGAATTACCCCTGATTTCCTGACTACAGAGATCTGTTCTCTTGGAAGAAATGGCAGCTGTGGAGGGTGAACTCTATGGCATCACATCCCTACTGAGCTTCCTGCCATTCCCAAGCACTGTCTCCTCAAGTCTCTGGGAATTCCTCAAGCCAGAGGTAGCAACCCTATGTAAAGTATTGGGTTCGAGACACGTTGTAGTGAAATCAGCTCATATGGTTTATTTGAAGCATGAACTAAAGACAAAATAGCCGGTCCGAAGACAGGCTTAAATCTCCCAACAAAACCACATCCTGCTCCCAGTGATAGGTCTATTATTATACACCCAAATCCCATAGGTCCTTTCCTGAATCTGAGCCATCCAACTGGTCTATTCTAGGATCCGTGCTTGGCATTGTTCTCCGATGCTAAGCTACACCCGTTCACATGGCCACGTGTAAACCCCGATCGGGTGTGCGGTCCATGTTAGTATACAACACCTATTTCTAACACTGTTCCATGCGTAGTTTTAATAACTTCCACCAAGCAGCATGCGTGCAAGCCCAGATGGTAACATCTGCAATGTTGCTTTTGCACACAACACCAGCTTCCTTATTGAAACCAATGAGGCTCAGCAAATACTGTAGCACTAAGCAGACACTCATGTCTTTGTAAGATCAAGGGCCAGTGCATCCAATTTACTGGTGCCTAATTGGGATGGGACTATAAAAAGCTTTGACCCAACTGTAGGGCTTCAGAGCCTGGGTCTGCAGAAAACAGCTTGTGAAACAGCATGTGCATCAGGTGTGGTCCTTGGACATATTTTACTGAGTATTTTTAGTGTGTTTTATTTTGAATGCTGAAAAACATATGTAGCCAAACTACAGATGTTCAGGCTTGGCATTTGCAATAACAATCAACAGTGAACAAATCAGCAGCACATATAAGAAATTTGACTCCAGACTTTCATGCCACAGCCCTAAATATCTATTCTTAAAACTATCCTGTTCACAACACTAATGGTGAAATCCTAAGAACACTTCTCAGGGACTAAGGCCCACTGAATAAATCGCAAGTAGGATTCTGAATATACCAGCCTAGGATTGCTCTCTAGCCAGCATGGTGTAATGATGAAGAGAGGTATATAAAAATATGTGCTATAGGTTCACTGTTGCTTTACATGCTGAAATCAATGTCTGAGAGCCGGTATGGTGTAGTGGTTAAAAGCAGTGGACTCTAATCTGGAGAACCGGGTTTGATTCCCCACTCCTCGACATGAAGCCTGCTGGGTGACCTTGGGCCAGTCACAGTTTTCCAATTCTCTCAGCCCCACCTACCTCACAAGGTGCCTGTTGCAGGGAGAGGAAGGGAAGATGATAGTAAGCTGCTTTGAGACTCCTTAGGGTAGTGAAAAAGTGGTATAAAAATTGTTATCGATTTCCCATGATGTGCTGAAACATTTTGATGAGTCCTTGCCAGTGGTGCTCACCTGCGACACTTCTTCGTATGGGGTGGGCGCTGTTTTGGGCCACACGCTTCCTGATGGCAGGGAGGTTCCCATGGCCTACTACTCGCGGACTTTGTCAACTGCTGAGAGAAACTACGCACAGATCGACCATGAGGGCCTGGCAATCGTAGTAGGCGTTAAGAAGTTTCATGACTTCTTGTATAGGTGTCCCTTCACCCTAGTGACAGATCATCGGCTGCTCCTTGGCCTCTTCACTGCTGACAAGCAGACCCTGCAAGTCCTCTCCCTGTGGGTCCTCCACTGGTCCCTGTTCTTCGTGGGCTATCAATATCGCCTGGAACACCGCCCGGAGAAGGCGATGGGGCATGCTGATGCCCTCAGCAGGCTACTGCTCCCAGAAGTTGAGGCCGACCCGGCTCCAGTGCACCAGGTCCTCCTCATTGAAGACCTTCCCGATCAGCCCCTGCAGGCTGGGGATGTCACCAGCCGCTCGACCCGAGACCCCATCATCTCCCAGGTTTTGGACTGGGTGGTGAGGGAGTGGCCTGCGACCCCCCTGGGCCTGGAGTTTACCACCTTCACAACCCAGAACGGATGAACTGTCGGCACACAAGGGGTGCCTTCTCTGGGGAGACAGAGTCATTGTCCCCAACACCCTAAGGCATTGCGTCCTTACCGTGCTACATGAAACCCCACCCAGGAATCGTCTGGATGAAGGCCCTGGCCAGGAGTTATGTCTGGTGGCCAGGGATCAGTGGAGAAGTGGAAGCCTGGGTGCGGAGATGCCAGACCTGCCAGTTGGTGCACCCAAATCCACCTAGCGCACCTACCCAGTCCTGGGAGTCAACCCACAAGCCATGGTCCTGGCTGCACATTGACTTTGCTGGCCCTTTCTAAGGGCTGCTCTTCCTTGTCACCATGGGCTCATACTCCAAATAGTTGGAGATCAGCGTCATCTCCACAATGTCCATGAAAGCTGTCATCTGCATGCTGTGCTAAATATTTGTGACACATGGACTGCCTGAACCCATCATCTCCAACAATGGGGTTCCTCTGGAGAAACTTAATTAGACACATAAGGTCCGCTCCCTACCACCTGGCCACCAATGGACAGGCAAAGCGAATGGTGAGGACAGCCAAAGAAGCCCTCTGCCAGATCACAGACCACTTCCTCCTGACCCAATGGATGATGCCCAACCCATCACTGGCCGATGTCTAGCCGAACTCCTGATGGGTCAGTGGACCACCATTCTGTTGGACCGGCTACATCCCAACCAGTCACCAGAGTCAAGGAAGCTAACCAAGCAAAGGGAAGCCACCCCAGGGGTTCCTCCTGGAAGACCCCATCTTCATCAGGAACTTTGGGAAGGGGCCCCCATGGCTAGCCGGCAGAGTCATCTGACCAAGGAGGCCAGTTTCCTATGAGATGTCCATGGAGGATGGCCAGCTCTTAAGGAAGCATGTGGACCAACTACAGTGGTGACAGCTCCCGTCTGAGGAGGCCCCTTCACAGCCCGTAGGGACCGAGAGCTACACCCCAGAAGAAAGCGGGAGCAAAAGTCCACCCATGCCAGTTGAGATGCCAATGGTCATGACGCCACCCGCACTGCCAGGGCCAGGAGAGGTGCTGCTGCTGCCGCAGCAGAGTGTCCAGGCCAAAAGCCTGGAGCTGGTTGCGAGCAACCCAGTCCTGGCACCCTGGCATTCCCTGCAAGAGCGCCAGCCACCAGCCTACCTACAGGACTATGTGACTTAGGTTGGTTTTGAACTATGTGGGGAGGGGTGTTATGTCTGCGGACCACCACCAAGGGTCTGCGGCCTCAGTCCTGAGCTTGGTTCCAAATACAATAGGGGTCAAGGATCCTAGGCCACCCTGAGCCCTCCAATAGAACCTTTGGCAGGAGATTCAAACCCTCCAATGGAACTATGGGTGTGTCTGGGTTGAGTGTATATAGTTGGCTCTTGCCAGCCACTAGTTGTCTTTTGTGTGAAGTACAATAAATGCAACTTGTTCAGCATGTTGTATTCTGAGTCTCCATGCTGTGAAGCCAGTACTTTTCAAAAATCAACTCTTCTTCTTCTAAATGCTCTTCTCAAAATTAAGTAATCAAAACCTTGTGTTCTTCAGTATCCAGAAATCTTTCTGCTGCAATCCTAACATCATAATAGGTATAGCTGCAGGCCTACCTAGATGACACTTTCATGCTTGACCCATTCCAGTCCGGCTTCTGCCCAGGCCACAGGACTAAGACAGCACTGGTTGCCCTCAAAGATGACCTCGGAAGGCATCTGGATCGGGGCGGGACGGTGGTGCTCCTGTTGTTGGACCTGTCAGCAGTGTTCGACATGGTCGACCATCAGCTGCTCACCAACCGCCTCGCCGACGTGGGGATTCGGGGCCTTGCTTTGCAATAGCTCATCTCCTTTCTCCAAGGTCGGGTATAAAGGGTGGCACTTGGGGAGAAGCTATCCCAAAGGCACCCACTGGTTTGTGGAGTGCCCCAAGGGGCAGTTCTCTCCCCAATGTTATTCAACATCTATATGCGCCCCCTTGCCCAGATTGCCCGGAGGCATGGGCTAGGGTGTCACCAATATGCCGATGACACCCAGCTCTATCTGCTGTTGGGTGGTCGGTCTGGCTCTAACCCGGAAGATCTGGACTGAGCACTGTGGGACGTAGCGGGCTGGCTTAGGCTGAGTCACCTGAAACTGAATCCGATGAAGACGGAGGTCCTGTGCTTGAATCAAAGTGGTACGGGGTTAGGGGTCCCTCTCCTGGCCTTCGGTGGGGCACCTCTGGATGCTTCCTTGTCAATGGAGGCCCAGGTAGCAGGCACTGCCAAAGCAGCCTTTTACCATCTCCAGCTGCTTAGGCAGTTGGTCCCCTTCCTCGAACACAATGATCTGGCATCAATGATCCACGCGATGGTCACCTCGAGGCTAGATTACTGCAATGCTCTCTACATAGGGCTGCCTGTGGGACAACTCCGAAAGCTGCAGCTGGTGCAGAATGCAGCGGCCAGATTGTTGATGGGGCTTCCCTTGCGGGAACACATCCAACCTGTGCTAAAGCAACTGCACTGGCTGCCAATAGCATTCCGGATATGCTTCAAGGTGCTGGTCTTGACCTTTAAAGCCCTAAATGGTCTGGGGCCTGCCTACCTGAGGGACCACCTTTCCCCGCACGTTCCCCCGAGAGCACTGTGTTCAGGGACTCAAAACCGTCTGGTCCCCCCTGGCTCACGAGATGCCAGGCTAACAACAAGAACCAGGGCATTCTCTTTAGCTGCGCCGAAACTATGGAACGAGCTCCTGGTTGAGATCCGAGCACTATGGGATCTACAACAATTCTGTAGAGCAGTAAAGACCGAGCTCTTCTGCCAAGCATTTTGATATGCGGCCACACCGGCACTGCCACAACAGCATTAGCACAAGCACTTGATATGCTGCCCTACTGGTATCAACATTTATATAGCACTTTAGGTGGAACGCCGCCATATCTTAATGTATTTTAATGTATTTTAATGTATTTTAATGTAATCTAGCATTTGTTGTATTGATTGCACTGAATTGTTTTGGAGGGAGTAGTATTGTGTTTATATTGTGTATTGGTTTTATCTGTTGTAAGCCGCCCTGAGCCACCTTGGTGGGAGGGCAGGATAGAAGTTTAACGAATAACTAAAATAATAGTTTGATTCTTAAAGAAAAAGAAGAAAAAGTGATGGCTGATGTAACATGGATGGTACTCCAAGACGGTACAATAACAGCTTAAAAACGGCTTAATAAGGGTAATGTGAAATTCCCCTTTGTCTTATGAAGGACCTCTGGGAGGGATCGAAGAACTGAACAGAAGATGTATGTTTCATTTGGTAAAGTGGTCGTGCCTCTTTCTTTCATCTAGTCCCACAAAACAGGGCACTTTATCCTCGTTTCCCCCACTCTGAATTGAGATATTTCCCCACACTCCATTAATGCAGTTAAAATTTTGCAGCTTTTCCTTGTTTCACAGAGGCTCCTGCTTTGGAAAGTTTTGTAAGAAACCCCTGCTGATCATGTTTTCAAATGCCTTCTAGCAATAGGCCTTTACTGTGGTTTATTTCTCCCAAATAGCAGTCAGTCTTATAAATCTGTGTTTGGATTGCCAGGTCTTCGGGTGTGACCTGAAGAATCTGGGTATTGTTCTCGGAGTCAACAGGTCAACCACAGAGTGAGATCCTAGATCCAGGGAGGGAGCTTTTCAAGCCTTTACTCCACTGCTGAGTACTAAACCAGACCTTTTCTTTGCATGTTCTTCCAGTCTCAAGGTCTTTTTCTTAACTCAGAATGGATGATTGAATGGCAGCCGTCAAGCAGGCATAATAAACACATTTTGAAAATACATACCATCATGTGGCATGAATGAAGAAAAATTAGATGTCCCTGATTTTTAAAACTTTATTTCACTTATGAATATATTCAAAGAACACATAAATATATACAAAATATATACAAGTAGTGGTGGTGGTAGACAAGTCACAGCTGAATTATGGTGACCCTATAGGATTTTCAAGGCAAGGGACATTCAGAGGTGGTTTGCCATTCCCTGCCTCTTTGTCATGACCCTGATTTTCCTTGCTGGTCTCCCATCCAAATACTAGCCAGGGCTGAGCCCGCTTAGTTTCCAAGAACTGTACAAGATCAAACTTGCCTGGGCTATCCAGGTCAGGGCATACAGGTAGTATTCAACTATAACTGCAATAATAATAATATTCATATTGTGATGCACAGGCTAGGTTCCATCTCTCTCTAAGAGCAACCAGTGAGAGCCAACAAAATGTTGAGAGATGGAAACTTGCAAAATAGCCGTTGACAAAAAAAATACAGTTAGGTGTTAATAGCAGAGGAGTTGACAGCTTAGGGACTGAGGAGGAAAATGAGGATGTTTGACAGAGTAGAACTGTGCAGAAGAGCTGCTTCGAGCAGGCTGAAAACAGTAACTAAAAGATCCCAGTTGGAAGAATAAGTTCAATGTAAGTGAAACATTGTTGCTTATACCTTACTTCCCTCAAAAGATCATACCATAAATAAACGTTTACTTGTTTTGATTAACTCAGTGGGCTGCATGTCTAAGGAAAAGAAGCGCACACATACACAATTTAACATTAGAACAGTGTGTGAGCCCCAACCCCAATAGCTCTATGTGAGTGGGGGCTTGTTACTAAAGGGGACTGGGCTACCCTGTTTGTGGATGCTTCTACGAATAAAAGAGAGGACCTGAGATGTGAAATGGTCATGGCTATATTTTCAAACAGACAAGAAGGGCAGTTGGTAATGTCCTGAACTACGTATAACCCATAACTTAAACAAGAGATTAAAGAGGTTGGTGGGCACTCTGTGTGAGTGGAGTGGAGAAGGGGCATCCCCACCCTCTCACTCTGTGTGTGTATATAAATATATATATATATATATATATATATATATATATATATATACACACACACATACACATATGTACACATACCTAAATTAAAGAAAATAGCTACCTAGCCTGATTTTTGAAACATCATGTTATATTAGGCTCTACCTGTTTCTCTTTCTGCCTACCTTAAAGCTCCCAATTTTCACCCCAAGATCTGAGCCTCAGAAAACCTGGCAATCCTAGTCACTTAGTATGCCAGCCTCCAGGTGGGACCTGAGGATTCCCCGGACTTACAGCTCAACTCCAGACTATAGAGATCAGTTCCCCTGAAGAACATGGATGATTTAGAGGATGGACTCTATGCCAGAGTACCTCACTGAAGTCCCTGTCCTCCCCAGGCTCCATCTCCAAATCCCCAGGAGATTCCCAACCAGGATCTGGCAACCCTATCCCCATCCCTCACTGGTAGCCAGGAGAGACCTGGCATCCCTATTTCAAATCACACACACACACACACAGCTCTTTTTGTAGCAACACACCCCTAATGTAGCCAATCCTCCAAGAGCTTACAGTGCTCTTCTTAGGGATGTGTTGCCTAATATGCAAAGGAGTTCCTGCTACAAAAAGAGACATACATATATATATATATAAGCTACCTATATTTCTGTTTTGGAGTGGCAAGATTCCATGCACTCGCTCAGCCACTGGCCCGTCAGCCACCACTCAAGAGTACTTGCGTGCCATTGGCTGGGTGCTGGGTCTGCTCCTCTTCCCCGCCCACTCCTCTTCTACTTCAGCCACTGTGCCCTGTCAGAATTACTGGCAAATGGCTTTCTCTCTTGACAAAGATGCTTTTTCTGCTTGCCTCCAGTGTGAGACTAACTGTCCCCTCAGTGGCTGTTGGTAGGTGTCACAAAATGGCAGTTACCCATGTTTGTAAGACGGCTGTGGTTCTTTGTTTAAAATGTTCCCACATAAGGTTTAATTGAGCTGTAGTTCCAGAGAGGGGCCTGCAGAGGTATCGCTCACTAGGTTGAATGGGGTTTTCTCATCTGCTGGCCTACAGTTCCCAGCTGCCCCAAGGCCAAAAAGTGCAGGAAAACAGGGACTGTGCCAAGGCAGTCTTTGACTCTGGGAGGCAGCAGAGATTCAGCCACTCCAGAGTTGGCTGGACTGGGGAATGAATGAAAGTTTTCTTGCTCTCTTGGGCAAGAGAGAGAGTAGCAGCCAGTCCAAGGAGAATCCTATCCTGAGCCCACAACCTCCAGAGGTAGAGAGTATTGTGTGTAGGGAAAGAGGATTGCGTTTAACCCCTGCTGATTTATGCCATGTTGGTTCATAGTGTGTGCTTACTCCTACAGTGTATGTATGCTCTATGACCATGTAAATAGTTAAATAAATTCTTTAATTTGGGCTAAAAATCTGTGTTGTGCTCTGACCACATAGTCTTCCCTGCTCTGCACAAAAACAAATGGAGGGGGTAGTTCAGGGAAGCAAGGAAAGGCCAGACCCTTGGGTTGCCAACTTTCTAGGGCTCCCCCAAAGATTGGGGATTCCATCTCCAAATAGGGAGATTCGTCCACAGGAGTCTCATTGTCCCTCTAAAAAGGTAGTGATGATTCCGTGAGTGGTGACAGCAGACTTAAGGAGTGAGATACACCATGGGACGAGGGTGGGAGGCAAACAGCTGAGTTGTAAACTGGAGCCCGTTTCGCCATGATAGGCAACCAAGCTTGGTTCAGACAAAGGAAGGAAACCCTTTGCACGCCTTTGTGAGGAACTCATTGGGGCCAGTCCTGACTAGAGTTGCCAGCTCCAGGTATGGAGATTCCTGGAGATTTTCTGGTAGAGTCTATGGAAGCCAGGGTTTGGGAATGGGGGAGGCCTCAGCTGAATAGAATGCCATACAGCCCACCTTCCAAAGCAGTTATTTTTCTCAGGGGTGGGGAGATCTGTTGTCTGGAGTTCAGTTGTGATACCTGGTGATCTTCAGGCTTCACCTGGAGGTTGGCTGCCCTACGCGTAGCTTCAGAGCAGGGTCTGCTAGATCCAGGTTCTTACTGTAGAAGCTGAGTGGGTGATTTTGGACCAGTCACAGACTTTCAGCCTAACCTACCTCACAGGGTTGTTGTGCAAGTCAAAAGGGGGAGAGGAGAATGATATAAGCTGCTGCTTTGGTCCCCATTGAAGAGAAAGACTACTTTCCCCTGGGAAGTCATTGTTGCCAATCTCCAGGTGAGGGCTGGAGATCACTCAGAATTACAACTGCTCTCCAGATGGCAGAGATCAGTTCCCCTGGAGAAAATGGTGGACTCTGTGGCAGTCAGGGCTTCAGAGCATGGAAGAGGCTGCACGTTTGTGTGTGGAGAAATGGAAAGCTGAAGAGAGAGGGGGAAATAAAGGTAGGTTGATGCTTGGCTGGGAAGAAGATAGGGTTGCCAACTCCAGGTGGGAAATTCTTGGAGATTTGAGGGATGGATGAGTTTTGAGGAGGGGTGGGACCTCAGACAGGTACAATGCCATAGACTCCACCCTCCCAACCAGCCATTACCTTCTGGGGAGCCACTGTTGGCAATCTCAGGAGAGGGGTGGAAATCACTCAGAATTACAACTGATCTCCAGAAGGGAGGGGGGAGGAGATGCAAAGCAGAAATCAGAGGGGCAGATAATGGCAGGTTGATGCTTGGCTGGGGAGGAGATAGGGTTGCCAATTCCAGGTTGGGAAATTCATGGAGATTTGAGGAGTGGAGCCTGGAGAGGGTGAGGTTTGAGGAGGGGTGGGACCTCAGACAGGTAAACTGCCATAGACTCCACCCTTCAAACCAGCCATTTCTTCTTGGGTAACAATTGTTGCCAATCTCCAGGTGAGGGCTGGAGATTACTGAAAATTACAACTGCTCTTCAGGTAGCAGAGATCAGTTTCTCTGGAAAAAATGGTGGACTCTGTGTCATTATACCTTGCTGAGGTCAACACAGCACATTGACACTGAGTGCTCAAGGCCTTGGCACTCTCCCAGAGCTTCTTTCTAGAGCTTGTTGTATTTATTTCCACAACGGGCCTTATTCCTAGTGTGTGTGTGTATGTAACACACAGACACATCTCTCTATATAACGACAGCAGTCCATAAACAGAGAAAACTAGTTGTTAGAGAGATATGTTTGAGCCTTATTTTCTCCCCTGCATGTTACTTTTTTGTGTGCTTGGAACCTGAAGGTGTACTCAATCATTTAGTGCATTGTTCCCACACTGCCTTCCAGAAGTTCAGAGTGGAAAATTTGTGTCTTCTCCTCCACTCTGCTCTCATAACAACATTGTGAGGTAGATTAGGCTTAATGAGAGTGATTGGTTTGAGGTCACTTAGTAAGTTTTATGGAAAGTTGGAATGTGAGCCCATGTCTCCAGAATCCACATCTGACACTCTGACTACATGTTGATCAAATCCAATAAGAGGAGACTCTAGGACTGTGCACGGGTTTATAGCATGAAATGCGGTCCTTCAAACAGGCAGGCCTCAATTTATATAGGGCTTTAAGAGTCAAAATCAGCAATTCATATTGGACCCAAAGCAAATGGGTGACTAGTGGAGCTAGGTGGGAATGAGGTGAGCCACCTTATTTTTGTACCATCTGTAGCTTCCAAGTTATCTTCAAGTGCAGCCCCATGTAGATCCCATTGCAATGTCACCTCCATTTTCAGAAGGATGGTTCAGTTCATATATTGCCTTGGGCCTGAGATAATGTTTTAAATAAATACCCTTCATATGAACCCTAACTTGTGGTATAGCCTGGATACATGGTTACCATTTCATCTGGGGTCTTCGAGACCAGGCGTTGGCTTTAATACTATAATAGAAGAAACCTTTTTTAAAATGGGTTCTGGGCTTTTGACAGAAACCTATGATAAAAAGAAGGAGAGTAATGGTGGTCAAAAATGACAGCCTACCTACTGGTTGAAGGCCAATGTACCAGATGTGCCAGATAATATGCTATTACATTTAGTTATCCTACTGCTTGGTCCAGAACATATCCTTAGCCATGCAGACAGATGAAGATAAAGCATGGATTGACTTGAATGCTGTATTTGCCCATAGAGGCTGTCTCTGTACTAGCATAAGCCTCTGCTTGATTATGTGCATGTCATAAATGCCTCTTAGAGATAACGAATGAATAGTGTTTAAATATAAATGAATGAGTGTAATTCTTAGGACAAAGCCAGCATCAGCAGCAGAACACATAAAACAGAGATTTCTTTTCATCAAAATCAGTGACACAACCTCATCTTCCTGCAAGACGTTTGGTGTGTATAGCATTGCAAATTATTCATGGCAATTCAAGATACATGGGCTCCTACCGCCGTCAAAAGGATGTCAAGCTGATGGCGTACTTGGCTGTGAATTTTTGATGAGGCATTGCATAAATCCTTTCCAAAGGAGATTACACAGCTACATCAATAAACAGCATTAAAAATCAAGTTTCTGAAAAGCCCGTGGAAGGCAACGAGTGCCATTCGTACACAAGAGAGAGTTTTTCCTTTGACTTGCTCAAGCAGATCTTCACTGCAATTTCACCATAGACAGAGAATGAACATTAGGGCACACAAAGCTAAACCAAAGTTGAAGCCAGGCGGCAACTCCATAGAGGTTCAAGGTCAAAATTAATTCAGCTTTTCCATAGTTTCAAGGCAGAGCCAGATTATAGGCATTTCCAGAGAGGGTTTTCCCCCCACTAGGAATATGCTGTGTTGGCAGCTGTGGTTGAGAATTATTTATTTTTTACATCAGGAGTCCCCAACCATATTAAGCCAGTGTAAATACATTCAGAATTTGGAGAAAGACCATAATAAAATGGATTTCATGGGAGGCAAGGCCCATCTCAACATAACACCATGGGAGCCAGTTTGGTGTAGTGGTTAAGTGCATGGACTCTAATCTGGGAGAACCGGGTTTGATTCTCCACTCCTCCACTTGCAGCTGCTGGATGACCTTGGGCAACCCATAGTTCTGTCAGAGCTGTTCTCTCAAGGGCAGTTCTCGAAAGAGCTCTCTCAGCCCTGCCCACCTCACAGGGTGTCTGTTGTGGGGAGGGGAAGGGAAAAGAGTTTGTAAGCTGCTCTGAGACTCTGAGTGAAGGGCGGGGTATAAATCCAATCCCTTCCTCCTCCTCCTCCTCCTCTTCTTGTTCATCATCAACATAATGTCAGGACATTCCAAACCAAGCATTTTCCTATTATGGGGACTATGATTTCCTGATAGGCACTCCCTGCAACCTCAAAGGCCTTCTGGGATCTGCCAGAGTACCTCCTCTTCCACTAAGGTGGAGTAAAGCCAGGACTGAGTCTTTTGCTTTATCATCATCATCATCCTCAACTCATCATAGAGAGCCTATATGGATTGGATTTCCTAAGTACCAGTAGGATATCCCGTAGAGTATGATCTACATTATATTTGGGTCATTCCTTGTCAGACTTCTTGCCATTACATTTTGATTTTTTTTGATAATACTCAAATATAGGAGACTATTTATGTTGGTTTGACTGAATGCTGTCTCTTTGGAAGAAATTATAGCCCATCAAGGGAAGATTCCCTTCTCAGACAGGCTTTGCAACTGCACAACAGGAAGGACTGTCATTCTAGAACATTGTTTATTTGGATGTGCCCTGCTCATTTCAAAGAGACGGTGCTGGATCTCCCCTTTTATACACAATATAGCAATGTTAATAGACTGTTATTAAACAAAAATAGGAGAGATGATATTTAGTTGATTTTGATTTATCTGACCTATCAGTGTGAGCCATTCAAAACCATTGGGTTATAAGAATGGATTCATTACAGTAAAGCTTTGAGGAAGAGGTGATTTGGGGAAGAAGGAAATGGGCACCAGGAAACACTCCAGTGGGTACCATGGTGGCCATGGGTGCCACATTTGAGATGACCGATCTATCTATACCATGAGTGCACGTGCCGTTTTACAGTTTAACATGAATAAATGGCAGACCAGAGCCCTCAGTGGCTTACATTTTAAATACCCATATGACTTTCTACAAATAAGAATGTTAGTTTCAATAATGGGAGAGGCCTTTGCATCTGGAACCCTGAAATGGCAGCATTGCCAGGGGGCCCTGGGTAATACAGTTTCCAGGGCATATTAGATATGCTTATCATTGCATTTCCCAGTATTTGGCAGGACGTTTTATGAGCCTCTGTTTATTCTGGAATGGCAATTAGATGACAGTCTAAATCCATGCTGGGAATTCACCTTTAACTTTGAATTCACATAAAACGTTTTATTGCTGTGCTATTTGAGATCTACCAAGCCGAATGCCACATAGTAGCTACATGACCTCGCCTGACAGATCTTTGACAGCCACCTGTTTTTGCAGCCCCGAGCTCAGGAGACCTATCTGAGCATCTAGAGGGTTGCTATATCTAGTTGGTTGACTGTGTTCTGCTTGGCAAGTCACAGGCTGCAAAGGACTGATCCATCTATGCATACTTTCTATCTCTGCTTTCCTCTAAGAAGCTCAAGGGAGCAAGGTTATCCAACTGGATCCTCAACAGTCCTATGAAATAGGCTATGCTAAGAAAGAATTATTGGCCCATAGTCATCAGTGAGCTTCACAAGTGAGCAGTAGATTTGAACCCATAATTCCTCAGTCCAAATGCAATTCTCTATTACTCCTTGTTCTTGCTGTATGTATAATTCTCCTTCTTTCTCCTCTGGTATTCCTGAGGCCACTTACTTTTGGATGGAAGACAACACATTTGTCGGTCATGAGCCATGGAAGGAAGGAAGGAAGGAAGGAAGGAAGGAAGGAAGGAAGGAAGGAAGGAAGGAAGGAAGAAGGAAGGAAGGAAGGAAGGAAGGAAGGAAGGAAGGAAGGAAGGAAGGACCAGTGAAATCATGGTTCCAATGCAACACATATCTACAAAGAGACACATATAAAAGGCAGAAACAGTTCATATGAGTGAACAGAATTGGATGAATTCTTTTTCTTAATGAACTCTTTTATCCTTGTGTGCTTGACAGTATTTCTCAAGACACTCTCAATCTGATACAAGCAATATTTGTTCTTTTCTTATTATCCCCTACCACACAGTATAAACTTTAAGTCAGGGAAGGCACACACATACACACCGCCACAGCAATTTGATACGGCAACCTGCCACTTGACATTTGATTGCCTAGGAGGGAAGAGGAGCATGAAGGGAAAAGGACTTCACAAATTCACTCCATGTAGTTCCAAGATTTTCCAGGGTTTTTTTTTTAATATATATATATATATTAAAGCTTTGGTGAGTCTTCTCAAGTTCGTAGTCTGTGACAGTACTGAAAGCTTGACTACAAACGAAGAAGTAAACCATTTTATTGATTTCAATTTCATTAGAAATACAGTTTGTGGAGAACAGAATCCAAGTGGAAAACTGACAAATCAATTCTTTCTGAAGTTTATTTTTCAGCTAGAAGGTTCCCGGCGATGAAAGGATCCATACAGTGATATTGTAAGTGACACTGCATATTGATATTTTAATGCATAAAAATTACCTACCATGATGTAAAACAATTTCATTAACTCCCACAATCAATACTGTGAAATAGGTTCCTAACAGCCTTTTTTTTTAAAAAAAAAAAGAGCTGAAACTTCACTTATCAGCTGTCCAGGAGGAGAGACTGGTCTTGGATTCAGTCTCCCACTCATGTTTCTCCCTTATCAACTGCTCGTTGACAGGATGGCGGCTTTTTAAAGGGCTAAAGGCAGGCAGCCCCCACTATTCTGTGCTTGCCCTGTTGGGTGGAAGCCAAACAAAAGAAGGATATAACTGGGCTTGGGATGGCACTGGTAATCTGTAGACTCGCATTAGGCCAAGGGTGCCTGCCAAGGGATTTTAGAAGGTGGGCTGGGCCAGGTGGGGCATATGCTCAGAAATGCTTCTGCTGGAGTATTGCGGATTTGGGTGGCTATGCAGATTTTTAATTACGTTGCTTTGATAGCGGCTGCCACCACAGCACAAGGATCTTCACTGCGTGGCTGCTGGTAATCGGGAACAGCCATTTTGTGGGTGGCTCCACCTCCTTCAGCAGCCATTTTGTAATAACTATTTTGTGGCTGTTTTCACCACAATGCGTCAGAATCCCAAAGGTGCCCACAGGATCAATAAGGTAGGGGCCCCCTGCATTTGATCCTAAATATTCCCGCTAACGTAGCATTGTGGAAGGATATTCTGATAGGTTATAGAAGTGATAAAATAGCAAAGTTACAGGAGACGTTTGAAAGCTGAAATCAAAATATGGCCTTCCATACCTTAGTTTGTCTTTTTTGATGAGCTCAATGAATTTATTTGTTGTTGTTTGGTTGCACAGTCGAGTCTGACTCTTCACGACCCCATGGAGCACATCACACCAGTCCCTCCTATCCTCCATCATCCTCCAAAGTTTGCTTAACCTCATGTTCATTGCATCGATAATATAACATCGATAACATCCTTTGTCATCCCCTTCTTCTTTGACCTTCAATCTTTCCCAGCATCAGGGTCTTCTTCAGTGAGTGCTCCCTTCTTATTTGGTGGACAGAGTATTTGAGCTTCAGCTTCAGTATCTGGCCTTCCAGGGAACAGTCAAGGTTGATTTTTGTTCTTTGCAGTATTGGATTTTCCTTTCACCATCAGACACATCCACAGCTGAGCGTCCTTTCAGCTTTGGCCCAGCAGCTTGACTCTTTCTGGGGTACTTGCTCAGCATATTGGACACCTTCCAGCCTGAGGGGCTCATCTTCTGATGTTATATCTTTTTAGCCTTTTGTTGCTGTCCATGGCATTTTCTTGGCAAAGATACTGGAGTGGGTTGCCATTTTGTCTGAGTTCTCCACTGTGGCCTGTCCATCCTGGGTGGCCCTCCACGGCATAGCCCGCAGCCACATCAAATTACATAAGCCCCCTCGCCATGTCAAGGCAGTGATTCAAGAGAGAGAAAAAATTATTAAATTAATATAAAATTGACTACATTCTATTGCAAGTCTGTCTCACACAGGGGGTGTAGACCACAGAAAAATTGAATTCAGTGGGCTTAGAAGGTGTAACCCATATTCAGAGCTGAACTACAAGTATCTTATCTATTGTATCTATTATACCACATTTCTAGGAAGAGAAACACTTGCTCTGTGATTAGTTTAATCACTTAATTACAAAACATGAGTACACATGTACAATAGGAAATAATTGAGTTTAGCAAAAAACAACAACAACCCAAACCTCTTCTAAACCCCAATAGACCACCCCTTTCTTGTGTCATTCTTCCTATTCATCTCTGCCTGTTTTCCAAATATATAGCTTCTGCTATGTAATCATATCTCAACTTCCTGATGTCCTTGGTAGTAGTCTTATTTTTGTCTCTCAGAAAAGCAAAACTTATAATGGGAATCTTGCACTCTTTTGTTGTTGTTCAGTCGCACAGTCGAGTCTGACTCTTCGCGAACCCATGGACCACATCATGCCAGGCCTTCCTGTCTTTCATCGTCCTCCAGAGTTTGCTTAACCTCATGTTCGTTGCATCAATAACACTATCCAATCATCTCATCCTTTGCCGTCCCCTTCTTCTTTTACCTTTAATCTTCCCCAGCATCAGGGTCTTCTCCAGTGAGTGCTCCCTTCTCATTTGGAGGCCAAAGTATTTGAGCTTCAGCTTCAGTATCTGGCCTTCCAGGGATTAGTCAGGGTTCTTTTAGGATTGACTGATTTGATTTCCTGGCAGTCCAAGGGACTTTCAAGAGTCTTTAGCACCATAATTCAAAAGAATCTATTCTTCGGTGCTCGGCCTCCACCTCTTGCAGCCATACATTACTACTGGGAATACCATTGTTTGGACCATATGGATTTTTGTTGGCAGGGTAATGTCTCTACTTTTTATTATGCTGTCTAGGTTTGCCATAGCTTTCTTCCCAAGGAGCAAGCATCTTTTAATTTAATGGCTGCAGTCACCGTCTGCAGTGATCTTAGATTCCAGGAATGTGAATTCTGTCACTGCTTCCATGACTTCCCCTTCTATTTGCCAAGGAGTGATGGAGCTGGATGCCATGATCTTAGTTTTTTTGATGTTGAGTTTCAAGCCAACTTTTGCACTCTCCTCTTTCATTCTGAGCAAGAGGCTCTTTAGGTCCTCTTCACTTTCTGCCATGGACAGTAACAAAAGACTAAAAGCTATGACGCTGGAAGATGAGCCCCTCAGGTCAGAAGGTTTCCAATATGCTACTGGGGAAGAGCAGAAGGTAAATACAAGTAACCCCAGAAAGAGTGAAGCAGCTGGGCCAAAGCCAAAAGCATGCTCAGCTGTGGATGTGTCTGATGGTGAAAGGAAAGTCCAATGCTGCAAAGAACAATACTGCATAGGAAACTGGAATGTAAGATCTATGAATCAAGGTAAGTTGGATGTGGTCAAAAATGAGATGGCAAGGCTGAACATCAACATCTTGGGAATCAGTCAACTAAAGTGGTCAGGAACACGTTCCTCCTCTCCCTGGACATTCTGGTTTGGAAGGCCTTGATTCCAATTTAAACTAGGAAAGGTACCAGATTCTCTCCTTCATCGTGCATATATATTTCATGACTTTTATCCTGCCCTTCCTCCAAAGAACCAGGGCAGTTCTTCTCTCCTCCATTTTCGAGTCACAACAGCTCTGAGAGGTAGGTCAGTCTCAGTGAGAGAGTGACTGGCCCAAAGCCACCCAGTGAGCTTCATGGCAGATTAAGAGATTTGAACCTGAGTCTTCTAGGATTTAGAGAGCAAGCCTAACCATGTCTACATTGAAGTAATTCACATTTTATTTAATAGGGCTTACTCTCAGGAAAGTGCACCAAGGCCTGCAGCCTTTGTTCCGAATTCTAACCACTAACCAAAGATGATGAGTTATTGTAATGCTCTTTTCTGTTCGGTATATCCCATCTGATATGCTTTTGCCTTGCTTCTAATTTTTTGTAATCCTAGTCCTATTGCATTGCTTATTAGATGTTGTATGCTATTTGATTGCATTGACTGATACTGTGCAATCCACCTTGAGTCTTGGCAAGAACAGTGGACTTGAAATAAAGTAAGTAAATAAATAAACATTTAGTTTGCCAGCAACTGGGAGCTGCTACCAAATTGGGCCTCAATTGAAATGTGATGGATGTAGAAGTGTCTGCTTGGACAAAACAAATGAGGGATTTCAAGTGACGCTAAGAGTTTTGGTAAGGGTAACAGAAACAAAGTGGGATGACACTAAGGTTGCCAGGCCCAGTCTGGCAGCAGTGGGAGACCAGGGAGGAAGGATATGGGGGAGGCCATCAGTGATGGCATGATGTCACTTCCAGGAAAACCCAGAAGTGATATCTTGGCTCTTTAGGAATCACTGAAAACTCTATGATTTTACCAATAGTGATTTTTTTAAAAAAATGATCCTGCTGGCCACTGGCGTTATCAGTGGGCAAGGCCCACTAGGGGAAAAAGACCTTCCACCCCCCCAGTGGGCATACAGCAATCCTTGATGACACTACGTTCTCTGTAAAATGATGCTCGGGGTGACTTTTGAGATTCCTGCTTGGATAAACCATCTGAGGCTAAACTAGCAAAAATCCTCAGAGGGGGTCCCACACTTCTGCAGAACAAAGGGGTATGCAATGTGACTGGTGACAAGACTTTAGCTGTACCACAGAAAAACACTGCTGCCCATTTCTTTTTTTATTCCTTAATTTAAATGTGCATTAGCTGTGCGTCCCACTTCTCCACCCTCACTGTTTCTAATTTTTAATTAGCTTAATTTAACTGGAATCTCTAGATAGGTCACAGCTCTCAAGTTTAATAAAAATGGAGTGAAACAAGCTTAATAGAAATTCATAAATTACCAATGTTCTTTGGAGTAATACATACATAATTTATTTCAGAGCAATGCTCGACACATTTTACTGTATTTGAGTAACTAATTGTGTTGGATATACTGTCCCCATGTGAATATCTTTCCAAATTCCAAGCAGTTCCTGCCTTGGCCCTTGGGATTCTTCATGGCTACCAAAAAAAAAAAAAAAAAAGCTACGGCTTATTGATCGCCCCCTTTCAACAGTTTTAATGACAAAAGAACATTGTCTAGGCTGAACTAGAATATTAACAATTACTTTTAACAGGCTGTGGATGGCAGCACTCCGAAGCACAAAAAAAGGTTATTCTAGAAACTATTTCCTTAAAGCAATTCTCAGATAAATTGAAATAACGACCCTATATTAATTATTAATCAAGTGGAGCTGGATGGTTGCTCTGCCTTAGATGTCGCAGAAGGAGAAGAATCCCCGGGAGCTCGGAGCATCACACTTGTCCTGTGAACTGTACCGACACTGGGCTTACTTTGTGTTGCTTTTCTCACAGAATGGCATGTCAGCAAGAAGCCGAGAATTAATGAGCCTTCCTTTCTGATGACTGAGTGTTTAGCTGAAAAATGATGTGTCGTATTTACACCAAGCTTGGCAGCTCAGAAGTCAAAAGTTCAACAAGCGTAATGGTATCGGGGAACAATGAAGGTGGGACGATAGCACCAAATATCATTGTGGGTTTCTAATTACTGTCACTGTGTTAAAAAAAAAAACAAAAAAAAAAACCTCTTATGGAAATGTCACCTGTCTTCTTTTTTACCTTCCCCAAAGATGTCTGCAAAAGTTTTGTCTGAACAGGAGCCTGAATTTCCCCGATGGCATCTCAATTGCATGTTCAGCCATGTTCACAGTTAGAAATACAGCAGAAGGTTGAAGTTATGGATGAGGGTTGATAGTCCATGTTTGAACCAATCAAGCTGTGAACTTGGATTTGCTAATTCTGTTTATGTTTTTGATCCTTTATTTTTATCAGTGTTATTTATAGTCCACTTTTCTCAGTTTGGACTTAAGGGGGATTACACAGAGTGAGAATACAATCAACAGGATGGTACATTCAATAAACAATGCAATATGATGAGGGCTGTAGAACCAACCAGAAGTCTCAGCAACAGAACTGAAGCAAAGTGAAAGTTTTAACATGACACATTAACTGATGCAAAAATTATATAGCATAATCCTAGTTTCAGCAAGCTATACACAGTCCCTAGTAATCTATGTAAGGATAACTTTGTGAATCATGTTGTACAATGTTGGTCAAGGAAGTCAGTCAATGGTGGCATGATGAGTCAAGCTTCAGATATACTGGGAATGCAAAGGCAGATTGACTGTAATACAAATACAGTCACAAACCAGCTCTGGGTCTGTGTGTTCTCACATGTGTGTTGCATAGTTGCCTGCATGTGAAAGCATGTTTCTCTTCATGCTATCACTCCAAGATATAGTACTTGGCCTATCGTGTAACCAGTGCCTTCGGGAACCCCAGTAAGGCTGCCTCTGAGAAAGTACAAAGGGCATAGCTTTCTGACTACTTTACTTCCCCCCATGTGTGCATGCTCTTAGCATGTAAGAATGATCTTGGCATGTGAGTAGGATCCAAATCACAGTCTGCTTTCTTAAATAGGAAAGAAGTTTTATTTCTAAAGATTAAACTAGAGCACATATATGGAAAATAGCTGTCATGTGTAGAGGTTAGATCTAAGCAAAAGAATACAAGAAAAACTGAGTGTAGCTATGTTACAGTACAAGCCAGTTACCCTAGATGGAGCAAACACCTCCACCCCCCGAACTCCCAACTCCCTCTTTGCAGAGGAGTCTGGATCCTGGCATAGATCACAGCATCTGGGCAAAATATTGGAACAAAAAACAAAGGGAAATTCCACCTTTTAAATCTTTTTGCCCACTTTGATGAACACCTCCTTCCAATCCACAGTTAGGAAGCCTGTTCCTTATGGGAGATACCCCAAACTCTTCCAATCAGGTCACCCGGCATGTAGCCTACATCTCCCTACTCCCAATCAGGTTTTTATGATCGACATTCATCTCTTCCATTTGGCATTTAATCTAAATGGGTTTAATTAATTTATTATCATATGGCATTGTGTGTAGAATAGCCAGGAGATACAAGGATTGTCTGGCAGCCGCAAGTTCCAGCTCTTAGCATTGTGCTAGTGGGGAGCTAGACTTGTTTTTATGGGCTGAGAGAGCTCTGAAAGAACTACAATGAGCCCAAGGTCACCCAGCTGGCTTTGTGTGAGGGAGTGGGGAATTGAATTGAAGAAATGTGCATGCACATAAAAGCTTCTACCTTGAATAAAACTTTGTTGGTCTTAAAGGTGCCACTGGACTCAAACTTTGTTTTCCAGATTCTAGCTGTAATTTTTCTGGGTCTACAAAGAGGCTGACTGAATAAGGAATGGCTTACAATATCTTTAATTTTAACAGCAACTAAAACTGCAGTCTCTAAGCATTGTTCTAGGACTAAGGTCATGCGATCTTAGGGTGGGTCCTCAAACTACCAGTTCTTTAGTACTGTTAAATACAGAGGAATGTCTTCTAAATCATAATCCTGTTGGTACATTAAGCAAATGTGCCCATATATTTCTTTTAAGGTTCATTTATGTTTTTGGCAATGGTTTGAGTTCTTTGCCCATCAGAGCTGGTTTCATATGTTTGTTTGTATTGTGTCCTATGGGTATTTATGCAATTTATCCTGTATACTTACAATGTACATAATTTTTAGATATAATATATAAAATTGATTTACTGATGCCCAAATAACATTCTGGAATATGTACATTGTAGGAGGAAAATTTGGTGCAAAGAAACAGAAACTCGTAGAAAATAAAGAATCACAGGCTTGATTCTGACAAAGGGGAAACAAAGCAGATTGAAAACAAAGTGAGCAAAAAACATAAAGGCCAACAATAAAACTTTCTTCAAATACATTAGAAGTAGGAAACCAGTCAGAGAGGCAGTGGGGCCCTTGGATGACCAAGGGGTAAAAGGGGTACTGAAGGTTGATAGGGAAATGGCTGAGAAGCTGAATGCATTTTTTGCCTCTGTCTTCACAGTGGAAGATGAGAAGTGCTCGCCCACTCCAGAACCACCAATTTCGGGAGGGGGTTTGAAAGACCTGAATCAGAGGTGACAAGAGAGGAAGTCCTACGACTGATGGACAATTTAAAAACTAATAAATCACCAGTCCCAGATGGCATTCATCTGAGAGTTCTGAAAGAACTCAAATGTAAACTTGTGGATCTCCTTACATTAATATGTAATCTTTCTTTAAAATCTGCCTCCATTCCTGAGGACTGAAAGGTAGCTAATGTCACTCCCATCTTTAAAAAGGGCTCCAGGGGAGATCCGGGAAATTACAGGCCAGTCAGTCTGACGTCAATACCGGGTAAGTTGGTGGAAACTGTTATTAAGGAAAGAATTAGTAGGCACATCGATGAACAAAAACTGTTGAGGAAGACTCAGCATGGGTTCTGTAAGGGAAGATCTTGTCTCACTAACCTGTTAGTGTTTTTTGAGGGAGTGAACAAACATGTGGACAAGAGGGACCTAATAGATGTTGTTTACCTTGACTTTCAGAAAGCTTTTGATACAGTTCCTCATCAAAGGCTCCTAAGTAAGCTCAATAGTCATGGGATAAAAGGACAAGTCCTCTTGTGGATCAAAAACTGGCTTATAAATAGGAAACAGAGAGTGAATATAAATGGGAAACTTTCTCAGTGGATGATGGTAAGCAGTGGGGTACCACAGGGATCAGTACTCAGTCCAATGCTTTTTAACTTGTTTATTAATGATTTAGAATTGGGAGTAAGCAGTGAAGTGGCTAAATTTGCAGATGATACAAAGTTGTTCAGAGTGGTGAAAACCAGGGAGGATTGTGAGGCACTCCAAAGGGATCTGTCGAGGATGGGTGAGTGGGCGTCAATGTGGCAAATGGGGTTCAATGTGGCCAAGTGCAAAGTGATGCACATTGGAGCCAAAAATCCTAAATATAAATACACGTTGATGGGGTCTGAACTGGCAGAGACGGACCAAGAGAGAGATCTTGGAGTCGTAGTAGATAACTCAATGAAAATGTCTAGACAGTGTGTAACTGCAATAAAGAAGGCCAATGCTATGTTGGGGATTATTAGAAAGGGAACTGAAAACAAATCAGCCAGTATCATAATGCCCCTGTATAGATCATTGGTGCGATCTCATTTGGAATACTGTGTATAGTTCTGGTCGCCACACCTCAAAAAGGATATTTTAGCATTGGAAAAAGTGCAGAGAAGGGCAACTAGAATGATAAAAGGGTTGGAACACTTTCCCTATGAAGAAAGGTTAAAATGCTTGGGGCTCTTTAGCTTGGTGAAATGACGGCTGAGGGGTGACATGATAGAGGTTTATAAGATTACGCATGGGATAGAGCAGGTTGAGAAAGAAGTACTTTTCTCCCTTTCTCACAATACAAGAACTCGTGGGCACTCCATGAAATTGCTGAGCAGTCGGGTTAGAACAGATAAAAGGAAGTACTTCTTCACCCAAAGAGTGATTAACATATGGAATTCACTGCCACAGGAGGTGGTGGCAGCTACAAGCATGGACAGTTTCAAGAGGGAATTAGATAAACATATGAAGCAGAAGTCCATCAGTGGCTATTAGCCACAAGGTATAGATAGGAACTCTCAGTCTGGAGCAGGTGATGCACTCTATTCTTGGTGCTGGGGGGGGCAGCAGTGGGAGGGCTTCTAGTGTCCTGGCCCCACTGCTGGACCTCCTGATGGCACCTGGTATTTTTGGCCACTGTGTGACAGAGTGTTGGACTAGATGGGCCATTGGCCTGATTCAACATTGGCTTCTCTTATGTTCTTATGAAACAGTCGGGATAAGAAATTTGAAATAGTTTCTACTGGCATCGGCCAATCAATACATGGTGAGTTTGCTATGCAGTGTTAACGTAATGTATTCTGCTTGTGATAAAATTGTGGAATGTGTTTTTCTCAGTGGTGCAGAATAGTGAGTTTGACTGTGAGTTATCTTTAAGTGTGTTGTTTTTATTCATAGCCTTCACTATCACATACAATCTAATTGAAGCATTTGATTCAAATGTGCCTTATCATGGGAGGATTTTATAATACATCCAGAAAACTGTGATGAATTCATTACAAAGCAATCAAAAGACAGTACCTGTATTTATAAACTGATATATAAAGAAAGAGGAAAGAACCCAAAGATGATGAGTTATTGATGAGCTCATTGACAGAGATGGTTTCATATGAAAAGCAAGGTAAATTATTTGAGGGAGTGGGAGGAAAATCCATCGTCTTCACAATAATCTGCAAACAATTCAGTTGTCACAGAAGACAGACTGGCAGTGTACAGCTTTACAGATTCCCATTATGTCTTTCTGCCGTCAGAGATATGGGATTGACAGAGACATGTCTGAATGCTTACATGACAAGGGATTTTAGTCTATGGTCAGGATGCTCAGGTTGTTATGTAGTTGCAATGGCTCTGTGTCTATGGTCAGCCTAGGAACACAGATGAGACTCATGTGCCTGAGATGAGCTCAGCACATTGTAGGGTTGTCAGGTCCCCTTGTCATTCCAGCGGGGAAATTTGGGGGGTGTTGCAGGAGTGGGCAGGATGTCCCCAATGCAATTACGTCACCCAGAGGTTACATCATGTTGGTGATACTGCCCATTGCTGGCGTCACCCAACCAACCCACATGCAAAGGTGAGCAAGGGGACCAGAGCAGGGAAGCACAAAGGAATGGGGTGGGGGCAGGAACAGTAGCAGGCAATTCACCCCCCTGATGCTCAGGGCATGCACCTACCTGGTCAGCGAGCCTTGCAACCACCCCCTATCTTGGGCACCTATCTGCTTCACCAGGCAGTCCCACGTGTTGCATATCCCCCAGTGGGGCAAGAGTGTAAGGCAGCCCTTGACAGGGCTGAGGAGCTTTTGAGTGCCACCACTTTTCCTCACAGCCCACCTCACTGCTGCTGTGGCCAGTCTCCAAGCCAAATGGCACAGTGCAGAAAGCCTCATCGTGGGCTGCAGAGCCACTGAGCGAGCAGGCTGGCGGCTGGTGCTAGCACTGGCACCAAAGGTGCTGGTGCAGGTAGGGGGGCTGAGCCAAGGGAAGATGGGACAGGGTCACAGGGTTAGCAGCCCTTCAGTTGCCCTGGCAACAAGGGCAGTGGCTGCAAAGGCAGGGATGGTCATAACTGAGTCTGGCTTCCAAGTGTCTGGACACCTGAGGCTGTGACATGGCTCATCTTCAGATTACACTGGCAAGCCACAAAGGGGGAGGGGAAACATCAGGGGCAAGACTCTTTCCCTCCTTCTGATCGGCCAGCTGCTCACAATAGCTGACCAAGGGTGTACGGGGGGAGTGACAAGAGTGAGGATCCCTCCCTCCGTTGGAGTGTTATTGTGTTCCCCAGATGGCCTTCCTGGTGCAGGAAGTGGAAGTACAGGAGGTGGAAGGATTCCGAAGTGCCTCACCCTCTGTGCATCCACCTTCCCAGCCTTTGTCCTGGAGTCACGTGTCACCAGTCAATGCTCCATCTAAGCTGTGGAGTCTTGTGAACAAAAAATTCTACTTTGTGGACTACTGGCATTAAAGTTGTGAGAGAGCGATCTGGCTACTGCATAAATCAGTTTGCTCTGGAGCCATCCTCCCTGAGCTAAGACAAGAATGTGTGAGCCGGAGGCTAAAAAAACAGTGAGCTAGCTCACGCTAATTCAGCTTAGAGAGAACACAGGTCACTACCGTGTGGATAAGAGAGCAGCACAGAGTCAATCCAACACAGTGGTGTTTGGGAGCAGCTGGCTGGCAGTGGACAGAAGCCCTGAAAACCGAGGGAACCCCCACCCAGACCTGGGGAATGGCAACTCTAGCACTTTGTGATGCAGTCAGTTGCCAATCACCAACCTAATAACTTTGTTGTTGCTATTTTTACCTGTTCTGGTCAAGATCCTTTGGACTTCATCCTCAAGACTTAAGAAGCAAGTGGGCACCGGGAAACAGTTTGGTGGACACTACAACACAGCAGGGGACTGCTGATATGATGTTTGTTTTGAACTCATAATTTGCCATTGGATGTGGAATAGCATGGTGTAGCCTATTCTCATCTCTCAGAAGGTCAGCTCTCATCAGCCGAGTCATACTTGGATGGGAGACCACCGAGGAAGACTCTGCTGAGGAAGGCAACAGCCAAACCACCTGTGCTTCTCACTTGCCTTGGAAGCCCCTTGCTACACTTGCCATAAGTCGGTTGTGACTTGACAGCAGACATGCTTGTATGGTTGTGTTGCGTTGACAGGAATGTTCCTGAAAGGGCACATTTATCAGTTTTTGATATTTACTTCAGTTTGCAAATGCTGCAAATGGTATTGGAAAACATCATTTTCAGGTCTTCCTGTTATGTCTTTTCAAGAACCATGTAACAAACACTATCAACTAATGGGGAAAAGAAACAAGCTTTTTTATATATATATATATATATATATAATTTCAAAATGTCTAGGCCAAACATACAAACCTATTAGTTTTAATCCCTAGTGACAGGATTTTATGGGGAACAATAAAGGGGACATAAAATAATGCTGATAACATCTCTTCACATTAACAAGAGTTTGTGAGTGGTGCGAGGGTGCTGGTGGAGATGGGAGGGAAGGGCGGTGTTATTTGACCATTAAATTAATGGAGCTGATAAATAGAATTGTCTTGGTGACACAAAACGGCAGGCTAGCTGTTTTTATTTGGATCATTTTGAACATGACATTTCTAATGTACAGAACTATCATGTTGGACAGCGCTTTTTATTATTGTATACTTGATTTCAATTGTAAAAAATGATTTACTTTTCTAAAACAGGTAAATAGAAATGTCATTTCTTAATGACACACAGGGATATTGAAAGGGAGTGAATTCAGAGATCTTTCAAAAAGAACCAGGTTGTTTTTGTTTTTCAGGGTTGAGTCCTTATTTTCTGCTTACATTCCCACAATACCCAGAATTCCTGGGATCTAACCTAGTAGAGTTTTTCAACATGTGATTAGAAGTTAAAATTTACAGAATGGTTCCTCTGTGAGCATGATAGGAGAGTATGTACAACTGTTCTCACACAGTCCACCATACCTACAACACTCGACTCAAGACAGTGATCCCCATTCTGGAGATCACGGGTGCTATGACACCCATCAATGACTTTCCTACCATCCATTGCTTCTTCCTCAAAATAGATAGGCAGGTCCTGCCTTTCCTCCCTCTTTCCTTCTTCCTCCACCTTTCATCCTGGAACAGGAGTGGCTTCAGAATAACCCAGGAGGGAAAGGATCGGAGCTTCCAGGCAGTGGTGCCATGAGGTGGTAGGTGCTCAGTCTCACTTCTGAGCCCCGCCAGCTGTTTGTTTTATTGGAACTCTGGGTTTTCCCGAGTTTCACCAGACCTCCCATATAGAGGGCTGGAGCAGGAGACTTGATCTGAGCCCCCTGCAAGCTGCAGCAAGTGGGTAGGAGCCAGGTGCACATGATCCAGCACAGTCACGGTCCGCCATGACTGCTAGTGGTGAATGCCCGGCCAAGAGAGCACTGTACCTCATCTCCAATATTGATGAAGAAAAAGCGAGTACGCTTACAAAGCAACATTAAAGAAACAAAAGATCCTTTGATTAAACCCCCTTTGCATCCACGATGGAGAGGAAAGGGGGAGGAGGAACTCCCATCCCCCTTGCCTTTGCATAATCAGCTAGCAAAAGCATTCGATACAAAACCTTTTAAAGAACTATGGGGGGGGGAGAAAAGTGACATAAATAATCTTATCTGATCATTCTACTAATCGTATTGGAATTGCAAATTAGCCCAATCACGGGTTTTATCAACAAGAAGAAAGACAGCCAATGAAGAGTCCATTGCCAGGGGTCATGGGTGACAGTTGGGGAGGAATCTCTTTTTATGTAAGTTCCTGGAGGCTTGATTGGAATAGCCAGGGTGGCTGTGGTTTCCAGCTAGCAAGAGAGAGAGAAGATAGCAAGAATACCAAGTAATGGTAGGTGTGTTAAGGGAAGGCCAGCTATATGTATTATTTTTATGTGTTATTTTGATAGCCCCTTTGTACACATGGAAGCTTGAGTTTACTACTTAAGCCAAATGCCTAAGACAAGATAAGCCAAACTAGACAAACCATTTTTTTTTACAGTAGACACTAGTACCTGTGCACCCCCAACGGGTGAAACAGTGCCCTCTAGGGGCCACTTTTTCTCAGAAAAATGGTGCAGGGGAAAGTTAAGGTTCTCCCTCCCTCCTGCACCATGGTCCCAGTCCCAACTGAGACTCCACATACCCGGGAACTGGGTTTCTAACAGTGAGACATGTGGCTTATGGTGTGGAGTCAAGTTGGGGGAAACCTGTTCCCCAAAGTTAGTTTGCATAGTGGTATTGGGGAGACAAGCTTAGGGAGGTTGGGTTTGTCTTACCTGTAGCTGATCTAGGTATCCATAACTTGGCACATCATATTGAAAAAGAGCCAAAATAACCTGAGATCCTCATTTACTAAACCATGAGTGAAGAAATCCCTTCAGTAAAGTCAAAGCCTTCATAGTGGCAATAATATTCATCAGTCCTGAAGACAGGGAGATAGCACAGGGAGGTCAAAGAGTACTGGTGTGGGCCCTTTCTCTCAGCCATGGCAACTCCTCCAAGAGTTGGTGCTGAACACCAGGCTATGCCAGAGTGGGTTGTTGCACATGGCAACAATTTGGTATTTGCCCCCAGTCCTCACAGAAGCCTTTTTTGTGGTGGTGCAGAATCCCGATTCTCAAAACTCCCAAAGTCTCCATAGGTTCAACAAGACTGGAAACCCCTCATTCAGGCCATATATGCCTTATCCTTGCCCATGTCCACTTGCCCCCAGCCCTCACAGAAGCCTTTTTTGTGGTGGTGCAGAATCCCGGTTCTCAAAATTCCAAAGTCCCCATAGGCTCAACAAGACTGGGAACCCCTCATTCAGGCCATATATGCCTTATCCTTGCCCATGTCCACTTGACCATCTGACGAACAGTGTCAGATTGGGACAAACCAGAAAATATGGCTAAATTGCTATCATCATCTGTGAGCTATAATGGCTATTTCAAGGTAAAAGTCCTATTTAAAAACCTAGAACCATGAGAGATCTCACTAAAGGTGGAAGAATAAGATGATGTTTAAATAGATAAAATAACAAAGAGTCTCATGGCACCTGAAAGACACCAGATGGACTTAACACATTGCTGAACATTACAGTATCATTGTGCTATCATAATTATTCACTTCCTGGATTGTCTTAATCACACAAAATCCAGAAGTGAATGGTTACTCTAGGACAATTATAGGGAAATATATAATGATGTGTAGGACCACCCTAGGGGGTTGAACTAGATGGCCTGTGTGGTCCCATGGCCCCTTCCAACTCTATGATTCTATGTATTGTGACATGAGCCTTCATGAGCCAGAGACCACTTTGTCAGATGCAACATGACAGCTGCATTAACTGACCTTCATTCCCTGGCCCACTCTTCAAGTTACCAGACTGAAAGAGCTTCTTATCCAGACAAAAGCAAAACCAGTCTTGTTTATCTTATTGTACTGATATTAGCCAAACAGTTCCATAAACTGCAGCTGCTGCAGAATGTGGTGGCCCATCTGTTGGTTAATGGGGACAGCTGATCACTCTGCTCCTCTCCACTTGCATCAATTGCTTCACTCTGTGAATGAATAAATGTTTCCTGTTTCACATACATTTTACATGTATTTATATTTCTGTCAACTATTTCGTTTTTATACCTTTCACTGTTGGTCTTGTAGCTTTAATTGTATTGTGTATGCGTTGTGTGCATTTTTAGATGGTATCTCTGCACTCATTGGGTGTCATGCATATGTGTAACTCTGCTTTATTAGTGCACAACTAACACTGGCAAATAATGTACATCTTACCAGAAAGATTCAGAAAGACAGAGAGAAAAGAAAGTGGCAGAAAGATAAAGAAACACAAGTTTGGTTTGTATAAGGAAGAGGCAAAATCGAAATAGAAACTGCATGGTTGAAACTGTAGATATGAGAAATTTCAAATAATCCCTACTGAGCAGAAGATGTTTGTTTTGATCTTTCAACCTCTTAATACCTTTACTTCTGCATAACGCAGGGAGTGTATCCTCCAATAGTTATTTAATTTTTCTCTAGTTTGGAATACAGAAACCATACAGAAGGCCTTCTTTGGTTGCAGCACCAGCATGTGGTGTAGTGGTTAAGAGCAGTGGACTCTATTCTGTAAAACTGGGTTTGATACCCCGCTCTTCTACAAGAAGCCTTCTGGGTGACCTTGGACCCATCACAGTTCTCTCAGAACTCTCACTGCCCCACCTACTTCACAAGGTGCCTGTTGTGGGAAGAGGAAGGGAAGGCAATATATTGGGTTTTACAAGTGTCATCCTTTCAGTCATGAAAGAGTTAAACTGAAGTTTCTGTAAGCTACTGATAGCAAGTTAGCATAGAGCCAATTAGGTGTCAAGTAGAATCTTCCTGGCAAAGAAGGAGAGTTTTTATTCTTAATGAGGTGACCTTAAGATTGACTATTGGCTAATCAATATAGTGGGGATAGTTTGTGCCATTTGGCATGTACACAGAGTCAGGGGGTGGAGCCTTTTGGGGAAAACTTCCACTTTTTTGTTCTTAGGGTCAATGTGTGTGAGAAGCAGACAGAGGAAACAAAGATGGAGATTAGAACTAGAAATATGTGTTAGTTAGGCTGTTGTGGTTTTTCTTTCCAATGTAACCCTTTCCCTATATTTTTTATAGTAAACTTTTTCTTAGAAGCTCAATACATATGCGACTGTGATACATTATCCCACTGTGCTTTATTCACTCTGCCAAATATTCAACATGTAAGGTTAAGGGTACCAGAATAGAGTCATGTGTGTATTAGCTTGCAAACAACAGGAAGCAGATTATTTTTAAGAGGAATCAACATTTTATTTTTCTTGGATGCATTTTTTCCCCAAACCTATTGGACTTGCAAACAGAAGGATCTTTCCCTAGAGTCTGCTCTGAAGCAAGATAGCAGGAAGATATTGCTTTTGTTTGACTTATGTCAAGGAGAAGGAAATGAGAGCATCAGCAGAGAAAGGAGAATTTAAACTGCGCGCCTGCCAGAGAGATGCCTACTGATCATGAAAGCAACACAGCTCATCAGCCTGTAAGTGAAAATACCCTCTCCCTCCACATTCCAAAGTTAAGTGACCAGAACTACTTAATGTGGAAATCAAGAATTCTGTGTGCACTGGAGCATCAGAGAGTATTGCATGCTGATCCCCCTCTGGATCCAAGAAAAAGGGATAAATTCCAAGAAGCTGATGTAAAAGCACACTTTGTAATACTAACCTCCATAAGTGATAAAGACAACCCTCTTGTGGCTAGCTGTAATTCTGCTAAAGAGGTTTGGTTTAAACTGGAGGGAAAATACTCAAGAAAACTGGACAAGTGTGTGCAATATTTAAGATGGAAACTGTATAATTTTAAGCTGTGTGAGGGAGGGGATGTTTCTGCACATTTGGATGCCATAATAAAGCAAGTAACAAAACTCCAGGCTGCAGGAGTGGAGCTCATGCCAGGAGAAATCAATGCTACAATTCTGAACTGTTTCCCAAACTCCTATTCTAATTAGATTGCAGTCTTGGAGTCAAGAGATCAAATAGATATTGACTATACTTTGAGTTACCTCCGAGACGAGGGTACAAAGAGATCAGTTACAGAGGCAACAGGAGCTGTCTGTTTTAAGATTGAAGCATGGAAATGTTGGTGTTTTATGCTATAATTGCCAGCAGAAGGGGCACATTCAAAAAAGCATGGAGAAGCAAGGGGGAAAAGAATGCACATGCTCTCATGCACAATGTAGCTCCAAACAAAAAGAGAATCAAATGTAAAGAAGAAAGATAAAGATGTTTCTGATAAAGAAAGATGTTTCTGATAAAGACTCAAATGTGAAGAATTTTTGGCTGTTAGATTCTGCCTCCTTCTTTCACATTTGCCATGATAAAAGTTGCTTTGTGGAATTGAATAAAGAGAGTGGGCAGGATTTGATTCAAGCTGATGGGATGCCATTGCCCATAGAAGGAACTGGGAAGGTTAAACAGAGTCTTCAATGCTGCTAGAGAGATTGTTGAAATTCTTCTAAAGGACTGTGTTTTGCTCCACAAGCTAATCAGATTTTGTTGTCTATTGAAAGGACTGTGAGGAAGGAAAATCAGTTTCTGATCAAAGAGGATGTGTGTATAATTTTCATCAGAATTCAATGCTGAAATACTGGGAGAAATGATTGGTGGTTTTTACTACTTGAAGCATGTTGATGAACCAGTATATCATGCAAGGGCAAATAAATGGTCCCATTCTAACTGCATCCTAGCATGGCACAAGAGACTGGAACACAGAAATCTTTTAGTCTGTGCATAAGCTGTTGCATGAGTGTGATACTGAAATGACTGAATGTGATCAAATGCAAGTTTGTTGTGAAATACGCTTGAAGGCTAAGGGGACTGCTCTGAGTTATAAAGGGTAACAGATTGTGCATAATGAGAGGCTGTTACATTAAGTGTACACAGATTTCATCCTTCAGTTGGTGGGAATAAGTGCATTTTGACTTTCATGGATGCTAGAACTCATTTGATTTATGTCTATCTGATAAGATCTAAAGATCAGGTGCTAGAGAAATTCAAGAATTATGTTGCTGTTGTGAACAATAAGTTCAATAAAGTCCCAGAGGTCCTGTTTACAGACAAGGGGAAGGAGTATTCTAGCAGTGAGTTCCAAGGATTCCTGGAGCAGGAGGGAATAGAACATAATACAAGTGTGGCTTATTCTCCTCAGCAAAATTGCTCAGCTGAGCATCTTAGTAGAAGCCTCCAGGAAATGGCATGTTGCCTACTCTTACAAGCTGATCTGCCTGACCCCTGCTGAGCGGAAACAATAAATACAGAAGTTTACCTGCATAACAGAATTCCTTCTTAAGTTACAGGGCAAACACTATTTGAACTGTGATTTAGAAGGAAACCAGGCTTAAAGCATTTGAAGGTATTTGGCTCTAAAGCATATGCCCATATACCCAAGGAAAGAAGGGGGAAGTTGGACCCCAAAGCTGAAGTGGGAATCCTTGCTGGATATGATCAAGGTGGAAAAGGATATAGAGTTATGAATCCTAAGATGCTTTTGGTTAAAGTATGCAGTATGGTGCATATTGATGAGAGCAATGTACTCCAAGCTTCTAAACAAACAGAGTCCACAGTGCAAACCAACCAGGAAACTGAAGAAGTGTCTTTCACTGATATGGCCAAATGGCTACATGCCAGGACTGCTAATCAACAGGAAGGTCTAAAAGAGACCCCACAATTGGAAGGGGAGGCAAGAGAAGCTGGGCCAAAGAAGGTAGACACTACTGTGAGACAGTCACAAAGAAGAAATAAAGGGGTACCACCACAGAGGTTTTCTTTTTGTGCAAATGTGCGACCTATGAATGAACCCTGAAGCTGGAAATAGATGATTGAATTGCCTGCACATGGAAGATGCCGATGGGTAGAGGCAGCAGATGAAGACTTTGAATCCTTGCAAAGGGATGAAACAGACACTTACTGAATTACCCCCTGAAAGAAAAACAATTGGATACAAATATTCAAAGTGGAACACAATACTGATGGAAGTGTGGAGAAAGAAAATGCACATTTGGGACTGACTTTTCTGAAACTTTTGCCCCTGCTTTTAAGTACACCTCCATCAGAACTCTTCTAAGTATAGTAGCATCAAGAGGAATGCATGTTGAACACCTGGACATTAAAACAGCATTCTTCAATGGAGACTTGTTTGAAGAGATCTACATGGAACAACCAGAAGGTTTTCAAGAGAAAGGTAAAGAGAATCTTGTGTGCAAATGTTAAAAGAGCATTTCTGGACTTAAACAAGTGGCCAGAGCATGGAATGAAAAATTATCTATGCTGCTACAAAATCAAAAGTTTAACAAGGAAAGGCAGAACGTTTTCTATTTACAAGACTAGTTGGATACATGAAGTCTGACTGGGGTGAAAACAAAACTGACTATAGGTCAACAAGCGGCTACCTGTTTTTCTGTAGAGACAGCCTGACCAGCTGGATTAAACAAAAGCAAACATTAGTTGTCAAATCAGCTACTGAGGCTAAATACATATCTGCTTCAAATATATGCAGTGAACTTGAGTGGATTAACTATCTACTGAAAGACTTTAGTGTAGATGAGCCTAAGCTAATAACCTTGTTTAAAGACAATCAGGCATGCATAGCTCTATCCAACAGTGAAAGCATCAAAGCAAGAAGCAAGGATATTACTGTCAAATATAATTCTGTGTGAGAGGTGCAGCAACAAGGCTGATTGATCTCAAATATTGTCCTTCAGAGGAGATGGTTCCTGACATACTCATCAAGCTACTTGTCAGAGGGAAGTTCGAGTACCTGCACAAGAGACTGGACCTTCACGATTTCAGTATATGACACTTGAGAGGGGGTGTTGGATTTTGCAAGTGTCATCCCTTCAGTCATGAAAGGGTTAAGCTGAAGTTTCTGTAAGCTAATGATAGCAAGTTAGCATAGAGCCAATTAGGTGTTGTTGAGTAGAATCTTCCCGCTAAAGAAGGGGAGTTTTTATTCTTATTGAGGTAACCTTAAGATTGACTATTGGCTAATCAATACATTGGGGATAGTTTGTGCCATTCTGCATGTACTCAAGGGGTGGAGCCCTTGGGGGAAACTTCCAGTTCTTTGTTATTAGGGTAACCCTTTCCCTTATTTTTATAGTAAACTTTTTCTCAGAAGCTAAACGCACACATCTGTGATGCATTATTCCAGTGTTCTTTAATCACTCTGCTAAATACCCAACACAATTATAAGCCACTTTGAGACTCTCTAGGGTAGAGAAAAGTGGGATATAAAAATCAACTCTTCTTCTTTGCAATCCTCTTCCTAGAGAGGTCAAGACAGTTCCCCCCATGTGAATTTCACTGTTAAGTGAAACTGTTCTGTTCTCTTAAACTTTTGCTGGTTTAGGTTAGCTACTGCTGCAGGCTGGGATTTACTGCTACTTTTTTGAATTGGGATGTTTCTACATGGGGAGGGGCTTGTGTTGTTTCCCTGTTGCTAGTGGGCTGCAGAAAAAGTATAGTGGCAACTTGGCATCTGCCTCGTAGGTTTCTCTGGAGTTTCCCTGCCCCAGTCCCCAAGCAGTGGTCCCCCTCCCCTCCATGGCCACCAGAGCTTTTGTATTTATTTATTTTTTTAAAAAAAACCTGCAATTAAATATTGTTATATTGATATCTATTGTAACCAGGTCTCTTTTTGTAGATATTAGGTGACACACTCCTAATGTAGGTGGAAGGGGGAGTGGATTGAATTTACCTGGTTTTGATGGCCGAGGTGTGCTGGTGCTGTGCACAGCTCACTACTCATTGCTGCCTGCTGCTGCCTTGCTGTGCGACCAGGCAGGGTAGATGAGCCATTGCTGTGGTGGTAGAGAAACAGAGAAGCTCAGCCCCCTTCCAGCTCGCATCCCATTCTGAGAGTGGCAGGCAAAGGGGCTGGCATTAAGGACCCCCCTCCAACATGTGGTGTTGTGTAACACCAGGTCCATAAACAATAAGACCTCAACCCTTTGGGATTTCCTGCTTGAACAGGGAGCAGACCTGGCATACATGGGTGCGAGATGGGGAGACAGTAGCTCTTTCCCAGCTTGCTCTGCCCGGGTTCTTGGTCCTTCACCAATCACGGACTTTGGGGTGGGGGGTAGGAGTGCTGCTACTCATTCGGGAGGCTTACTTCATCAGGGCCTTGAAGCTTGCAGGCATCGAGTGCTTGAGCCTAGTGTGGGAAGCCGGGGATAGTCTGGCTATCTGTCTGATGTACCGTCCGCCTAATGCACCAACCAACAGCCTGTCATCTCTGATCAAGGCTGTGTCAGGTTGGGCATTGGAATACCTTAGGCTGATAGTCTTGGGTGACTTCAATGTCCATGTCAACGATGTGGCCTCTGTACTGGCAATGGACCTGGTGTCATCCATGGTGGTGCTAGGATTCACCCAATTTATAATGGCCCCCATGCATCAGGCTGGGTACATGCTCAACTTGATCTCACGTGGGGGTTACAGTGGACTGGATCACTGTTCTGGCAGTGCCATGATCAGACCACCATGCCCTGAAGGCCCATGTGAATGTGTTGCCCTGACCCTGTGTGGGCAGCGAGCATATTTTGGCTCACCTGCGGAGACAAATGGACCCTCAGTGGCTTCAGATGGCTCTGCGGAATCCCATACCCCCTGGTGGCTTGGTAGATGAACTTGTCAAGGACTGGCATAGTTGACTCTTGGCAGCCATCCAAGAGATCACCCCCCAATGCCCTTTGCGCCCTCGCTCTAAGTGGGCTCCTTGGTTCACTGAGGAGCTGCGGCTGATGAAACGAGGGCTTAAATGACTAGAGAGACAGTGGTGGTGCACCCATGACTAAGCAACAAGAGCATCTTATAGGATGTTTATGAGATCCTATGAGATGGCAGTCAAAGCCACAAAGAGAGAATTCTACATGGCCAGAGTTGCATCTGCTAGCTCATGCTCAGCCCAATGGTTTAGAACTATTTAGTCACTAACAGAGCTGCCTCAGGGCAGACCAAATGCTAGGGAATTGGATATTGGCTGTGAGGTTTTTGTGAGCTATTTTGCAAATAAAGTCTTGCTGCTCCGCTGCAATCTCCTGGCCACAGTTGAGACAGTGAACAAACTCGAGGCTCCACTCATGTCTTCTGGTTCTATTCTGGATTATTTCAGTCCACTCAGCCTTGAGGAAGTCGACAAATTGCTCTCAGCGATATGCCCAACCATGTACAGCCTTGATCCGTGCCCTTCACAGCTCATAAAAGCTGGCCATGAGGGGTTACAAGGTGCCCTCGGGGATATTATCAACAAGTCCTTCACCAAGCGACTGTTCCTGGGGGCACTCAAGGAAGCAATGGTCTGCCTTCTCCTGAAAAAACCATCCTTGGACCCGGCTGAATTGGCCAACTATTGGCCGGTTTCCACTTTGCCCTATTTGGGCGAATTACTTGAGAGAGCGGTGGCAATTCAGTTGCAGAGCTTTATGGATGACACTTCCATGCTAGACCCATTTCAGTCCAGCTTCTGGCCAGGTCATGGGACGGAGACGGTACTGGTCACCCTCACAGATGGGCTCCAGAGGCAGTATGGTGGTGGTGGTGCTGTTAGACCTGTTGGTGGGGTTTGGCATGGTCGACCAGCAGTTACTGATCCACCACCTCACCGACACTGGGATTCAGGGGCTTGCCTTGCAATGGCTTGTCTCCTTTCTCCAAGGTTGGGAACAGAGGGTGGCATTAAGGGAACAGACGTCCCAGAGGTACCTGCTGGTTTGTGGGGTCCCTCAAGGGCCAGTACTGTCCCCAATGTTATTTAACAAGATTGCCCGGAGGCACAGGCTAGGGTGCCATCAATATGCAGATGACATCCAGCTATATCTGTTGTTGGGCGGTCAGTCTGACTCTATCCCAGATGACCTGGAGTGGGCGCTTCAGGATGTGGTGGGCTGGCATAGACTGAGTTGATTGAAATTGAATCCAACGAAGATGGAAGTCCTGTGCCTGAGTTGGAACAGATCAGGGGAAGGGATCCCACTCCTGACCTTCAATGGGGTGCCTTTGATGCCAGCACTGAGGGTTAGGAGCTTGGGAGTACTCCTGGATGCCACCTTAACAATGGAGGCCCAGGTAGCAGCCACTGCCAAGGCAGCCTTTTACCATCTACAGCTGATTAGGCAGTTGGTTTCCTTCCTTGAACGCAATGACCTGGCAACAGTGATTCATGCTATGGTCACCTCAAAATTAGGCTACTGCAATGTTCTCTACATGGGGCTGCCCTTGTCTCAGATCTGGAAGCTGCAGATAGTGCAAAATGTGGCAGCCAGGCTGTTGATGGGTCTCTCCATACAAGATCACATTCAGCCTGTATTGAAGGCAGTGCACTGGCTGCCAATAGCTTACCAAATTTATTTCAAGGTGCTGGCTTTGACCTTTAAAGCCCTATATGGTCAGGGGCCTGCCTACTTGAGGTACCGCCTTTCCCCACATGTGCCCCAGAGAGCACTGAAGTCAGGGACACAGAATCGCCTGACTCTCCCTGGCCCGAGAGATGCCAGGTTGGCCATTACGAGAGCCAGGGCCTTTTGAGTGGTGGCTCCACACTGGTGGAATGAGCTCCCAGATGATATCAGGGCCCTGTGGGACCTTTTACAGTTCTGCAGGGCCTGTAAAATGGAGCTCTTCCACCAGGCTTTCAATTAGGAGCTGCCACTGATGAACAAGCCACCAGAACACACGACAGTTTGTATAAAACTCTGGTGGATATTGTCTCCTGCTAGGTGATTGTATACTGAATGCTGCCATCATTTGCACTATTCTTCGCACTGTTCTTATTAGAACTTTACAATGTTATGTAGGTTGTTTATGTATATTTTATTGTATTCTATTGTATTTACTGTTTTACTGCTTTTAATGCTTGTACGCCACCTTGAGCCAGTCTTTGGCAAGGTGGGATATAAATTGAAAAAAATGATGATGATGATGATGATGATGATGATGATGATGATGATGATGATGATGCCAATATTCCAAGAACTTATAGTAGCCCCTGTAAGAAGAGCTCTGTAAGCTCTTGGAGGATTGGCTACATTAGGGTATGTCACCTAATATGCAAAGGAATTCCTGCTACAAAAAGAGTCCTGACTGTAACAATATAATGGCGTATTGATATAATGGTATTCTAGGGCTTTTTTAAAAAAATGAACACCCCCCCCCATGGCAGGAGAGAATATGGCTGTTGGATTCCCCAGCAGCATTGAATCCATGGCAGACAACCTGTGTAGACATGGCCTTAGTTGGTTTGATATTTAATTGACTGGATTTACTTTGTTTTTAAATGTTATTCTGGTATCTAAGTTTTGTACATTGTCATAAGCATTTTTTTAACTGCAATGGAGACCAAGCAGCATGATTAAAAAAAATGGGAGGATAATGTTTTCTGGCTTACATGAAGTGTCTGCAGAACATGGTGCTGTTACCATCCCCACTCCCTAAGTTATTTACAAAAATCCTTTCCAAATGGCTAACAAAGACTCAACCCCTTCTTGAAAGGAACTGCTGTTTTGCTTCCCAAGTTTCCATCACTAGGAAAGTAATTGGTGAGACAAAAAAATAATAATCAAAGCCTTGATCAAAAAAAATATGATCCTTCAGCAGTTATTGTCCTCATAAATACTCGACGTGGCAAAAACACAAAGCTGCAACTTTCAAATTTATTTCCACATCTCGTGGAAGGAAGAAAATTGTTTAGAAAGAAAGAAACAATGTTGCCATACCACCACCAAAGAAGTATATTAATGAAAGGGATTCGTTAATAAGATACTTAGAACCCAAATATACATTTACACACAAATACATATAACACAGCCTCAAACTTTTTAAACTGAAAGGCAGCTGAGGTGGGGAGAATAATTTCCATTGCAGGATTAGAGGGGGAAGAAGAGGGCATGGCAGCCCTTATAAATGTTCTCTCCACTCCAAATGTCATCTCATAAGCTATGCTTCCCACCACAGTGTTCCAGACTTATGTTTATCCATGGATGCTCACATGTAAAACCTCACAGATTGTACCTGCTTTCTGTTTTTTTATTATTATTATTTCTGTTAGCTAAATTGCCTTGTATCTTAATAAAAGTGGGGAATTATGAATATTTATTGGCAATAGGCATTACCTATGGGACCAATTACCTATGTTTATGGAAGTCTAACTTAGCCAGATCCCAGAAATAGATGCTGAGACGCTAATAGGTCTTAAAAAGCAATGATTTCTTTTACTGAAAGGATTCTCAAACACACAATATAAAATCAAACATACACACCCAATACAGATCTAGGAATTCAGATAGAAAGGTACAAAGATGTTTGCATTAGCAGGAAATACCTTTGGTAGGCAATACTTTACCTGTCCGACGTGGCGAGTTGAATCTGCAGGGAAAAGGAAATAATTAGAGGAGGGGAATTGGGAGTTGCCAGCAATACACGTGGGAAGGCTCCAAACTGTGCAAGGAATGGAACCAGCAAGATAGGGTGGGATTAGGAGGATAAAAATGAGAGAGCAATGGGATGATGCTCTCTTTTTATACCCTAAAATGACTGGGAGCTGATGCTCCTTTAATCACGTAGTCCCCATGAAGCATAACTACTGTTAATGGGTCAGGGGGAGGGTTAATCATTAGGCAATTGAAATAGTGGTAGACTAGCAGTGACACCTCTTATGGGAGAAGGGGAGAGACAAGAGACAGAAAATAATAGTAATGTCCCAACTCTGTTGCTGGTAGTTGCTGTTAAATCTGATGGTAAACAACTGTGTTAGCTGGAAGAGTGATTGCTCACTAATCCTATCATGGAAGGAGTTCTTTTGTTGAGGCTGAAGTTGCCTATGTGCTTCACCTGGAGATGTCAATATGCAGGGGGCAGGAAGTGCCTGCATGATGGAGAAGAGAGCTTCTTATGGCATTTGTGAAGGAATGTCCTGGTTCCCTTTGCAGAGCAAGGTTTCTTTTCAGTGCACTGCTCCTGGCATTGTGTGTTTGTAGAGTCAGGGAGGTTGGCTCACCTTCTGGCATTGGGCTGCAGAGGTGCAGGAGCGAGAGATATCGGTTCTCCTATGGGTCCACATCTGGTTAGGCACACTGCCACAGGACAAGTTTTCCCTTGTCTGCGCACATGCCAGCATACCAGTAGGGTGGCACAGCCTCATGGCTACCATTCAGTCCATTGCCCTGGCACACTATTTGTACAGCCCGGCTTTACAGTCATAGTTCATAACAGCTTTTCACAGAGGCATCCTGAAACTGCAAGTATGCAGTTGTCCTTCAGGTCTGATGTTAAAAATAAATAAAGCCCATTTTGAAAATTTGCTAGTCGTCTTGAAACCCTTTAGCACTCTGTTAGCACTTCTCAGGTGCTTTCAAATTCAGTTAGGATTTTCAGTGAATCCAGTGGCAAACTAGATATGTGGACCCCCTTCCTACCACCCCTCCTTTGACTTTTTTTTAGATTTCCTCAATTTTTTTTTGCCAAAGGACAAAAGCCCTATGCCACTTTGACTTTTGCTTAAGAACCATCTTGTGGTGATGGTTCCCAAAACATATATGATCCAAACCAAACTGCTGGGTCCTCCTTGGGGGCATTTTTACTACTATAAATAGTTTAATTTGCAATAAAATCTTAAATTCTGGATTATTTTCAGAGAGTTTAATCTAGAGCATGCCATGTTGTTTCAGGGATCATGATATACCCAGAAATAATTGCATGTGGGCAGTAATGCAAAGGACACACTAGGAGTCAAACAGTATAAAACATAGGGGATTTATGATCAAGTCCCATGATGTGCAGTTTAGCCCCCATAATCAGCCGTTTATGTGAATTCTGGTAGTGTTGTTGAAAAAAGAGCGTAATGTCCCCCATACCATATCTGTGTCTGAAAAGACTTTGACAAGGTTGCTTTTGGCTCCCAAATACTCTCATGTTGGGAGAATTCTATTAAGGAGGTAATTCCCAAACCTGTATGTACAGCATGCTCATTTGCCATGAAAGAAATGTGAGTGTGCCACAGGCAATAAATTAATTAACTAGTTAAAAATTCACATGAGCCCAAAGAAGAGGCTTCATGTTGTGTCTCTGCATGTCTGAATGCACTAACCTTGTCTCTTTCCAATCAACCTATCTATTGTGTCTCCATGTTACCCTTCTCCAGAGGAGGCTGTTGGACCTCCAAAAGAGACCTACTTTAAGAGACACTGAAATCAGTCATTCACACAGAATGTAATAGCCATAAAAAACAGAAGGCCCTCTGATGAAAGATGATTCTTGTACATACTCTAAAAGTAAGGATATTTGAAAGAAATGTGCCTTCAAATTTATTTATTTATTTTTTTTAAAAAAAGAAGAATGAACCTCTAAGCTTTCAGAATTCAGGGGAACGCTGCAGTAAGGACACCTTCATCCCATGAGAATGCAATAAGTTTCAGTCCTATGGTTAGCGTTTGCATTCAACTGAGAGCCATTTTACAAAGTCCTACTCACAGGGAAGTGCAATGAAATGGGACAACTGTCAAGGTCTGTTTAATTTACAGGACATTCAGCCTTGAGTGTGTTCCTTTCAGTTTTCCACAGCATTATCTTTCATTTTCCTAATTGGTAGTGCAGAAAAGGCTAAATGCAGAGTCAGGAAATTAATTTAGATATGATACCCTGGATCCCCATTTCTTTAATTCAGGCTGACACATTCAATTATGGGTCACCCTATCAATGGTGTTGGGCTCAAGGAATGTCACCGAAGAGGCTAATCAGTGCTTACAAAGTGTGGATCAATGGAGGGGGGGACCCTCAATCACTAAAAGAGAGGAGGGGATGTGGTGATTCTTCCAGTCCTCCACAGTATTACACATTTCCTTTATCAAGAGAAACACAAAATTACAGGCCCAGTCTTTGGTTTTGGTAATTCTATACTTCCTTAATCAACATGTTTTAAAAAATTAATATGCTGGTACCTGGATATCTACAGACCTAGGATTCTTGGTTTAAGTCTCTGCTGTGAGGCCTTCATTTTGCCTCAGTCCCCCAATAATGAGATTTGTACAGTGATAAAGGATTCAGTTAATGGACATGAGAAATATACATATACATCTGTAATCCTTGTATGGTTTATTAATGTTTGGGTAGCTGTGCTTCTTCCCTCTCTGGATTTTTTTTAAAAATATATCTATGCCAGTACTACATCAGTTTTATGCTTTTTTTAATGCCACCTTTTTTTAGCCATCTGGTTGAAGACATCTGTTTTTAACTGATTAAGACGTATTCTTTTCTGTGAGGTGTTAAAAAAGAGAGCAAAAACCTTCTTACTTCCAAGACTAGACAATGGCCTGGCATTATCTTGCATTGCTTCAGATTCCTGTCATTAATAGAAACTTCCACTCTCTTAGTCTAGGGACACCATGAACTTCACAGCGAACATGTTCAATAGCAAACATACTATGTTCAACAGCCACAGTTACCCATGAGCTGAACCTCAGGTCTGTTCACCTATCTGTCATCTTCCAAATGTCAAATAGCTTTGTAGCTGTACAGTAGCTGTGGCGGTGGAATTTCATTTCCTTGTGGTTGTGGAGTTTAATTTCCTTGCCTTGTGAGGACTTTCTGCATCTGTGTAGAAAGCAAGGTGATTCTATCCGGGGTCAAGTCAGGTAATTAACTGACATGAGCAGAGAACTACATCTCCCATAAGGCTGTGCAAAAATGTGCATAAGTGAAATAACACTGACAACACAGACTTAAATGAACACCAAATGGTGAGACTTGGGGGGGGGGGAGTTCTTTATCATTGCTGGCTGATTAATTGATTGATTTGCCTATTATTTCTATATATGATTGGCTACCTGCCAAGCTGCATAAAGTGACAGCAGGTCTGTGGGGAAGAAGGAAAGTTGGACTCCCATTGGGCTGTGTGAGAGTCCACATGCAAGAATCACTACAGGTTGCATGACACTCTGCTGCACTGTTTGAAAATGTGAAAAGTAATGTAATGGACAGGTTTGGACAGTTCATGAACTGCTGAACTAATTGCAAAACAGCTCCCTCTTCATGAAGAGCAAACAGACGATGAACTGAACTCACTGGGTGCTTGAGCATCCCTACTTTAATCTAACTGCAAGTCTATTGCAAGCTGAGCCTTCCTTCCCAATCCAGAATGAATGTTTGCAGGCCATCCTTCTCTCTCTTTGTTAAAAAAAGACATTGATCCACTTCTGTTACCTAATGTCTTTACTCGTCATTATTCTTTGCACACAGATGCACACAGCTCAATCCTATGCAGGGCAGATACTCTCTGCCATGAAACCCCTGCTTTCTGCTCTTCATGAAAAACAGCTGGGAGCCATTTAAATCCCAGCTTTCTGCTCCACACAAAAAAGCAGCAGAAAACTCCCAAACATTTCACTCCCTGTGTTCTGCTTGCCTCTGCCATGAACAAAAAGCAGGGGGTGAAATGGCTGGGAGCAGAAAGCAGGGGGCCATTTAAAGCAAGCAGCTGAGTGGCAGCCCAACCACTCAGCTGTTTGGTTTAGATGTCTGAGAGCCATTTAAATCTTTGCTTTCTGCTCCATATGAAAAACCACAGTTGGGCTGCTGCTCAGCTGTTTGGTTTAAATGGCCCTCTGTTTTCTGCTCCTCATGACTTTTCATGGGGAGCAGAAAGCAGGGGTTTAAACTTTAAATGGTTCATGAACCAATACAAACTGGGTTGGTTCACAAACCAGCCTCCTGGTTAGTATGGGAACATGGTTTGGTATGTGGTTCAGTTATCATTTTTTATAGAGATCTTAATCATGAAGTCCAAAAGAAATGAAAGGGTAGTTGAAATATACCATTTGTGAATAAAACCTGGTCTTTGTAAGACAATCATTGCTGGATCCTCTTCTCTTTCTTAAGCTGTTGTGAACAAGCTACTCTCTCCTCTTGGAATCACAACATTGCAGTTCAGAGGCATAAAAAAAGTAATGAGCAAGCCTGCATTCATAAATATTCTAGGAAGCCCCTAGCTGGGGGAGATGTTTTGCGGGAAATAAAGAGTTATGATGAGACTAGTGGTATTTCTTATGCACATTCCTATTATGTATGTTGCTATTAATGGATCATTCTCAACAGATCTCAGATATCACTGGACACTGGGGATGAAGTGTACTTTAAGTATGGCCCTATACTAGGTCGCTTTATCATCTGACAAAGTCTCCTTACCTTTACAGCCTAAATCCAAATAATATTAATTTGGATGGAAGCCCTGTTATCATCTCCACAAGAATGTGGGCCAAAATGCCAAACCTCATTCAGATTGGCAGACCCTCCCCATCTCACTTGTCATGACTGTGGCAATTTTTCCAAGTGCTGATACAATCGCTAGAATAGCTGCAGAGTTCTCTGTGTCTTTTTTGCTTTCTCTCACACAATCTCATTTATATTTCTTTATGTTCTCAGTCACAAAAGTGACAGCCACTTGCTTTTATGAACAGCCTCCTGGCCCCTGGTGGGAACAATCAGGAAGAAACAGGCCTCCCCTGGGAATTATATTTACCTCCCCAGAAAGAAGCTCTCTTCACATCCTGAGAGATGCTTTCCTAGCATTCCCCCCCAAATAAACAGTCCTCCACTTCACTGGAAATGAAATGGTGGTGCCACAGGGCTTGAACGAAGAGTCTTGAGACATTGGCTCCTTATTTGCTCACTGTACTTGCAGGAGAGTTGATCTTAGTGGGAAATTGCAAGCTCTTTAAGCCAGTAGGTAGAAACAACAAGCCATAACCCTCTGTGCCAGGGAGGAACCAGCCTCCTGATGCTTCCCCCTGCATAAATCCCAAGGCCTTCTGCAGCTCGCAACAGGTCACTTGTTACCAAATGTGCTTACAGTGACATGTGTCAGCTCCCATGCCTGTTGTGTACAGGACTAAGATCCAGGCTAAAATGGAGGGGGATAAAATGCTGCATGCCCAGCAGTTTGGGATTGAAATAAAAAGTGATCAAGTTCCAAAGCTGAATGAAAACAATTCCTAGAACTATTGATGTAACTTCTGGTTTGTTTGTTTTTTTTAACAGAAGCAATGTGACACTGCAGCCAACACTGTGCCCCTCATATCCCCACCCATAGCCCTCCTTCTCAGCCCTTAGGAGACACAGTGTCAGATATTTAGCAAAGCAAATATAGTGCAGTGGAATAATGCAGCACAGACATGTGTGTATTTAGCTCTGAAGAAAACAATTACTATAAATTCAAGGAGGAGTTGCATGGAAATGAATCAACAACTGTCTAACTCATCTTTCTAATTCTGATATACTCCCATCTTTTTTGCTTTGTCCCCATCCCCCCATGAGTGTGTGAGAGCGACCCTAAAAACAAAGAAGTGGAAGTTTCCTCCCAGAGCTCCACCCCTTGTATGCATGTGGAATAGCATCAACTATCTCCAATATATTGATTAGCCGATAGTCAATCTTAAGGTCATCTCATTAAGAATAAAACTTCCCCTTCTTGGGCAGGAAGAATCTACTTGACACCTAATTGGCTTTATGCTAAACTTGTTTACTGGCTTACAGAAACTTCAGTTTAACCTTTTCATGACTGAAGTGATGACATTTGCAAAACCCAACGAACAGAAGACATGACCTTGGTGTGTGGGGGAGGGGTCCTATTGCAGTGATCTTAGAAATGCTGCAGGATGTGCCACATGCAAATTCTGTGCATGTCCTAAGAAAGCTACCTCTAGAACAAAACAGGTTGTGCAACTGAGAACTGCGAAGCAACACCATGTGGCTTTGAAATTGTACTTCACCGCAACCATAATTTAACATTTAGCTCATTCAAACAGAAGAAAAAGAAATCAGGAAGGATTTCTCGCATACCAAAAACACCTTTTGTGTGGGTTTCCTTGAAACTGTACAAACAATATTGTTATGCAAGACACAGGAAAGCACTTTTTGCCAAATGTCATATTAAACTCATTAGCGGGAGAATGACAAGCCGCTCTAATGTGATTGCTCTTTCTTCACAATAAAGGTGAAAATTGCCAGTGCCTCGCAGCTTTAAAATGAGAGCTGATTGAAGTTAGATGACTTGATGCTCATGAATATTCATCTGCACTGGTGTTGCATATGTCAGGGCATGTTTATATGTTTGTGGCTTTCCCTCAGCGTTGCTAGTTGTTGCTGAGAGGCCAGGCCTCCCTCCTGGATATGACCATCCAAAAGCAGGCCAGGATGTTACAGATCATCTATAGAGCACCTTCATTAATCTAGAGGGCCTCAGGAGACATCAAAATCATTCCAACTATTTGCAGTCCTAATAAACAAGGTTTCTATTCATGTGTAAATCTTTTTATCCTGACCAAAGATCCCTGCCTAAATTGGCTTGCCTTTAAGGCAGGCTCACACAGTTCATCTATAACATCCAACGCATCCAAAAGCAAAGGAAGAATCTCTCTGTTGAAATATATAAGCTTTGGATTTTCTTGTTTATTTAGATATTTATACCCCCCCTCCAAGTACCCTACCATGTTGTTTTCCTCTCTTCCATTTCCTCTGTTCCATTTTATTCTCACAGCAACAGCCCTGTGAGGCTGGGAATGACTGGCTCAAAGGCATCCATAGCAAAGATCTGCATGTGGCTTTTCCAGATCCAAACCTGGCCATTATACCACCCCCATACCATTTGGCAAAGTCGTCTGGGGGGCAAAACCACATGTTACACAAAAATGACTATAACAAAGCCTCAGGAGCTAATCAGAAAAAAAAAATATTTTGAGGGAAACATTTTGAGGAGAAACATGGTAGGTGGGTAATTGATGTTTAATCCTTACCCTTCTGGCAGGGGACCAACTGGGATTGCTTTTGGAGAAGAAAACAAATGACTGTTGGAGAAAGCATCAAATACCCCCTTCCTTCTTTGAGAACCAATTTTGTATAGAGTGTTTAGAGCAGAAGCCAAATTGCTCGCTCACAACTTTAATGCCAGCAGCTCACAAAGTAGAATTTTTGTTCACAAGACTCCACAGCTTAGAGGGAGCATTGTGGTATACTGATGGAATAAACAACTAGGTAAGCAGTGCTCCCCTGGGGCCACTTCAAGATGGGGGTGGGTGGGTGGGAAGCCAAGGGAGAGGCATTATCACCCTCCCCCCAAACACCACAGCAAGGTTGCTAGCCCAGGAGCTTTGGGGGGGGGTGCTCATAAAGTGGTGTCACTCCGATGCGCTGTATGTCACTTCCAGCATGAACTTGGAAATGGCATCATTGCATAAGGTGATGCTCCCAGATTCCACCCAAAGGTTAAAGTGGTTAGGGCTTTTTAGCTCGGAGAAACGATGACTGAGGGGTGACATCAGAGACCCCTAATTTAGAGTGTCAGACTAGGATCTGGAGAGCTGAATTCAGATTCCCACTCTGCCATGACAGTTGCTAGGTGACCTTGGGCCATTCGATCTTGCTCCCCAGGCCACCTCACAGGGTTGTTGTAAAGATAAAACAGGGAAAGGAAAACCATGGATATTACTCCGAGCTCCCTAGAGGAAGGGTGGGATAATCCTGAACTAGTTCTAAAGGTACAATTTACTGAAGTCCAGGGATCCACCAGTGGAAGGTGCTAGCCTAGATTCCAAACCTATTATCATGCAATGCTCTTTTTATATCATTTCAGAAATAGACATTTTTCTTCTGTGATCCATGAAGATTTAAGTATAGCCCTGGAGTGAGTGGTGCTATAAGTTTGTACTAGATACAGAGCATGGTTGCCTGACAACCAGCAGGAGGGCTGTGGGCAGGGATATGGGGAGGATGTGATGCCATCTGTGGCATCATGACACTTCTGGTCTTTGATCTATTGGACCAGGCATATTAGAATCCTAGCCCTTCTTCCTTGACTTAGAACATAATAAGAACCCTGCTGGATCAGGCCAGTGGTCCATCTAGTCCAACATGTTGTTTCATGTAGAGGCCAAAGAATTCCTCTCATGTTTCCTCCTACCAATGGTATTCAAAGGCTCCCTTTAGTCACCATGGTTACTTGCCATTGATGGACCTATCCTCCATGAATCTATCTAATCCACTTTTAATGACATCTATGCTCATGGTCACCATTATGTAAATTAGCAGCGATTGCCAGAGCTTGTATTCATTAACTGGAGATGAACTTTGTTTTGTACATCAATAATCAATTGCCCATCAGCTTCATCAATTTCCAATTAATTCCTTACATCGATGGTATTTTTGCCTGATATTTCTGCCTGCTGCGCTCCAGACAACAGGGTTTGGCTCTTTCTCAAGCTCCAGCTTCTGATGTCAGTGGCCACTGGCTGGAGAATACACACTCCATGTGTTGTTCTTAGTACAACTGACTACAGCCTGTCCCTTTCACACTTTTTGGACTGTTTCTAATCCATGTGAGCCAGTGTGAGTTCCACTCTTCAGTAACTGAAAAAGTTCCTGCATGATGTAAAATAATAGTAATAACTGTCTCAATTTACCCAACAAAACCACCCATCTGAATACTAATTTCAGCTTTCCTTTTGAGCAAGGTGAACAAATCATCGGGAGACAGTTGTGCTTAACAAACAGCTTTGAAAGACACTATTATTTTTGGAATACCTCATCATACCCAACGATATCTTTCTTTTCACATTGTGTTGACTGATGAACTTTGGTTCTCTGCAGCTGACAAGGTGGCATGCCTGCACTGATGATTTGGAGGCTTGCTTTTACTTTATTGCGTGGAGAAAGGAGTTTCTGGATGCCAGCCAAGGAAAAAAAACAAGTGCTGTGTAATGACCAGTTTCACAAAACAGAGCTGAAAGTGCTAAAACATGAGATGATGTTGTCAGTGCTTTCACTGAGGAGAAATCTGACAGCACCAGAATGGGCAGAGGAGAGATTAGGGGTGCCACCAGAAGAGGCCAGGGGGCAGCACCACCCCAAACAAGGAGCTTACCACCCCAGTCGCCCCCACTGCTGGACACATATCATCACTTGAAGGATGGACAAATTTCATATGTACAAGAGCATCCACAAGTTATTGGTGTAGGCTTTTGATGGTTCACCTGCAGTTCTTAAACCAGCAAAAGCTTTTTGCAGGTACGCTGGACATATGCCAGCTGGGCTCTGCGAAGAGGCAGGAGAGGGAGCTGCTGCTGGAGTGGTGAGCGTTTTATCATTTGCCTTTCCTTAACTGCTGAGGAGAAGTAGCTGAGGTTACTGTGTGGGAGGCCAGTGTCTGAGGGTGTGTGGGTGTGTATAGCCTGTTGGAGAGTGCTGCTTGTTTGAGGAAGTGTGGTTTCCATTTGTCTCTTTTGCCTGGGTGTAACTTATTGCTGGCCTTGCCCTCTGCTGGGTGAGCTTTCAATTATATTAGGCTCCTCCTTGCCAGAGGCATGAGCCTTTTGGTATGAGCCAAAGGGCAAGAGCTAAAGGGCTCTTGCCCTGTGGCTCTTAGCCTGGGGATGGGCCTGGGGACCCCATAAGAAGTTAAGAAAATTGTACATTGTTGTGCTTGTTTCCCCTTTTGGCTCAGGTAGCCATTTGGTCAGTTCTCTAAGTTTCAGAGTACATAAGCACACCAAGGTATTTCTAGGTGAAAGAATCCACTTGGGGAAGTGATAATGAATGCTCACGGACCATTTCCAGTCACCTGTGGGGAGTGTGCCATGTTTGTCTTTCTCCCTGAGGACAAGATGGACTACACTTATCAGAAGTGTAAGTTGATAGGACTCTTAGAGAAGAAGGTTTGGAGTGCAGCACTTTAACAGCATCAGCTGGGATACCATCCTCTCTGCTAGCTTTGTTGTTAGTAATGCTTTCTAAGGCCCATTTGGCTTTGCATTCCAGGATGTCTGGCTCGAGGTCAGCGATCACACCATTGTGGTTGTCAAGGACATTTAGATCCTTCTTGTATAGTTCTTCTGTATATCCTTGCCACCTCTTCCTAATCTCTTCTGCTTCTCTTAAGTCCCTACCATTTTTGTCCTTTATCATGACCAGCTTTGCATGAAATGTTCCCTCAATTTCTCTAATTTTCTTGAAGTGATCCCTAGTCCCTCCCATTCTATTGTTTTCCACTATTACTTTGCATTGTTCATTCAGGAAGGCCTCCTTATCTCTTCTTGCTGTTCTCTGGAAATCTGCATTCAGTTGGGTAAATCTTTCCTTTTCACCTTTGCCTTTTGCTTTCCTTCTTTCCTCAGCTGTTTGTAAGTCCTCATCAGACAGCCACTTCACTTTCTTGCATTTCTTTTTCTTTAGGATGGTGCTGATTGCTACCTTCTGTACAACGTCATGAACTTCTGTCCATAGTTCTTCAGGCACTCTGTCTATCAAATCCAGTCGCTTAAACCTATTCTTCAGCTCCACTGTATATTCATAATGGATGTGATCTAGGTCAAACCTGAATGGCCTAGTGGTTTTCCCAACTTTCTTCAGTTTAAGCCTGAATTTTGCATTGAGTAGAGTGTTTATTTGGGCTTTCAATAGTCTTTTTTGTCAAAGCCCCTTACAAGGATCTATTAGTAAATAAGTAGTCATGAGGGACTGGCAGTCTTTAAACAAAGGCTGGACAAACACTTGTCAGGATGCTCTAGAATGAACCTGCACTGAGCAGGAAGTTGGACTAGATGACCTATATGGTCCCTTTCAACTCTGTGATTCTACGATTGAAGAAGAAATTTTATCATAGATTTAGAAGCTGGCTATGGAAAGAGAAACAATGAGATGGAATAAATGGTCTATTTTCACGATGGCAAGAGGTTAATGGAGAAGTTCAGTGAATCTTGATGACAGAGAAGGAGAGGGAGAGAGGGATTTCAAGGAAAAGAATTATGGAACATGTAATTTAACAACAAGTAGGAATAAGTGGAAGATCCTAATACAGATGTCATTTGGAGAATAGACTTTACCACACAGGTCTGACTTGCAGGTCAAGACCTCTGTTTCCCTCCTCTCAACTCAAGGTCTGTAGGCAACACAAATGTACTCATTAAACTCCCTTCAGATTTAGTATGATTTCTGAGTGTCCAGTAGGCAGGGATTAATTTGAGCAGGACTAACCACACACAAAAATCAGTACAGGAACCTATTTTCCACTAGATCAATGCTGGATTGCACAAAGTGAGACAGGAATCAATTTATATGCTTACAAGAGGAGACCATACCTTTCCCGCATATCGCTACCTCATTTTCTACAGTGGTAGCAGAGAGAGAAAGACAGAGAGAGGCTGTGAAATAGTGGTTAAGATATGTAAATCACTGATTCTGAATGTTTCATCCCTGCTGTTTTAATTCAAAAATCTCTGCTTTGATTTTGCTTCTGCTTTTTGTGAATTCAACCAGTGGGCCTTTAGTTTTACGTCACCTCCTGTTTTTGTTTTTGCACTGAATTTTCCTTATTTAAAATGTTCCCTTTTTTCAACATTATTTCACTATCTACAAGTCAGCATTATACTTTGGGTTGGATCCAGCCAGTTTCTGTACAGATAAAAAAGGAAGGTGGGATCCCACTTCACCACCAAAAAAGATTGTGGCAGGGATCATGGGACCTGTATGTACAAAAGCCATGTGGGATGGGGGTGGGGATAGAGAAAGGAATAAAAAGTTGGCTGGATCTAACCCATCAGGGGTCATTTCGTAGAAAAAAAGGTGCAGGAGCTTATTAGCATACAACTCATTAGCATATGCCACACACCCCGACATCACTGGAAGTGTGTCAGAAGGGGAAGCAGAAAAGGGGGGGAGGCATCTTCAAACGCCTCCCCTTCCCTTCCCCAGCAGGCCTGCCAAGGTGGGGTGGGGACTTTAAACCCCTTCTCTCTAGAGTCGTACCGCAGGGGCAGCATGATCTTTCCATTATATTCTATGGGGCCATAGAATACAAAGGAAAGATTGTGCCACCCCTGTCAGGCACTCAATCCCCATCCCCAGTCTCTCCACAAAAGCAGAGAGGCTTGGGGGGGGGGGAAGGAGGGCATATCTGCCCGGCTCCCCTTCCTTCTCCAGCCAGCTCACTGCTTGGAATTAGGAATGCATATAAAAATAAATGAAATAGGGGACTTCATTTCCAGATTGGCAAGCTGATGGCAGCCCTCTTCCCCTTCTCCTGGGGGGATGGGCTGCAGATCAGCAGATAGAGAGGAAGGGCGATCGTACGCTCTTCCCCAGGGTTCAGGATGAGCCCTGAGTCAGGGGCGCTGAGGTTTGCCACCCCCCCGGCTTTTAGCCTGGGGGTGGGGGCATCCTTTTGCCCCAACGGTCTCTCTGCTGTATTCCAGTAATGGCCGAGGCTTTGTGTACCGGAAACCAAGTGGATGGTGATTAAGCTGTAATCAAGCGACTGGCTGAATCAATTTCTTACTGAAGAAGTGTGAGTACAAGCTAACGAAGCATCAGTGGGAATATTCTTGCAAGCATGGGTGGGGGAGACAATTGTAGACCCCCCATGGAGGACTAGATAAAAGAAACTAACATCGGAGAAATGGAAAATGAAGGAACTGTGACAGAGGAATACTGAGAGCTATGAACTGAGTAACACTCAAGCCAATATTTGGGACTTAAAAAAAAAAGAAGAAAGAAACAGCAATTGAAAGCATTTTATATGGCTAGCTAGAAATGGCTAGAAGGAAGAACTAGAATTTCCTTTAAAGACTGTTAATATCATAGTGAGAGATTGAGTTGGAATAAAGTCTTCCCCTTCCCCCTCAAAAACAAAGCGGGGGAAAGGGAACTCCCCCCCCCGCATAACAATATAACAATATAAAAATGAAATTTTTAAGGGACAGGGGAAGTGAAGGAAAAACATAATAGAAAAGAGAGAAGCATTGAATGGAAATGGAAACTCACATTAGCTTGAAGTGTTTTCTGAGTGTCGGCTGGAAACGATGCAGAACCCTCCTTTAGTAGGCAGAGGGTGGGAAATCCCCCCTCTCGAAAGATAAAGTGACTGTGCAAACATCAGAAAGCAATTTTTTTTAGGCATTTTTTAGGCCTCTTTTTTCTTGAAGAAACTCTAAATACCTCTGTAAGTGGTGGCTGTGAAATGTTGAAGGGGGGGAGTTTCCCTCCGCCTAAAAAGAAAACAATAAGCTGGAAATAAGGCTGACTAATTTAGAGAACTCTTAGAGGCGGTGAAATGATTTGATGGATTTATGGGACCCTGGCAATTTGATAACAGAGAGAAGATAAACAGACTCTTAAGACTCTGGAGTGCATCTTTGGAATGGCGTCTGTGTCGCAGTAAAAATTAAACCAAAACTGAATCATCACTAGGAACTCGAAAGTAACTGAGTAGCTGTGAAGTTGGATGGCAAGGCAGCTATGTCTCCCCTATGACAAGCGGGGGGGAGGGGAAACTCTCCTCCTAAAAAATAAAGTTACTATATATCTTGATGGGGAGACAAAGCTAATAGAATGTTGGGCGAAAGGTGGTTATTCGTTAACAACAATGGACTTTGAGTTAAAGAAGACTGAGGAGAAGGCTCTACAGTGAAGAACCCTTTCTAGAGATGAGATTTTTGGCTAAGGGGGTATGTTGGGAAAAATTAAGGGGAAGGGTTTATACAGAAATTGATAAGGAATGTTTAAATCAATTTTAAAAGGATTTTATTAATTTAGGCTAACTCCATAGAAGGAAGAGGGAAAGGGGGTGTTATGTGATGCATATGGAGGTTCCAGTTTGTCTGTCTTTGTTTTCTTTTTTAACAAGAGGGTAAATAGAGAGTTTTCTTTTAAGAGAAACATGTTTAAGCCTAACTTGGATGTGTTTTTTTTTAATAGCAGTATTTAAATGCTATTGGATTGCATGTATTGATTGATAAAAATTTTAAAGAGTTAGAGGGGCAGAAAGTAATAGGCAGAAATTATTGCAATGAGATGATGAGAGTGCCTGATGTTTGTATAAAAGAAATGTTAGTGTATTGCAGAATTATACTCCAAACAGTCTGTATGAGCTAGAGCTTCATAATTGATGTACTCAACTGTCACCTTCGAGGTTAACAACTGAAAGCCTTTACTTGTTAATGCCACATTTGTAAGCACTGCATATAATCATCACGTTTTGGACTCTCTTTCCTATATTCTCCTTCTTGTAGTTACATTTGTTAGTACCCCTCCCCTTTTCTGTAGATATTTAGAAAATGCAATAAAAAAAACCCTTCGGGGGATTTAAAAAGAAAGAAAGAAAGAAATGAAATAGGAAACATTCGTGACTCCCTACACATACACTGTCTCCACTGTTCTGAATCTGTGGGTGAATTCAAGTTCAGCCCAAACCCTCTCTCATTTCCACACCACCTTTTGGGCAAAGACAGTGGACAGAAAGGGAAATGGTGGGTGGGTGGGTGGAATCTTTTACTGGCATTATTTCCAACTAGTTGTATACAGTATCATTCTATAACATCTAATAAACAAGAAAAGAACATTTAATCCTAAGCACAAAAACTTACTAATAAAACACAAAATCTCTATATTTCTGAGGTAGTGTGTATATTCAGTTGTTGATGTGATGCGATGGGAAGTCCAAAGCTGTTCAATGCATATAATAGGAACAAGGTAATTGAGAAATATGAATCAAGGTAAGCTCTCAAAAACATAAAATGAGAAATGGAACATTTAAACCTTGCAATCTTGGGAGTGAGCAAACTAAAGGGAACTGGAATAGAACATTTTCTGTCAGAAAATCACAAAGAGTTTTGACTCTGTGAATGACAAACTCAGAAGAAACAGAGTTGTGCTAATCGTTAGCACAGGCTGTCAGGGGCTATAATACAAAGTCTGACTGAATAATATCAATCAGACTTCATGGAAAGCCTATCAATATAACCATCATTCAAGTTTATGCCCCAGCTACCGATGCCGATGAAGAAGAAATTGCAAGTATGCAGGAAGAAATTGATCACACACCTAAACAGATGTGCTGATAATCATAGGCAACTGGAACTCAAAAATAAGAAACAAAGCAGAAACAAATATTGCTGGAAGATTTAAGCTAGGAGTATGAAATGAAACAGGAGAGAGACTCATGTAATTCTGTGAAGGCAATAATCTGTTCATTGCAAGTACATGTTTCAGGCAACCAAAAAGATGATTGTATATGTGGGCATCCCCGGACAGCCAATATAGAAATTAAATAGATTACACAATTGGAAGCAGAAGATGGAGAAGCTCCATTCTCTCTGCTAAAGCAAGATCAGGAGCCAACTGTGGTACAGACTATGAATTGTTAATATCAAAACTTAAAATAAAGCTGAAGGAAAAGACCAATATATTCATAGTGCCAAATCTGTAAAGAGCAGATTTGCATTGCTAAGTTCAAGTGAGTGTGAACCAGAAGAACTATGGGCTGAAACCAGAGATATTATCAAGGAAGACTGTACAAAGACTATTCTTGTAGCCAAAAGAAATGAAAAGTCTTGATGGATGACTGATGAAACTCTTAAAATTGCTAGATGAGAAGCAAGAATTAAAAAGTGACAGAAACAGAATCAAAAGCCTAAATGCAGTGTTCCAGTGACTTCCATGCAGAGACAAAGAGAACTATCATAATAACCATTGTACAGAAACAGAAGAGAACAACAAAAAAGGAAGAACAAGAGATCTATTCTACAAGATCCAAGAAATCAAAGGGTTTAAAGCACAATTAGGTATGCTGAAAGATCAAAATGGAAATACATTAACTGAACAAGACAAAATAAAGAAAAGGTAAGAACGCTACATGAAGAACTATGCAGATGAGATGAAAGAATGACAGGTTCCTTCAAATTGTTTGAAAAAGAACCTGGAATTTTAGAAACTGAATTGAAAGCTGCACTCAAAGTGATTGGGAAAAACAGATCACCGGGAGTAGCAATAGAACTGTTCCAAGCCACAGAAACAAAGTCTGCCAAAACCTTAACATAAATATGCTAGCAAATATGGAAAACAAAACACTAGCCTACAGACTGGAAACATTTAATCTACATTCCAATTCTGAAAAAAGAGACATAAAAGACTACAGCAACTATCAAACCATCACATTAATTTCTCATGTAAGTAAAGTGATGCTCAAAATCTTACAACAAAGACTGGGAAGATAAATGCCAGATGTTCAAGATGGATTCAGAAAACGAAGAGGCACTAGAGATCATATTGCACATCTACATTGGTTACAGGAGCATACAAGAGAAGAAGATAAAGAAGAGGAGGAGGAAGAGATTGGATTTATACCCCACCCTTCACTACCCAAAGGAGTCTGAGAGTGGCTTAGAACTTCCTTTCCCTTTCCCTCACCACAACAGACACCCTGTGAGATAGGTGGGGTTGAGAGAGCAGTGAGAGAACTGCCCTTGAGAGAACAGCTCTGAAAGAACTTGTGAATGACTCAAGGTCACACCAGCAGCTGCAAGTGGAGGAGTGGGGAACTGAACACAGTTCTCCCAGATTAGAGTTCATGCTCCTAACTACTGCACTAAACTGTGTTGTGTTTCATAAATTATAGCAAAGCTTTTCACTGTGTAGGTCATTAAAAGCTATAGCTGATTTTAAAAGAAATGGGGGTGCCACAGATTTTGATTGTTTTGATGCACAACCTGTACTCTAGACAAGAGGCTATTGTTAGGACAGAATATGGATAAACATAATGGTTTCCTATTGGCAAAGGTGTTAGACAAGGATGTATTTCATCTCTGTATCTCTTCAATCTATATGCAGAACATACAAATAAAGCTGTATTAGATTTAGGGCAATTCTGCATCTAGCATTCACTCCACATTTTCTCAAATGGGAGGGAAAAATGCAGCTCAAAACCACATTCAAATACCTTGGGGCAACATTGTACTGACTGCAAAGTCACCCCTGAAGGGCCATAAATCTATGCAGAAGGTACCATAAAACCCAATGATCAAAGAAAGAGAAAGTGGCATGCTATGGAGGATGCCATAAAATCCAATGATCAAAGGAAGTGAAAGCAGCATGCAATGCAAAGGGGAAATTCTGTTCCAACATGGGTTTTGTAAAACAACAGAGGGAAAAGCCAATGCAGAATTGCCCTTAGATAGTGGACTGAAAATTGTTGGAAAGAACAGTAACTATTTAAGATATGCTGGTGACACTACATTACTGGCAAAAAATAGTGGAGACCTGAAATGACTACTCCTGAAGGTTAAAGCAGCAAACGCCAAAGCAGGATTACAGCTAAACATCAAGAAGACAAAAGTAATGACTACTGGGGAATTTACACAGCTTTAAAGCTGACAATGAAGAAATTGCCATTTTTCATGGTTTTCTGCTCTTCAGCTCAATCATCAACCAAAAGGGAGATGGCAGCCAAGAAATCAGGAGGAGGTTGAGACTGGGAAGGACAGCCATGAAGGAGCTAGAAAAGATTCATAAGTGTAAGGATGTGTCTCTGGGGACCAAGATCCAGTTAATTCACGCCATGTACGTGTGCGAAAGCTGGACAATGAAGAAAGCTGTCAAGAAGAAAGTTGATTCATTTGAAATCTGGTGTTAGAGGAGAGTTCTATGGATACTGTGCCCCACCAAAAAGACAAACAAATGGGTTCTAGATCAAATCCAGTCTGAACTCTCCCTAGAAGCTAAAATGGCTATGGCACTTTGGTCACATTATGAGAAGACAAGAGTCACTGGAAAAGACAATAACGCTAGGAAAAGCTGAAGGCAGCAGGGAAAGAATATCCATTATGAGATAGATCAACTCAATCAAGGAAGCCACAGCCCTCAGTCTGTATGGCTTGCGCAAGGCTATTAATGACAGAATGTTTTGGAGAATGTTAATTCGTAGAGTTGCCATAAATCAGAAACAATTTGGCACACACTTCCAAATTTGATAGATAGACAGACAGACAGACAGACAGACCAAGTTCTGGCCGCAGTCCTAAGCACAGCATACCTGTTAGAAAAACAGACATTTGGGGACTGACTTAAAAACAATGGGTTTCTTTCCAAGAAAGCTGGGTAAAAAGTACTGAGACTGAGGCATCGGGTAGAGTGAAATCAGCTCATACTTTTATTTCTAGATTGGGAACAAGACGACAACCCCCAGCTCGCAGGCTGGCTTATATGCTCTGTGAACCCACTCCCAGAAACACCCCCCCCACACTCTGTGATAGGCTAAATACAGTGGCCGAGAGTTCCGTAGGTCCCAACCAGGACCCTAGCCCCCTGATTGGTGTGGGCTAGAATCTGTTTGGGCTATTGTCTCCCAGAGCGAAGCTCGTAGGTTTCATCTGAGCGTGTGGAGAGCTTGCCTCACACGTGGTCAGGATAGACTGGAGTTGCCACATCAGCCCAGAAGAACAGTAGAGGACTCTACCATGGAAAGTGGCCTGGGGCACCCCTTCCCTTCCAGGGCAGGGCCACTTCCTCCCCTTTTCTGACTTCTTTTTCTCTCCTTACACTCTATTTCTTTGTAGAGGCTTCTGCTGGCTGCCATAACCGATGGCCTCTTTAGCTTTGCCACCAACCTTCCAGGGCAGAGGCCCTCTGGGAATTGTCCCAGTAAGATTAGTAGCCAATCTGCCCCTGCACAATCTGCCCCTGCACAAGTCTGCTGTCCTGCTCTTCTTTAGGACTGCCAGGTCCCCCCAGCCACCAGCAGGGGATGGGGGTAAGGTTGCCAGATCCAGGTTGGGAAACTCCAGGAGATTTGACGGGTGGAGCCTGGTGAGGACAGGGACCTTAGTGGGGTACAATGCAATAGAGTCCACCCTCCAAAGCATCCATTTTTTTCCAGAGGAAGTGATCTCTGTAGTCTGGAGATGAGCTGGAATTCTAGGGAATCCCCAGGTCCCACCTGGAGGCTGGCATCCCACTCTTCCCTCCTCTGTTAGGGTTGGGCTGAGCAGCAGGGCCCATTTTGCCTCCCTATCTGCCCCTGCAGCACCTAAATTACAAATGTAACCACCTATGTTCTGGCTTCTGCTTTCTAACATTAACATTTCTGTTCTGTTTTTGCCTTGCCATTCACATCAAGCAATTCCTGGACCAGTTTTTAAAAAGGACACCCCCCCTCCCCCAATCTCCACATAAATGTGTATAGGCATCTGGAAAGGAAAGCTAGCCGATAGCTCGTTTATTCTCTATCAAGATCGTATCTGCCAGTTCTCTGGAGAAATATTTAACCTTAAGACATGTTGCCTAGCCTACAAAAAAAAAAAAAAAGGAAAAATGCAGACTTCTTCCATCTCAAGGGAAACTGTAGCTAATATATACAGTATGAGCAGTAATGGGATGCCTGAGCAAGGAAGGTCAACTACCTACAGACTTTCCTTCAGGCACACAAGGTATGAGAGAAAAGTGGGTTGAATTTCAAGGTTAACATACCTGTAGATTCTGCTTGTTATGGAAAGAAAGAGACAGACAAGTACAGCAGAGAGCCATTGTCAGATCCACTCCCCAAATGCTTATCTGGACACAGTTTGAGATTTATGGCCCAGTGCTGTTACTAAAGAAATCAGCGTGTCTTTTTATATTTTATTCTTTTAGGAAACACCCTTGTGCAAACCCCTAGATGTAATGGGTATATACAGGGCTGCCAGCTCTGGCTTGGGAAATTCCTGGAGATTTGGGGGGCAGAGTCTGGGGAGGATTGGATTTGGGGACTTCAGCAGGGCATGATACCCTAAAGATCAACTTCCAATCGAACCTCCTGTGAATTTGGGTAAGCTTTTACCACATTAAAAATTTTACTGGTGATTCCCTCTTGTCAACTGAATGTTCTAAGTCATAAGAAATACAGAGCTACTTTGCCCTCCTAATATATTTCTTGACTAATTAACTCATATAAGCAGATATTTGAAGCTGTAAAATCTGATGAAGATTACAAAAATAGGATTGTTGGTACCGGCTCCCTGTAGTCTTGCAAGCTTCCTTTTGCAATTTTTGGAAACAATGATAATTCTTTGAAGTGTTACACTCCTGTAAAATTGTATATTATTCATTATTAAATAGTGGGTTCCATGGATGAACAGACCCCAAGTACAGTGATCAGCTCTACTTTATTAGTGATTTCAGGAAGGAGAAGGAAGACAAAATCCCAGAAGCCTGGTTTTTAAGCATGCAAAAAAACCACACTTCAAACACTCCAACTCACAACAATAGGCTATTTACATTACATTGTTTCTCTATTGGTCCATTCTAGGAACCTAGCCAAATATTGTTTTGTGGATGCAAGCTCAACCTGACCCCAGGGCTCGTTTAGGGATGACTCATCCTTAGTATACAACGTTCATTATAATTTAGTTGTGTATACAGTGTTTCTCTTACAAAATACATGTATTGCTTGTAGTACTCAGATGTCCTTCTCAATTGTTGTGCAACTTTAATATATACGGTGCTTTAGCTATTGTATAAGCCACAGAGTTTGGCAACCCGTCAGGGCCCCAAAGCAGGTCCTCTTTGGGGAGGGGCCATGGCTTAATAACAGAACATCTGCTTGGCATGCAAAAAGTCCTTGGTTCAATCTGTGTCATCTCCAGTTAAAAGGATCAGGCAGTAGGTGGCATGAAAGACCTGTACCTGAGAGCCTGGAGAACTGGTGCCAGTCAAAGTAGGCAATAGTGCCATGATAGACCAGTGGTCTGATACAGTGTAAGGCAGCTTCATGCATTCACATCTACCGTGACCATCGATACAGACAATCTGTCTGGCCTGGGCTACAACCCTGTTATCACAAGGATTAAAAGACTAAATGGTAGTTAATTCATGAGGACTCACTGAAACTCACTTCCCTGTATTTGTGCACGTACCTATATGGGGTGTCCAGGTTTTGTGAGATTTGCTAGAGTCAGTGTACACGGGTCCTGGGATCCAGGGAATCTTTTTTTTTTTTTTTTCCTGGTGGGAGGGGAAAGCAGAGATGATCTGCATGAGTGGATTGCTGGATTCAGCTCATTATATACTTATGTTATTCTTACATATAGCAGAATGAGGTGGGACATCCCTCAGGGGATAAAATGGAATGCATCACTTCAGTCTGCAGGTTGAATATCACCAGTGGCAGACTGGCCATTTAACTGATACTGAAAGTGCCTTGTGGATCTCCATCCAGGAGCAGCAAGCTCCAATAGACCTACCAGTGCTTCCAGAGTGAAAAGTTCTGAGACTGACGAGTGATTTCAGCTCTCTCATACTTTATTAGCTTAAGAACAAGACTAGAGAAGCCGGCTCGCAGGCTGGCTTTTATTCCCAAAGAAACCCACACCCCACACCCCGTGATTGGGCTATTTACAGTGATTGAGTTATGTCCGAGGATTCCGGCTTCCCGATTGGAAGGGGGCTAGGATCCTACAGTCCATTGTCTTTGGGAGTGAAGCTCAGGCCCTTTGCCTGGCCACATGGTGGGCCGGTTTGTGCTGTCCTGAGCACATGTTCTCGGTGGAATACATTACACAGGGTCACTTATCTCAGACTTGGCCAGCAGTGCTGACAGTGGCTATCAGCTAGGGTTGGAAGGCTCAGCCTGGCAACCAGCAGGAGTCCTGGGAGTGGGGACATGGTGTGTGATGTCAACAATGTCACTATGTCACTTATAGGTACAGCCACAGAGTTTAACAGTGATTCCTAGAGCTATCTATTGTAACTTACAGGTTGTATCCAGAAGTGATGTACTGGCGCAGAGGCTGGCAGCAAAGTGGGATACTGGCAATCCTAGTATCAGCTCAGCTCTTGTCTCCTCCTACTCCAGTGGTATAGGAGCATGCAAAGGGTGAGCTGACACCTAATGTCAGCACCGGTGGCCAGGGCTGAGCTGAGTGGCCTTTGTACAGTGCAGGGACCATTCAGCCTGGCTTGCTCCTGGACCATTTTAATTTTTCCCATCCATATCTGGGAGTCTCAGTATCAACGGCGGCAAAGCAGTTTGTAAGAAGAAAAGTGGCACAGCAGGAAGAAAGGTTTTGGCCTCACATGCAATCTGAAATGGTACACTCTGGTCTATTATCTCAAGATTCCATTAACTACCCTGATTCTTTCACCCCATTCCTGCTTCATTCTGCTGCATTTCTAGAGCAAGCTTCAGCCTGAAACCACTTGTACTTAAAACTATACCTCCCGCTCCACCAAAATAAAAAAGAAAATAAAAGGATAGATTGAACATAAATATCACAGCAGCAAAACAGTGGATTGTACAGTCCTTGTGACAGAGCTAAAAATAATGTGTCACATTCTTTCTGAACTGTGACACATTTTTTAAAACAACGGAATGATTTTGTTGATGTTAAGAAATGGATTGCTCATTAAGTCTCAGAAAATGGCACAGTTATTTTGACTCTGAGGTCTTGCTGTCAAGATTAGTGCAGAACAGACCTAATTATATGGAACACCTGAATGCATCGTTTCTACACATCGCCTCCTCCCGCCCAACTCTGCTTGATTCTTATTATTTTCTCCTTATTATCATATATGCCACAAACAATAAGGAATGTGCACTGGATTGTCCAGGTGAATATGGTGGCTGCTTGTATTCAATCTTCTTAGCTGGAACCACAGAATGGGTGATCCCAGGTTGTATTTTTATTTTAAGACTGGCAAGCATGTTAAGAATGAAATTTAAAAACAAATGAAATCTACAAAGGTACAGAAAGACAGGTGCATTAAGAAATATCAAAGCTGGCAAAACAGGAGAACCAGTATCAAAGCTCCTCCAACCCAACCCACCCCCAAAATGAAAGAGCACAAAAATCTGGAAAAAAGTAGTTAAGAGCATCCTTAGCTAAGGAGGCCAAAGGCCGTGATGACCTGATACTGAAATACTATCAGGGAAGATGTGAGTCTATTCTCTCCTGGCAGGAAGTTCCACCTCCGTGGTATCCCTGTTGAGAACACCCTAACATCTGTGGACATCACTGAACCTTTAATGGAAATGCTACAGAAAGAGTCTCCATGGAAGACTCTACAGGTAAATTCATATGGAAATAAGCAAACATTGATTGACCACAGACAATTTAGGGCTTTCAAGTTCAAATAACATAGTTTAAATTGCCAATCTGGCAACCAATACAGTTGATGTAGAACTGATAGAATGTTCCACATTCAGCTGGCCCCAGCTATCAGCCCCATTCTGCACCAATTTCCAGGCATTTTAAAGGCAGAAGAACAAAAGAGGGGAAAGAAATTTAACCCAATAAAATTGAATCAAGAACCAAAAAGGTAACATGTGCCTACTTGTACCTCATATTGTTTGACCTCTGAAGAAGGCCTGATTGGGCTGAAACGCATTAGGTTACAATAATTGTTCCTTGTGGAATTGTCATTTGTATTTGTTTATGAGGCTTTTATTAGGCCCCTATATATTTTCTAAAACTTTTCTCAACATAAATACATGTATTTTTACTTTTAATAAGTTTATATGAGGTTTTAACTATTGGTCCTCCATAAGGTTTTTTTTCTTGCCTTTTTGGTTCTTGATTTCCAATGTACATCACATTAAAGTAGTGCAACCTGGATGTATGCCATGAATTAGTCCAGGAAAGGACTCAGATGGCAGGTCAGGGGAAGCTGGTAAATCATATTCCTGGCCTCTAACATCAGCCTGAAGATGTAGGAGGAGTACTAGATACATTAACATGACCAGACTGCATGCCTGGATCCCTACTGATACAGGTCGTAAGGTAACAATAACAACAGTGGTGGTGATGATGATGATGATGATGATGATTTAAGGTACCAGATGGTGTTTAACAATAACAGGCTTATAACCTGGAGTATTCTCTGATAGTTAGTTTGCTGTTTGTGCTCAGACAAATGCTGCTGTTCAAAATTTAACAGCTGATATATATGTTGTGAGACTATTGTGCGTGTATGTGTGTGTGTTAGAGAGAGAGAGAGACAGAGACAGAGAATGTTTGCCACATTTTTCTTTGTTTTTCTTTGGTTACATTGAAGGTGAGGGGAGTATAGAGGAAGGAAATCTAATTACAACTTGAAATCTATAGTAAGCTATTGAAAGCAATATTTCTCACTGATACATAGATCTTTTTTATTTTTAATCTCTTTTTTAATTTTTAATTGTCCTTTACTTTTACTTTATATTTGCTTCTATCATTCTGCTTCTCAGTATATCCGGTATCCAAACTGGTAACAATAGCATGTTTTTTAAAAACAAAACAAAACATTAAAACATTAAATCATAAAACACATGATCTATGGCCAAGTAAGTGCAGCTGTATCACAAGAGGGAACTGGCTTACTTATAATACTAATTTCTCACTTTTCTTCCCATGGGAACCCAAAACAAATTACAATAATTCAGAAAATACAATCAAAATGTAACAGAAAAAATGCATTACAATATAAAGAAAACAAAAACACACACAACCACTGAACCTTTGTTTGGACATGGATCCATTGGACCAACTTGTCTAAGGACACAAGCCAAGTCCCCTTTGGTTCTTGCTCTTTGATTCATGCCAGGGGCTTGTGCCTCTGGCCATGGCCAAACTTTATCCCTGACATCAGGAAGAGCAAACAAAAGCTCAGATGTTCCAGCTGGCAGCAGTGTTCCTCCCAGTCTTCCCTCCTTGCTCACAGAGCATCTTGCCATGCTCAAACTTTATACCGGAGACAAGAAGTACTCAGTAGAGGTCTCTTTCCTCCTTAGAATTCCATGTATATGAGTGTACTAGCCATCACTGGCAATACCTTGTTCACAAATACTGGCTGCCTGACCCTCACAGCCCAAAATTGCATGGCCACCCCACCTTGAGGCAGCCCTACAGGTCACTATACATTAGCTGTGTTTGGTCAGAAAAATCACAGCTGGTCTTGATGATGTTGAGGCAGAAGAGAAGGCCTAAGGCTGAGGACAGACTGGCAGTTTGAAGCACGAGGGAGTCGTGACAAAAAGATCCGGCACAAACAGTTCCGTGTTTTCCCGGTCACACTGTGCTGACTCATGTGGGAGCATACCGGGGATGATGCGTAAGGGAGCGTTCACACTGTTGGCCCGCCCCTGGCAGAGGGGTGGCTGTAAGTGGCTTTTTGTAATGTAATCCGGTTATATTCGCTCATGTGCATAAGCGCTCATGCACATAAGTGCATCCCTTACTGGATCAGCTTGTTCATGTTCACACGTCCCTGAAGTGGGATGAACGTGCTCTCTGGGGTTTGCTACCACTTTCACCTGGTATTTTTTAAACTCGGGAGGGAAGTGTTACAAGATGGGTTGAGTATGGCTGGAGGACGCCTGACAGATGTGTCTGTGTGAACCGGCCCTTTAATCCGTTTGTGAAATGTTTCTGAAATGTGCCTATCTCAGGCCAAACTGCCATTCTGAACTTGGCCTGAGATTCTTGGGATGGAAAAGGCTGAAGGGATTTGTGTATATTAAGAATTCCCTTCAGGGGTTCTCTCTTTCCTCCTTAAAACAGATGAATTTCTGTTAGCTTGTTTTGAGAGCTGTATGAGAATATTAAGCTTGTATTTTGACCTTCCACAAAAACTTATTTGGATTAATAAACTGCCTTGATAATCAGCTCTGTTTTGATGCTTACCTGAGCCAATTTCATAGCAATTTCTATTACATGCAGATGACAAGATTCAATTCTACTTATCTCTAGCCTTTGAATTCTATTAAGTCAAATTCTAAATTCTTAATCTCCAAGACACAGAATTAACATTCTTGATCTTCTCAGCTGCGTGACAGGTAAAATACAAATAATAAACTATTTCCTGTAGTTATCAACAATTACATTTTTTCAACATTTACATTGTATTACAAACACATATGCACACACACCAATGACAACATCACATCAGACATGATGATATGACATTGCATCATTTATTCTGTGATCCTTGGATTAGTAAAGATTATATGTCTCTAATTCAGGAAGAGGAATAATGAAGAAGAGAAGAAGAGATTGGATTTATACCCCATCATTCACTACTTGAAGGAGTCTTAGAGCAGCTTACAATTCCTTTCCCTTCCCCTCCCCACAATACATACTCTGTGAGGTAGGTGGGGCTGAGAGACCTCTCTCGAGAACTGCCCTTCAGAGAACAGATTTGAAAGAATTTATGACTGACCCAAGGTCACACCAGCAGCTGCATGTGAAGGAGTGGGGAATCAAACCTGGTTCTTCCATATTAGAGTCCATGCTCTTAACCACTACACCAAACTGGGAGGGCAAATGGGAGAGTAGTGGGACAATAATGGTAGGATGTTTGTTTGTTTTTAAATTGCCTTTCCACAACACAGTAAAATGCAATAAAATCAATATAAATACAGTAAAATCAATAAAATATGACAGAAATCCATAAAGTACCATACAATCAATGAAATACCATAAGGTACAATATTCCAATAATGCCACTACTTTGCCACACCATTTTTTAATGATTAATTCAAAAGTCCTTCAGGAAAAGCAAGTATTTAAACCTATTCAGAAGACCTTTCAAGAAGTAGCCATTTTCAATTCCTGCAGGAAAGGATTTCCAAAATCAGGGGAAAACAGCTGGAAAGCCCTCCCCCAGGTCCCCATCAGCCAAACTTCTGGAAGGATTGGTTCCTTGAAGAAGATCCCCTGGGTTGTCTTGAGTTGCTTGATATAGGTGACTGGAAGGGGTCCTTCGGATACTTTTGACCTAAACAATCTAGGGCTTTAAAGGTCGCTGAGTTCTGAAACAGACTGGAAATCAGTGTATGTTGTATATACATTGGCTTAATATTGTCACTCTGGCAGGTATGTGACAGTAAAGTTGAAGAAATTCAGGCAGCATTATCCAAGGAAAGCAATGCACTGACAAAAGAGGAGTGCATATTGCACAAACTAAGCCTTTGGGTTGGAATCCAAGTCTTATGAGGAAAGGCTGAAAGAGTTGGGTATGTTTAGCCTGGGAAAGAGAAGGCTTAGAGGGGACATGATTGCAGTCTTCAAGTATTTGAAGGGATGTAGAAGATGGAGCAGATCTATTCACTCTTGCTCAGGATTGCAAGACTAGATCTAATGGGTGGAAATTACAAGGGAATCGTTACTGGCTAAATATCAGGAGAAACTTTCTAACTGTAAGAGTGGTTGAGCAGTGGAACAGACTGCCTCGGGAGGTGGTGGATGCTCCTTTGCTGGACGTTTTCAAGTGGAGACTGGACGACCATCTTTCGGGTATGTTGTAGGTATGTAGGTATATAGGGCTATCTTTCGGCTATGCTCCTGCACAGTGCAGGGGGTTGGACTCGATGACCTGCAAGGTCCCTTCCAACTCTAACATTCTATGATCCTATAATTTAATTTTCTACTCATTGGCAGTCAAACCAGAAAGCAAAACTGGAATATATTCAACACAGCATGGATTGAAAAGGTACTTTGGTCCCGGTCACACGTGCCAGATAACAGGGGGGGGAAGCGAAGCTATTTGCTCCATAGCAATTTGACCCACATTTGCATGATCACACAGTCCATGGGAGCTGCGGGGGCAGCCCAACACTGCGTGATCAGATGTAAACCGCAGGTGAATTGGAGGGGGGGCTGCCATGTGTTTCCGATGCACTTAAATGGGGGATCAATTAATCCACACTGAGGGCTTCCTATGGCAGTATGTGATGATGCACATACTGGGAAGGGGGGGAATGGCACAGAGTTGGGATGGCCTGATCAGACCATCCCGACGCCATGAGAGCATGCTGGTGCGATCACAGAGGGGAAAGTCCATAGCAACCCGTTTGCTAGTGGACTTTCCCTAGTGTCTTTTAACTCCGCTCTTGCGGCGGAGCAAAACAGGTTGTCGATGGATGCAGGCCACTGGCCAGATGTTCACATCTGAACGTGCCCATTAAATCCACCTGGCGTTCGCACCTATGGAGTGGCTAATTGTGCATGTGATTGAAGCCTTTGATTCATGCAAAGAGGGTTCTGCAATTTATCTGGATTTTCCTTTCAAGGTGCAGCCCACGATGCCATAGACCACATGGTTTCTGAGGGTCCCCAGAATATAAGGAGCAGCATTTTGGGTGACTTGGAGGTTACAGAAGACAGGAAGAGGTGGGAAGAATCTGTACAACAAGTGGACCTCCACTCCCAGGTGTTTTTTTAAAAAAATCCAAACTGATACTAATTTCATATTGTTTCAAATCTTGCTATAGAGAGAATGCAATGAAACTTAAAGATATACAAAACATCTTAAATCTTAGTGAAAGTCTTTCAGCTTTTCTTGCAATTCCATAGGCGTTCACAAGATTCATCTGAAATTCCACAGGAGGAATAACAAGTACAGACCCAAGATTTTTTTCCCCACAATTTTTCAGTTTCTATGTACAATTCCAATTATCTCACAACGAAAAATAAGGAGCTTGGGAAAAGGGGACAAATTGTCCTCTTTTCCAGATGGCAGGTTTTGAATACAGACCTCTGTTATTAGATTGAGGAACACAGCATGGGTAGATATGGAAAACAAGAATAGTATATTAGGAACTGTGGGCCTAAATTGGACCTGTGTCATGCATCCAAGTATGGATACTGCATTGCTTTCAGTAGGATGTGCACTTGGATCCATTATATTAGGGGATGAGAATGCAGATGTGCTTTGGAAGCAATGGTCCACAGGTAGCACACATTTCCACTTGGGTGTACATTCAAAAACACATCAGATTTCTCCCTGTACAATTTGTAAAACTGCAAGAGGAGTGAGCTCATCTCTTCCCTCTCACTCTCACCCTTTCAAATTGAGCTCAGAGATGACATGACTGAAGACATGTCTCCTACAAGGGCAGTTGCCCTCTCCCTAGAATCCTTTCCACTGTCTTGCACCCCACCCCACCTCCCCTTGTAGATTAGAGGTCCTTCGAGGGATGGAATTGGGCATGCAATTCCTTAAATATAATCTACCCCTCCATTCCATAGACACAGACTGTTTGTTTATCTGCAGACTAATGATGGTGTGATTTAAGCATTCATTCATTTACCTGTTTATTTAGGAAACTTCTATTTTATACTCTCCACAGTCTACACATGCCTCTGAAGAAGATAGTAATGAAGAGTCAAACATTTGAGGTGGTAAGAATAATGAACAGCCCCTCTCCACATCATCGGTGGAGAATCATAAAGGATAATCTTTTGGAATGTTCCCCTACTTCTTTTTTTTTAAGGATAAAACCTTTTGGTTAAAAGCCTAGTTAAAAAGAAAGGTTATGGCCTGGCCCCTAAAAGAGAGTAATGTTAACTTCCAAAGCATTTTTTTAAAGTATTAATATAAACAATCTGTTACAGAATCGAAAATCACAATGACCAACCATCTAAACTGTGTTGCATCAAAGGAATTACATCCTTGGCACATAGAAAATCTAATACTGGTTTCCATATTTTATCATATTCAAATAAAGGAACTACAGTAAGTCTCCCCCCAAAAAAAAGAAAAAAGAAACCCATATTATGCATAATCCTACCCATCAAAAATTGTTCCCAGATTTTCTGGTACCATTTTTTTTTTTTTTTAAAGCAAGGGTCCTGTGCGGGATTTCCAATTCCTGGCAATGACCAAGTGAGCAGAAGCAACCAATGTAGAGACAAGAAATTTGGTATTTTTATCAAGGAATGTTCCCCTACATTAATAACAATTCCCTGCAAATAGAAGAAGAGAAGAGATTGGGTTTATACCCTGCCCTTCACTACCCAAAGGAGTCTCAGAGCGGCTTACAAATTCCTTTCCCTTCCCCACCCCACAACAATCACCCTGTGAGGTAGGTGGGACTGAGAGAGCTCTGACAGAAACTGCTCTTTTTCAAGAACAGCTGTGTCAGAACTATGGCTTGCGCAAGGTCATCCAGCAGGTGCAAGTGGAGGAGTGGGGAATCAAACCCGGTTCTCCCAGATTAGAATCCGCACACTTAACCACTACACCGAACCAGAATAGCAAATAACGGAGAAGGGGCAGAACTTTTCTGTCTGCTGTGCTGGTTTTCTATTTACTTGAAGTTTTTTTCTGTGCAAAGGAAGATTCAAAGCTCGAGAACATCACCTGTGATCTGAAGAAGTGCAATCTATTCTTCTACTTCAGGGTTCAACCACTTTATTGCTACTTGTTTCTGTTGCATATGTGAACCAGGAGTAATTCTTATCTTTGGCAGGTGAGGCTCCCTGCCTAAAAGCATTAAGAGGGTATTTCCCCCTCCTGATTTGGGGGACTGGGTCACAAGGCTTTCAAGACTTTTCAACATACCTGAAGGTCCTTCCCATCTTTACGGGCCCCCTCCATTCCTGTTTGTTCTTCTGTTTATACACCTAAGTGGGATACCTGCTTTACAAAACAATGGGCTGCCATCTTAAAAGCACCTGAAATCTCCCTCCCCCATACCCCAAAGCATTCAGCTGATTAACAAAATTCTTTTGGTTGCCATTAAAAATTCCTTAGATACCCCTCCTTGCCAAATCCAGGTTCACCTTCAGGTGAAATTAAGTGTCAATTCTGTTTCTAAGCTGGAATGGGTGTGCAGGTACTTTTTTTCAAGAGAAAAGGGGAGGGGGAAATAGCCGAAAGTGAATACAGCTTTCACTGATGGTAGGGAACAGATTGTTAAATATATCCTGTATGACAGAAACAGCACATGCTTATTTGCTGATTGGAGAATGAAGGTCATCAGTCTACCAGTCTAGCAAGCATAGTCAGAAGGCAGGATTTTGATTCACAGCCGTTTGAAATTCTGGATGGATTCCACTTGGACTTTATTGTTATAGCTCCTTGAATGAAGTCAAAAAGGGGAGGGAAAAGGAGCCTTCGCTTTTATGGGTCTTATATATTTTTTTTTCCCAAATGACAAGAATCTCAAGTGCCATTGCTGTGATTAGAGGGAAGAGTACAGGAGATGGGGGTCATCATAAAGGATTTATAATCGTAGGCTGTATATTTTCCTGTCAGAAATGAATGCATGGCAAGCTGTAAAGCTGAATTAAGTTAAAAAGTGAAATGTCACTTGAAGTCGAGGGCTTTTCCTGGTGCTGAGACATTTGCAATAAATAATTAATTTTTAAAAAAGACAGAAGTGGGAGAAAAAGAAAGTTGATATGTTACATCTAAGACGTCTCCCCATCCAAAAGCTTGAGTTTAACAATGTTGTTTCATTATTTTACACATGTAGATATTTATTTTCTATCCCACCTTTCTGAAATGGTTCAAGGCAGCTAGCAAAACAGTTTAAAAAGCAGCATAATGCCAAATGTAACCATCAGCCACCAATATCTGTCAAAAACAATGTATCTTCACAAAACTGCAAATGGAAAAGCTTAAAGTAAGCCAACTGGCATTTACTGAGGAACTGGGTTAGCAAACCCTGTTCACTGTCCCATATTTGTGGGAAACAAGGCTCTTTGTGTGATCTGTTCCTTGTCCCCTCAGAAAATTATTTCAGCTCTTATAAAATATAGTCTATTTCCCTCAAACTTCCTACAGATCAGCAGGTACTTACACATTTCCCATGAATTTTGCTTTAGGTGAAATTGTTTTTTGCCTCCAGATCTGGGATTTTTTTGTAATCTTTTGTCCCTCTAGAAATCTCTGTACTGTACTTCAACATATTTGCCTCCAATTTCACACAAAAACTTCAAGACGTAACAACTCACTGCCAGTTCTGCTACCTAGGTTTCATATTTAATTTGGGCAATATTTAAAACATATACCACTGCACGTACAGTGGAACATCCATTGTAATACAATCCCGTTCCTCCCCCCACAAATTCCAGTGTCAATTTCCATCCTCACATCCAATCAAGAGACAATATTACAAGCTCCAGTAACATTAGTAATACTCTCAAGGGCTCATTTCCCCCCATATACTTGAATGTGATATATGATATCATATGTCAGTACTGCCCTTCTGCCGTTTTCATTGATCAAAGTGAAAGTCTCTGCAAGAGGATAAATGGACACAAATGAATCACTAAGAATGGAAGCGCTCAGAAACCAATCAGGGAACATTTCAACCCCTCTGGACTTCCAAATATAGGCTTAAAGGTTGCAGGGCATCAGCAGAGAAGTTCCAAAGGGAGACTCCAGCAAGAAGCCACAGAAGTAGAATTCAAATGCAGATATAATAGTCTTAGAATTGGATTCAGAATTGGCCTGCTTAGCTCATTACAAAAAGTAGTCATTTCTCCACTTTTATATGCACTATTCAGAATTATTCTACTTTGGTCCTTACCTTACTTTGGTTCACACCCACTTTGAGTGGATCATTTACTCTTTTGAAGGACTGTGTGTTCACCTGCATTCTGCAGTGTCATCTAACACATCTTGTCCAGGGAAACAGGGTCTTCTGGCTTCTCTTTTACATCCCTTGTTGTTCTGAACACTTGTCAGAAAGGTGGCATATGCATATTTGAAATAAATAGTTTGTTGCTCTAGATAGAAATCTCCCCACTAAATAAATGTAACAATTCATGTGCCTGATGGTGTTGGCTCTGACTAAGTTTGCCAATGCCTGGGTGGGGCCTGGAGTTCTCCTGAAACTATAACTGATTTTCAGGCTGAGGACAGACTGGCAATTTGCCGCGGGATGGGACCCGGGCTGACAACGACTCAATATCGGATTAAATGGAATGTTCACACAGGCACATCTGCCTGGCGTCCCCCACCCGTAGCCTACCGGTGCTCTCGCGCTTCACTGCCGGATTAAAAAAACACCTGATAAAAGCCGACGCAAATCTTGAAAGCCTGCGTTTGTCGCGCGTTTCTCCGCTTCTGGGGAGTCTGAACGCGCAGCCGAAAAGCCGGGAGCAACCCGCGTTGGGCATGAGGCAGCAGCGGTGTGATTGGCTGCACTCCGCTCCACTGCCCAATGCGGTGCCGGCGTTGCAGGGCAAAAAAAAAATATCGCCAAAATGCGCTTATGTGCATGAGCGCATGAGCGCTCAAGCGCTCATGCGCACATACGCCCACAGCCGAAATAATGGGGAAACAGCTAATATAGCGCGCCTCCGGCGCGGCAGTCTGAACGCTCCCGCGCGCCTCCGTCCAGTATCTTCCGGCAGAGGCCCCCGCTGTGTGGACGGGAAAACCCGGTATCGTTTACTCCAGTTTTTTTTTGCCGCGACTCAATACCGGGGCAAATTGCCAGTCTGTCCTGGGCCTCAGACTCCGCAGATGGTTTCACCTGGAGAAAATGGCAGCATTGGAGGGTGGACAATATGGCATTACATCCAGTGTTCCCTCTAAGTTGAGTTAGTGTGAGCTAGCTCATAGTTTTTTAGCCTCCAGCTCACAGATTTTTCTCTTAGCTCAGGAAGGAGGGCTCCAGAGCAAACTAATATATGCAGTGGCCATATTGCTTGCTCACAACTTTAATGCCAGTAGCTCACAAAGTAGAATTTTTGCTCACAAGACTCCACAGCTTAGAGGGAGCATTGATTACATCCCTACTGAACACCCAGTCTCCAAACTCCACCTTCCCCGGGCACTGCCCCCAAATCTCCAGGATTTTCTCAACCTCTAGTTGGCAACCCTCCCTCTGATTTGGGAAAGTTTAAGCCATTGCAAATGTGATGGAGCTAAGGATGTCTGGATGTGATTAGCAGCTGGAAGAGAAATCGCCTGCAAACAAAGGATGATTTCAATTTTCAATGTCTCAGCCTAAAAATGCCATTTTGATTACGCTTCTTTCTTGTGCACATCAAGCCTCTCATTCTTTAGTTTCATGCCCTTTTCTGTTTTCTCTTACTAATTTTTTTCCCAAGGAAATGAATGTGATGTTCTTTTTTCCATCAATAAATCAGCATTATGTGATAGACGGATAGATGGATGATAGAGTAATTCACATCTCATAAGTGGTTATACAGATGTTGGATCCAGAATTGCTCTTTCACCAGCATAACAAAATTCATAGAATGGCACTTCTGTTGGCAGAGAAGATGAATGATTTCTAATGATTCCCCACCTCACTGCAGACCTCCACCTTACCTCCACAGTGTTTGTGAGTGTCCCTTAATCTATAAGACCAGAATTGGGGGAAGGGGGGATTTCTTACTGAACCACAGAGGGAAGGGGGAAGGCTGGAAAGTCCTGCTCCAATAGGTTTGCTCCACTTACAGTACAACGGATCCAGCCTCATATAAAATGCATAGAAACTGACAACACAGTACAAAGAAGGTTACAAAACCAACAGCAAAAATTAACAGTGAAATCCTAAGAGGTACACTCTTCTAAGTCCATTGAAGTCAATGGGTTTAGAAGGATGCAACTCTATTTATGACTGCACTGTTAATCATGGGCAACTATAAAAAGAAAGAAAACAGGAAACCTTTACTTATTGTTGCTGGGAATTCTGTGTGTGCCATCTTGAGTTCCAGGGCAGAAGAAAGGTAAGGTAGAAATACAGCATATAAATATAAACAGAGAGTCAGCATCCAACAACTGGCATCCACGTATATGATCCATTCACCTTTTTAAATTTTAAAATTATTAATTATACTAATTCTGTAATATAAAACATATTAATTCCGTGATACTTGAAGATTAGTCGAAATGAAACAGCACAGATATCCTTGAAATATTCATATTTCCCCCATTACTTATTTAGCAATGCAATCAAAGCAGCATGCAATTTGCCTCTTAACGTGGTCTTCCCATCCAAATCTGCTAATGACAATACAAAGCACTGATTAGAATAGGCAGCTTTGGTTTTCTTTCCCTGTTTGCTACTGCTTAGGGCTTTAATGAGACATAATTGTATTATTATTAATACAGACACCAGCCGTTTGTGAGCCTTAATAAAAATTTTAATGTGTTTGCAAATCATCTCTACGAAGATTCTTCGGGACTGCCAGCACATAAAAGCTGGAAGTAAGCTGAGGGGGGGAAAGAAATCATGGCTGTGTTTTACTGCTAATTAATAATTGCTAATTAAAGAGATTTATGGACAGTTACTCCTTCAAAGGTAACGTCATAAAACATTTTTTAGAGATAAGAACTACTATTTTTCTTGAGAAAGAAAATTAATTTCCGCATCTCTGCATATCTCCGCAGTCAGATATAACTGAGGTGCCAAGGAAGAGAGACTGGACCTTCCTTTGGTTTAATATAATGGATTTGATGGGATAATGACTAGAGCCACCAGCTTTTGATTTCAAAAATATATTTGTCCACTAGCCTTTTGCACATGGTTCATGGGATTCAAACCACAGTCTATGATTACCTTTCAAGGATAATTACATTTGATAGCTGATGAGACTATCAAGTTAACTTGACATTATCTGTGTGTGTTTTTTTTCCAGACAGTGATCAAGACCGTGATCCTATCCCAAATTACACAAACTTAAATCCAATATGCTTCACAGAAGAGCTTCTGTGCACACAAGATTTCTTTAAAAAAAAAAATGGTTTCAATTTACAGACAGGCATAAAATATAACGTATATTCATTTACGTTTAAAAAATCATACCTTTTCATACATTATGTAGAACTTGCTTAAATTTCCTTTTTTCTTTTTAATATTTCATTTCTATTTAAATACCTTTTCTGTCTTTTCAATCTATCTTCATACCTAATAACATTTTCATTATAAATCATGCCTTACCTAAACCTTTCTATCATTCTCTGTTTTGATTTAATTTTATTCTTGGTTTTCAGCTATACAGTTTAAAAACTTTCCATTTTTCTTGAAATTCTGAAGTTGGTCTATTATGAATAAGAGATGTTAACTTTGCCATTGTGACATATTCATTCAATTTATTCTTCCATTCCTTCAAATCTGGACATTTTGCTGTTTTCCATTTTGCTGCAACTATTATTCTTGCCACTGTCACCATATATTTATATAATTCACTGTGTATTTTTGTAATATTGCTTAGTCAAGTCAAGTCAAGTTCGCCTTTATTGGCATAAATTACCAGTGCAAGTTATACAATTTAAAAATATTGCTTAGTAAGATATTTAATAATGTACTTTTCAAGTCCATCACAAACTTAAGTATCTTCTGCATTTCTTCATGTATCTCTATCCAATATTGTTTTGTTTTCTTGCATATCCACCACATATGATAGAATGTTGCATCTGTGTTCTGACATTTGCAGCACTTCTCATTATAGTCTTTGGCTGTGATCAGATATGCTGTTCAGTCTGGTGTCTTTGCTGTTCCCTTCTGGATTTAAAATGCACATCCAGACAGCAACAACTGTCTTCCATTCCCCAGTTTTGGGCATCCCATTCTCACCTGTCTTTGAACTGGAGTTATTTGGCACCGGGGAGAATCTGGTCCTTCCTGATGCATGCGTTTTCACCCCACATTTCTGGATGTCTGATCCATCCATCATGCTCCCAAGCTGCTTGGGAAGTCTGAATGTTCCCTTCACCCTGGCACCTAGCTCAAAAGTTAGAGATTGGGCTGTTTTATCATGCCAGTTGCTCTGATTCCCTGTGGCCATAGCCGAATTCTCTCCAGCAACACTCACCATTTTTTTTTCATTTCTCTCTACAGTACAAGACGGTCTGCCACTGACGCCTTAGCCTTAGGAATCTTTTCTTTCCTAGTAGCAATATTGATGGCAGATATAGTGTTGCATAGTGGTCAGACAGGCCATGATGGAATGGTCACAGACAAAGTCAGTGCTGGAGTTCAGCTTATCAATCCATTTATACTGGCGGGTACAGGCTGCTGATGGAGAGTCCGGGGGGGTGGGCCTTATCACAGTATAGTTGTTATATGCGGCTCCTATTTAAAGGCCTGGTGGAAGAGCTGTGTCTTGCAGGCTCTGCAGAACTGTAGAAGGTACCTCAGAGCCTTGATGTCTTCTGGGAGCACATTCCACCAGCACAGAGTCACCACTGAAAAGGCTCTGGCCCTGGTCGAGGCCAGCCGGGCATCTTTGGGACCAGGGAGGGCCAAGTGGTTTTGAGACCCTGAATGCAGTGCTTTCTGGAGAACATGTGGGGAAAGGCGGTCCCTCAGGTATGTAGGCCCCAAACCATATAGGGCTTTAACGGTGAGAACCAGCACCTTGAAGCGAATTTGGTATGCTATTGGCAGCCAGTGCAGTGCTTTCAGCACAGGCTTGATGTGTTCCCGCATAGGGAGACCCATCAGGAGCCTGGCTGCAGCATTTTGCACCAGCTGTAGCTTCTGGATTTGTGACAAGAGCAGCCCCATGTAGAGACCATTACAGTAGTCCAGTCTCAAGGTGACCATCACATGGATCATTGTTGCCAAGTTGTTGTGTCCAAGGAAGGGAACCAACTGCCTAATCAGCCTAATGCAGACATATGCATGCATGTGCATTTGTGTGTGAGCATATGTATAATTAAAAAAATTATGTTGCGAGTCCCTGCTTTTATGTTGGCATACAGTCAAAATGCCCTTCTCCCCTCCACTATCTAGAGCTGCACTTTATGAAATCAACAAGAAAAAGTAAAGGGCAAATGATTAAATTAATATGCAAAGTGTAGAGAGCAATATTCAACTGGCACACTTAGGGAAAAGATGGGATTGACTCGTTTTTGAACTGTAGAAAATTACAGCCTTGCATGGATGTCCAAACACCCTCAGGTTGAAGCTGAAATGGCAAAGGGAAGCATTTTTAAAATAAAAAAAAATCCATTTTCAACATCGACAAATTGCTGGTTTTTTATATACTTGAAAATTACCTTCTGGCAGACTACAGTGTAATAAAATTACACTGATGCTAAATCAGTCCAAAGAGTGACCTGCACATAAAAATCCATCTTCGTCTATAATTTATATATAATTTTAATTTATATTGCCTATTGTCCATCAATGCTAGTTAATCTGACGCAGTTGTAGAATCTCTACAAGACTATGATCAAACTGGAATTGTTTTGATTTGATGTTAATATTAACTTAGCAAGAAAATGATCCAACACTGTGACCTTCAAATTGTTAATTTTTTAAAAAGGAAAGAGTAATTCAGTGCCCATCACTGGCGAAAGGAGAGAGTATTTTCTCAAATCAATGTGGAGGCTTCTTTAGGATGCTTTTGAAGGCAAAGAATCTGAGATGAGAATGAGGAGGTCTCCAATTCAGAAATTGCCTCTGAGATGAATTTAGATATATATATCAGCCCTGTCCTGAACATGACTGAAGCCCTGTAATCTATGCCCAGCCACCATACTTGAGCATATACATTGCAGTCCCTCATCTAGCCTTACATACCACCCATGAACATACATTTCTGTTATGCCTTGGCATCTTATGGTCCTCTAGCAGCAAAGTTAAATTACTTAATTATACCAGTGGTAGCAAAGAGGATTACAGAGCATAGCAATAACAATAGCCATGCTTGTGAACTTCAGCAATCTGTCATCAGTTACCAATCACAACATCACTTCCAATAACGCCCACACCTTACCCATGTATGGAAGACACCTATTAAGGTACATGTGGCACCACCATGATAAAATCAGGTAAATTGTTTTATACTTCCTCCTACCTGCCTCTTTGCACAGCAGAAACTTTGCCAGTGACTCCACCCAGTACTGGGTATCAGTCATCATGTTTGGACCATGGAACACTTCTGTTGAGGGAGATGGTCCTCATCTGACCATCACACTCTTCCTGTTTAACACCACCTTAAGGTACCTGTCCCTAGCTCAGCTTCCTGGAAGATACTGGCTACATATAGAGACTAAGGCCTCAATTGTGCTAATTCTGAGTTGGTCAAACTGAGGTATAATATTACACAGCAATCCTGAGGTCATGTGACTGGGACTGTACCAAAGTGTAAACAACACTATTATTCACAGAACCATGGCCAGAACAGTAGAAAAAACAAATAGAAGGTATTTTTACTGACTTTGTCTATTAGCTATCCAGGATTTTTCTCTAGAAGGAGATGCAGTATAAATAGTAAACATATATATATATATATATATATATATATATATATATATATATATATATATATATATATATGAGCTTCACTAAAAAGAGAGAATGAGATGATTTTCCACATAAGTGGCTCATATGAGCAATGTCTGTTTCTACAACTGATAAGGAGGAAAATGTTCTTGAAATATCTAATAAAAAGCTATCATGGATTTCAAGCTCTCGTGTGTGGACCCTGAGAGTCACTGGGTTATCTTATGGAGCACTATTCCACACTTTGGTACAAAGAGAGAGAGAGAGAGAACTAACTAACATTTTGAACTTGTCACACAATCCCTCTGTTGACAATATGTTGTGTTGAAAAGGGCAATGAGTAATGTAGCAAGACTGCTGTACAGAAAAATAGATTATTACTGAGATGGATGGTAATGTTTATTGTCAGTACCTATGGAGTTCAGAGAGGCCTCAGGTAAAGGCCAGATATAATAGGATCCCTTCATGCAGCTATCTAGGCAAACAAAATGCCTGTTGACTCTGAATGGGATGTCAAGGCTACTTTTGATATTCCTTCTTAAGACATTGATGGATTCTTAGGAGCCACACCTATGCCCAAAGCCACATTAAAACATAATGGGATACCCATGAAAACCAGGAGTGTGTGTGTGTGCAGAAAGCTTGAAGCATAAGCTTCAAAGCCAGTCACTTATAAATTCCAGAAGGCCCCACAGATATTGCCCTAAGATCCTTTGAAGAAGTATAACATTCAAATGTGTTCTGGGTTGCCAACCTTCAGGTGGGACCTGGAGAGCTCCTCCTATTACAACTGATCTCCAGGCAACCGAAATCAATTCCCCTGGAGAAAATGGCTGCTTTGGAGGGTGGATTCTATGGGTCTTTCCACTCCCCAAACCCCACACTCCCCAGGCTCCCCCTCCCAAATCTCCAGGTAGTTCCCAACCAAGAGTTCGCAACCTTAAAGCTGTTAAACAGAAATAATAATTCTTATTGGTTGTGGGTGACAGGTCCAGCTTGCCTCATAATGAAGACATTTCTGTTTCTGAGTATTCTCAGAAAATTCTTGGTGGGGAGGGACTTGCTTTTGAAAAACTTAAGAACATAGGAGAAGCCAATGTAGGGATCAGGCCAATGGCCCATCCAGTCCAACACTCTGTCACACAGTGGCCAAAAATACCAGGTGCCATCAGGAGGTCCACCAATGGGGCCAGGACACTAGAAGCCCTCCCACTGTTGCCCCCCCCAAGCACCAAGAATACAGAGCATCACTTGCCCCAGCCTGAGAGTTCCTATCTATACCTTGTGGCTAATAGCCAAAAAGCTTCTATTCCCATCTTTCCCAAGCAAACTTACAATTATGAGGGAAGGGAGAGAGAAAGTCAGTGGAAGAGGAGGTTCAGTTGAACAATGGAGAGGCCTTAGAAGCCTTTTTAAACCTGAAAGGAGCTTGTTTTTCTGCCTGTGTGCTTGGGACCTGTAGTTCGCTATACCTGTTGATGTACTTAATTAGATTGGGAGGCTTATGAAATTACAAATTCCATGAAACTCAACAGGAAATGATGGCTTCCAGGGAATAATGGGTGGGTAGGGACTGAGAATATTGGTGTTGGGTGATGTTATGACATAACTTCTAATTTTGGACCAAGAAGTGCCATCATGGCATCAGAAACACCGTAAGGAATTCCCCAGATCTCTATGGTTTTTACCATAGAGATCTGGGAAATTTCTAGAACACAATATGACACCACAACATCACTTTTGACATCTATTCTAAGGGTTGTTTCTGGATCAGTTAGATTTACGCATGACATTAGTTCAAAATATATTAAAAGCCTGGCAGCTGCCACACAGTCCAGTAATGACTGTGGTATGTCACAGCTGATGGCTACTTCAAAATAGATGTCAATGCCAATGCTGAAGGTAGATATTGATATATTTGGGGAACATTGGTCATCAAAACTCATAACAGAACACTGAGAAGAACTATCCGAGGGGCAATTCAATTTCAGCTCTATGGGAGCAGAACATTTTAATGCCTTGGTCCTCTATTTCTTTTGGGACACTTATGTCATTGAATATAACATTGAAGAGTGGTTAGGAATGCCTCTCTTCCTTTCACCATGAATAAATTGGTATGCATAGTCAGTATATGCTATGATTTATTTGTTTGGAAGAAGCCAGGAAAATTCTACCCATTAATCAATCTTTTTCATGCTAACTAGTCACATAACAACACAAGATGCAGACATTTCTCCTTTACTTTTCCACCTGTTTGTTCTCTCCCTGTTTTTTGTTATGGTTTGTATTTCTATAAGAGGAGGATGTAATGCAATTTAACTTTTAAACCATCATTTACTATGGGAAAGAATGTGCTAAAACTGGAGAAGGGGTAAAAACAATGCTAAGGGTATAAACTTAAATTCATTTATATTTGTCATGACAGAGTCAAATTCAACAGTTATTGGCTAGTTTCTGTTTTTAAACTTTATGTTTATGATTTTTGCAAATTACCAAAAAATAAGACACACTTTTACCAATTAAAATGTAAACTAATAGCTGAGTATTCATGAGTATAGTTAGTCTATCATATGATGTAATTAAGTATTTTATTACCCTCACTTTTGTTCCCATTTCTTCTATCAATAAGGGTAAGAGAAGAGGAAGGAACATGGCTAGCTGTCCATGTGTTCTCATGAACTTCATTCAGGTTTGGCACTTCAGAGATTCTAGTCTGGAGGTCAGCAACTGTTTATAATGAAAGATTAAATCTATATCAAAATTCTGAGCAAGCGACCAAGAAAGAGCCAGTAGAAGAAACTGCATAAATGGAAATAACACACGCTAACATCATGGATGTTAGCAGTCAGGTTAGAACAGATAAAAGGAAATACTTCTTCACCCAAAGAGTGATTAGCATATGGAATTCACTGCCACAGGAGGTGGTGGCAGCTACAAGCATGGACAGTTTCAAGAGGGAATTAGATAAACATATGGAGCAGAAGTCCATCAGTGGCTATTAGCCACAGGGTATAGATGGGAACTCTCAGTCTGGGGCAGGTGATGCACTCTATTCTTGGTGCTGGAGGGAGCAGCAGTGGGAGGGCTTCTAGTGTCCTGGCCCCACTGCTGGACCTCCTGATGGCACCTGGTATTTTTGGCTGGTATGTGACAGAGTGTTGGACTAGATGGGCCATTGACCTGATTCAACATTGGCTTCTCTTATGTTCTTATGGATAATTCATTGATTATAATCCATTGATTATTAACCATCAAGTTTATACAGCCCAAAAAGAAGTTGCTGAGAGTCTGTTATTAGGAAGCAGCACACAAAACAGCTACATTTTCCATGTTTCCATATGACATCTATATACTGTTAGCCATGTGTGGCCTCCATTTGTAGATATCTAAATCCATGGATTGGGGCTACACAGTGGCTAAAAATTTACAGGTTTACAGAAAAATTGGGAAAATATATATGGTTTTTTTTAAAAAAACAAACCTAAAAGTAAAACTGCATTATCTGTGCAAGCACAGAGAATGCTCCTACCTCCATCAGTTGTCTTTGGGTGTGGGAGCTGTGCTGGGTTCATGTGTAGTTCTGTACTGACCAATAGTTGTTTCCAGAGCTATGGGTTGCACATCCCTGATAACAAAGCATACAGATGTCCATAAGGGAACTCCCATATTTCAGTAAAATTAAGATGGGGCTCTAGGTAAATGCCATTCAGTCCAAAGGCAGTTTCCAGCATTACAAAGGAGAAGCAGCTTGGCTAGGTCCACCTGACCCTATTGAATTAGTCCCTTCCCCACTCAAAAATGCAGGTGAAGTCTCAGTGATTAGCTATGATAATATACCCTTTGTTAGCCAAATTGCCTTAGTTTCTTATTAATATGGGGGAATTATGATTATTAATTGCCGATAGGCGAATTAGGGAATGAACACCAGTATCTACAGAGGTCCTGCCCTTCCAGAGGTACCAGTAACAGACACAGAGGTTGAAGTTAGGTTAAAATGTTGTCTTTACTGTAGTTTTCTTCACACACAAACAATACCCAGTCACACACACAGTTATTCAGATTCTAGGAAATAAAGATAGATAATCAGCACGTTTGCATGAGCAGGATATTCGTTGTTTGGGTAATAGTTACCTGTCTGGTGAGATGAAGGCTTCCAAATGGAAAAATAAGGGAATTATAGAAAAATGGGGATTATGCTAGGAAAATGGAGAGTGCAAAATGAACCAGCAGAAAGCACATGGAAGACTCTGGCAGCCGTCCAAGAGCCTCAGGGTAAGGAGTGGCAATACAGTCACAAGTTCAAGAGTAAGAGAGTATAAAGGTCATGGGGGGGGATAGAGAGAGAGCATATGGCTGGGTGCTCCCTTTTATGAGGGGGGTTTGGGGGGTTGGGCCAGGCTGGCCACATGTCCTAGTTACATACTTCTTGGGGGTGGCCTAAGCTGGTCACATGTCTTGGCCCACCTCCTATTAGTCCATCCCCAAAACATGCTGATTGGTGTTGGGTTCAAGGAGGAAGGGTCTAGGGGAGTGGGCAATATTGAGAACTAGCAACTTAGACTGGAGTCTGGCACCTGGGTGTAGGTGAGATGAGTCATCGGGCCAAGGCCATTGTCTTCTTGATTGTCTTAGCCAGGTCCTTGATGGGCGAGTGATTAGTTGCTAGGCAACTATGAATAGGATCTCTTGAGCTATGTGTAGCTTTGCAGGTGATGGGGGGGAAGGAGGTCTCCTGCGTGCATTGGAGAGGTCTCCTAATGGTGTTTTGGAGACCTTTGTCTTCATGCTCTGGCATGGCATGGTTTTAGGTGCTTTGTGCATACTGTGGAACCGATCCATCTTCCATCAGGTAAAAGAGGGCTGGTAATCTTAAAAGGGCCACTGGAGCAGCAATAAAAAAGGAAAGGTGTCTTTCTCTCAGGGTGCAGTCTCAGTCTGGCACCATAGTGGGCTACCATGCTGTACAGTTCCTAGTGCATGCTTTGCACAGTTCATAATTTATTTCAGTTCATAAAAGGCATAAAAAGCTTTGCAGGGCAACACCTTAACAAGTGAATCAGCAATCTTTCCTATTTTACGTCTATTGTTTATCCAGGATACGAACATCATTTTATACCCAGTTCTTTGTTTACCCTCTAGATCAGCCAATGACCAGTTCGTTTCAGTCAGTCATCTCCAGCTTTCAGTGTATTACTTTTTCAATTAGAATGTTCCTGCCTGGTAGTCAGAACCAAATTGGCCAGTAACAATCCAACTTTTTGGCTCCAAATCGATCCCACTGGCTGCTCACCTTCCAACATTGTTATAGTACATATACACCCTCCAATGCCTAGAACCTTGCAGCAACAGCCATTTTCCCAAACTTCCTTGCTACTGCCCCCTACATAGATAGAACACAGGATCCCCAGAGATCTGGAGCCAGTCTTGATCTCTGCCCTGCTTCTTCCTTCTTCTCTCTCTTTCTACCAAGGATCCCCAGGACCTCCACTGCCTTATACAGGCTTATTAGTTTCATTTGCCCCCATTTATTGTGTGCTTGTATTGCTTAGGTGTCAGACTGTCTAGGGTTAAGGTTTGCTCTGTGTGTGTGTGTGTGTCTATGCATGCAAGCCTGTGGCTCTGAGTGTCTCCTACTTCTCTAGATTTATTTTTTTCTAAATAAAGATAGACTCTGATTCTATTTTCTGTCTGCTATGTTTCTGGAAACCTCCCCATTCCCATACTGTGGTGCTACTACCAACACTCAGGACCTTGGTATACAGAAGCGGTTGTCCCAAATTTGATTTTGCCTGGATACACATTTGTGTGCACTAGACATGCAGGAGATCACACATATGTAGGCCATTTGGGTAACAGTGTACACTTGAGAATATACCCCAAAGGCCAAATAGTGCTCTTCCAGTATTATTTCAGGTCAGGAAACTGGGAAGAAGGCTGAGGCCTCTTGTCCACACACACCACTGTTGCAATCTGAATTCAGCATAACATACACAGAAATTGAGGAAAACCTGCAATAACATACAATGGTTACACAGGACACAGGGCAGGGATCCAAATCCAACCTTTATACTCCATGCTGTGTGAAGCCACTGTATGGTTCCTGTTTAGTTACACCTCAAATGGATGTTGCAAGGATAAATCAGGGAAGAGAGAATGAGGTCTACTGCTCTGAGATCCCTGGACGGATTTTTTTTTTAAGTTATTGCTAGAGCAAGGGTACAGCCAAATATAGAGCTGCCATTTTGTGCAGCAAGTGTGTGTTTAGCATAACATTCAATTTAGTCTTTTCTCTAGACTAGAAGGGGGGAAATGTTATATGGAACAACCCTGAGATACTTCTCCTTGATATCTTTGAGGAGTTCCAGAAGAGCTTCGACTTTTATGTCACACTAGGAACACCTACTGCAAGAATGGGGGTGACATGTATGTTTCTATTCTTAGTTCACAGAGGGAGCTTCTGGCTTGTGCTAATCTAAGTGCCTGAGAGCAGAGAAAGCACATTCCCTCTCAGCGTGTAACGACAGCATGTGGCTTCGGAATCTAATGACAGTGGCTGTTCAGGGTGAATCTTTCTGTTATGGCTACAACGATCACACAATGAAAGTATATTGGAGAATAATTGACTGAATGAAGAGTCCATGAAAAGATCTAAACATTAGATATTTGTTTCCATAGGCATCCCCCAAGGGGTGCCATCAAGGGAGGTCAGAGGGTCCAGTTATATCCTCCCTTTCCATCTGAAACCAATTGTGATTACATTCATTTCAGGAACATATATATCTTGAAAAATTCATAGTAAATAGTCTTAAAATACGCTTCTTTTTAGCAATCATGTTTCGCAAGTAAAAGCATGTTTTTTAATCATACGCCAAATCTGTTCTATCTATATATTAGTTTTTAAATTTAGAATGTTTAATTCCACCTACGGAGCTCTTCCAAGGAACTCAGGACAGCATATATAATTCCTCCTTCCTCATTTTATCTTAAAAGGTTAAGAGTCTGTGACTGGTCAAAGATTACCCAGAAAACTACATGGAAGAGTAGGGAGTATTTTTCCAAGCTGTATATTTGGTGTATAGGCAGCTGTTACACTGGGTCTGTCCTTCGACCTGCTTAAATCCATTGGTGTCCATTCTTTCTGAACTTTGGGATTTGGCGTCAAACACGGACTCAGAAGTCTTCATCCACAGGTCCATCAATGCATAGGAACCCTATATTGTCATGAGGCAATTGTACTCAAGAATCGTGTGTGTACATGTGTGTTAAGTACAGAATCAGATTTGAATACTTATTTTGGGGGCGAACTAGATGTAATCTCTGGATTGGATTAGATTTCCCCAACCTGATTTACAAATTGGATTAGATTTCCCCAACTTCATTTACAGTCTGACATTCCAAAGCAATCTGCTGCCTGACTTGGCTCTGGAGCATGGTACGGGGGGAACAGGGGCTTCAACTGTTTTCTTAAGATAGAATGACCACAGGACTAGCTGTCCTGCTTTGGGGCTCCAGTTGGAGAAGCGACAGCCTGTGAAGAGTCTAGTTACTGTAAACACTGATGAAAGAGTAGTTTAGTCCACTTGTACTCTAGGAGGAGCTGTGAGCATTCTCTAGTGTTTAGGGTTTATTGAATTTTTTTTCCCTTGTCATTCAGCCTAACTCTTGTTGTTTCTCTGCTGAGTATTAGTATGTGTTAGTGTTTGTGCTCTGAAGGCCTTTGTGATGGACTGCACTTTTTAAAAACTTAGAAGGCTGAAGGACTGTGAAGGGTTAATTTTTTACAGAGCCAGAGAGGCATGAGCGACAGGCTGTTCAAAGAGACCGCATTGGTTAGCATCAGCTGAGCATAGAAAGAATTCTGGATGCTGAGGAGAATCCCATCTGATTTCAGCCCTAGCTGAGAAGAGTTGAGTACTGATAGTTTCAGAATTCAGACCTGACTGAGAGCAGTTTAACACAGACAGAAGAACTGGGGAAAGTTGGCAAGGACAAGTGGGTAGTTAGATGGAGACCCCCAAAGAAAGGGGCCAAAGAAAGGAGACAGATCTTCTAGTGAGAGGAGAATTTCCCTACCCAGTCAAACAGGGAGTTAGCTCTGAAGACTGCAGATATCCCTCATCAGATGTGGTTAGAAACTGCCTGTAGAGAAACCTTAAGAGTCAGTTAAAAACTCAAGATGAGTACTGGTGTTTCAAGAGAATGACTACTAGAAAGAGTGTACTAGCCTTCTGGGAATCAAAAGAGTCAGGGAATACTCAAAGAAAGTGTACTGGAGTGTTTGGGAAAACACTGGAACAAAAGCCTCTCAACATAAATATTTTAACACAACCCGGAAAATCTACAGCAACTAATAACTCTGAAGAAACTTTAATTAGCCTGAAACATAAGAACTTTAGTTTGTGCATGTTCTGATTTTACCTCAGAGTTATCTATATTGAATTACCACAGAATTTTTACCCCTGATTTCACCTGACCTATCCCCTCTATGTTGAATAAAATATTTTAATTTGGAATATAAAAACTGCTTGGGTGCCATTTAAATAATATAAGTTAAAGGGGGTTCCCATTCCTTCCCTCATGTTCCTGGGGTGAGCCTCGTCAGCAGACATTCACTGCTATGCTGTATCTGGAGCACGCAAAATCCTCTCCAGGCAAAGACTCCACAGCTCAGTGCAGGCAACATCAACTGTAACCAGCTCTAACACAGCCTTTGTTACTGTACTTCTGAAAACAATGTCACAGATTTGTTCACAAAATGTTTGGATGTAAATAGGTTACAATTGTTGAAAAGTAAATTATGTGTATATTAGGCTGCATCTTGGGAGGCGTGTCAGCATACTGTCATGTATTGCAGGCAAGATGACAGCCAGGTAATGAGTGTGAATTAGATCATATTGATCTGAAGGTGACAGGAGTAGAGTCATGTGACTAAGTCACTGGATCAGAGTTGCATCATATTCATAGAAGTAACAGTAAGTCAGCACTTCAATGTGATTGGTGCTTCATAGTATATAGTCTGTGCACTCTGTATGTACTGTATCACTCTTATGTATTGGATTCTTGTGAAGCACTTTGTTGGTCTGCCTGAGGAATTGGAGTCTACAAGTGCTATCCTGGACTGTATGTATATTCTTGTAAATAAACCACTGTATATAGTTCAGCACTAGCCTGTTGCGTACTGCATTATTACTATCGCTTCCCCTGCGCTGACAATGTCTAGGACATAGATTCCCACAATCCATAAAACAGTTTGAAAACTGAGGCTTAACCAAGGACATGAAGATAATGTCATGTCAAACATATATGAAGTGTACATGCTGTAAAAAGGTAAAAGCTACATGTGCCTCACTTCCTAAAGTTAGTGAAAGCAAGTTTATACATCCCCTTCAGATAATGTATATTGATGTAAGAACTGTTACACTGTTACCAACACCTGATGACCTTCATTGATGACTATTCCAGGTACACTGTCATGTATCTCCTGAAACAAAAACAAAAAAAAGTGAAATGCTTGGGAAACTCTAAGAATTTGTGGCAGCAGTCAGCAATAAGTTCCAAAGGAAGTCACAAAGACTCTGAACAGACAATGGGTGGGAATATATATGGAAATAATTGGAGTAATACCTAAAGGAACAGGGTACAGAGCACCAGACAACTGTGCCATACACACCTGAACAAAATGGAACAGCAGAAAGGAAGAACCTCACCTTAGTTAAAATGGCCAGATGCATGCTTCTGGATGCTGGATTGCCAAATAAGTATTGGGGCAAAGCAATTATGATTACGAATTATGGCATGGCTCAAAGCCAAGTGATAAGCACATTAGAGTGTTCAGATGCAAGGCCTATGCCTTCATACCCAGTGAAAAATGATCAAGCTGGACAATAAAGCCACAGAAGGAATGCTAGTGGGTTACAGTGATCGCTGTAATGGGAACAGAATTCTATTCCTGAAGACAGAGAAGTTTGCAATAAGTGGTAGAGTATACTGTGATGAGGGGCTGCGGTGGCTCAGTGGTTAAGACGCTGAGCTGCAGACCAGAAGGTCAGTAGTTCAGCAGTTCAAGACCTGAGTGCCGCATGATGGAGTGAGCTCCCATCTCTGGCCCCAGCTCCTGCCAATCTAGCAGTTCAAAAGCAAGAAATTGCAAGTAGATAAATAGGTACCACTTTGATGGGAAGGTAATAGCATTCCATGCACCTCAGCATCTAGTCATGCCAGCCACATGTACACAGAAATTTCGTTGGACAGCGCTGGCTCTTCAGCTTGGAAACAGAGATGAGCACCGCACCCCTAGAGTTGGATTTGACTGGTTTTTGAGCAAGGGAAACCTTGACCTTTACCTTATACTGTGATGAGACCCCAGGACTAAATCTGATGCAACTCGCAGAAGTTAAAGAAATCTCATTAACAAATGTGCAAGAGACAGCAAGACCAAGTGAAGTAGAGGTGGAATTCAGCTCAGAATTGTCAGGGTTTCAAGAGGAAACAGGACCAAGCAAAGTTACTACCCTCAGACACTCAACCCAAGCAACCAAAGGTATACTACTCTACAGACCATCCTATATAGCCAAAACTGGAGGTGGGATGTCTTTGTAAGATACCCCCAAATTACTGAAAATGAATTCAGAAAATGGAGAAGGACAGCAGTAGAAGAGATACAATCACTTCACAAGAATAAGACTTGGACACTCACCGAACTGTCACCTGGGCCCAAAAGTATAGAATGCAAATAGACATTCAAAATTAAATGTAATCCAGAAGGGGAGATTGAAAGGTATAAGGCAAGACTTGTAGCAAAAGGATATTCCCCAAATCATGGTGGGGATAACAATGATACATTTGTTCCCATAGTAAACTATCCCACTATAAGAACCTTACTGAGCATAGCAGCTGGAAAGGGAATTCATGTCAAACATTTAGACATAAAAAAACACCTTTTTGCATGGTGGTATTATAAAAAACATTTACATGGACCAGCCCCCAGGCTTTGAGGAATCAGACCAGACCCTTGTATATAAACTCCAAAAGAGTATTTAGGGCCTAAAGCGAGCAGCCGGAGTATGGAATGAGAAATTAAATGAAGTACTCACCAGAGCAGGATTCATGAGAGGCAAAGCAGATCCATGTTTGTACACCAGAAAGTAAGATAACCAATGAACATGCATCCTGATTTATGTGTATGACATAATACTTTGTTTTGGACAAGATAGAGTCTGTGATAGGATAATACTTCAGTTGAATCAAAATTTTGAAGTGAAACAACTGAGATATATCACATATTATCTTGGAATTCATGTTGAAAGAGAAGCTGATGGGACCTATTTCCTTAGTAAGAAACAAATGATTACTGAGATGCTGGAGCATTTTGGAATGCAAAAGAGGTGAAAAAACACATATGAAAGTAGGATACCTGAAAAATGATAGCAGTCACAGTGTCTAGGCCAGATATAAGTGCTGCTGCAGGATTTCTGAGTAGGAAAGTTTTTGCACCTAGCCAGGGAGACTGTAACACAGTGAAAAAAGTGATGCAGTATCTGGAAGGAACAAGCCAGTTGAAGCTGTGACTATCAGCAACTGCAGATCCAAAACTGAAAGCATATGTGGACACTGATTGTCGTACTTCCTTCAACAGAAGAGGAATATGTTGCAGATGCACAAGCATGCCAAAAGGCTATCTGAATTCACCAGTTCATTTTCATGAAAATTCTGTAAAATTTGTGAAAGTTCATGGCAGTTCTTCAGTTCACGAACATTGCTTCACAAACCATGAACTGGCCAAAATTCATTATAAACTTTAGTTCATCAGCCAGTTCATGCCCATCCCTACATGTAATCAAATCTGGCTAGCCCCATGGAGCTATTATGTCCTCATATCCGCTATGTGATCTCTGATGGACTGGGATCTCTTGAGGACTAGAAAATATCTTTATGAAAAAGGTAAAAAAAATGGTGCCAAAAGCAGCGAAAGAGGTGTGGGATAAACAGTAATGGATAAGCACAAAAAAGTAGGAAAGGGGTGTAAAGTACATTTCAAGCTCCTTGAACATTCCCTTTTTGTGAGTATATTGAGATCATTCAGTTCACTCCTAATTCTAACATCTGGGCATCGTAAAGTTTTACATTAGATCTAATACCATTGACTACTGATATCGCTTGCAGCAGTCACTGCTAAGGAAAAGTAATTTTGTTAATGACCTTCCTGTAAAACTTTTTTTAAAAAAAGAAAATTCTTTTTGGTATTACTGGAATTAAACACTAATAAGATTCAGTTTGGAAGCTGTTTCCCGACCTAGTTATTTCCCATTAATTTCATCTTTACACACAATAGTACGGCTGTTATTTTTTTTACAGTGTTTATCACCTCAGCGTTATAATCTGCTTTATGTGTTTTAAGTGATTTCATCAAAACTCACATCTGCAGTTTCGGAGAGCTACAAATATTTGGTTAAAAACATTATAAGGAATTCAGAATGCTGACAGCCCCGTTACATGGAGCCCAAGTTGTGATGAACCCATTAAAGTTTATTTTTAAGCTCTGAGCAGTGCAATCCTAAACCCTGGTTACCAGCATAGTTAGTTGGCATCCTATGTACTGTCAGTAGAGAAAAGAAATGCCAGAGAAGACCCAAATACAAGGAACTGAGAACAGAGCAACTCCTCAGAAGTCCACTACAACACTGCCTATCCCCACCCAATAGCATGCCATCGATGCCCCTGTGCCACCATATATGAAAGCAGCCAGCATGCCTTCCTGATGTCATCCTGCCTCCATCCAAATGCACAACAGAAAAAAGGAATAAAAGAAAAAAGAAAAAGAAACACAGCACCCTCCATGAAAGGCGTCCAAGGTGTGCCCAGTCACAGCATCCTGCAATACTCTAGCAATCCCTCCAAAATCTATGGTTGCACCATAGAGCTTTGTGTGATTGCTAGACTGTCACATCAATGTCATGACATCACTTCAGTTACATGTCTGAGAGTGACGTCATGCAATGCTACACAATGCCTTGTCTTCCCCCCTAAAGCTAGTCCCTGGCTGGCAACCCTAGATCAAACCAAAGATCTATATAGTCCATTTGTCAGCAAGATAAGAGGCATGATGATGATGATGGCCTTCCCCTGGTTTGTTTCTTGTGCTCAACATTTGGTACTTAGTGTTATACCTGATGTACATGGAGATCCTCCTTAGCATCTCATGACAGATGGCTGATGATAAACTGATCTTCCGTGAATTTGTCTAACCTTTCAAAAAAATTAAGATAATTGTTATTACCTATTATTATCTGTTCATAATTTTCCTCCCATAGTCATTTTTTTATAAACCATAAAGTCATGTGTGTTATATTTTCCATGGACAAGATATGGCTCCACATGCATTAGTACATTTACTCTAACTCTCACTGTTGTGGAAGATCACAAAACAGGTACTACTACTGTAGCAGTTCTAGCATGTTTCAGTATATCCAAGTTCATAAGTACTTGTGTGGTTCACATCTAATCTTCTCAATGTGAATTGCAGGACATCTGCTTTGAAAGAATTTGGTGGCACTATCATACATTTGAACTAGCCCTAAGACCCTGTATATTTGTTAGCATGGTAATTAAAATTATGATAATTAACACAGGGCTACTAATACAGGGTCGGCCCTAGTTACTATTTGGGTGGGAGACCACCAAGGAAGCCTAGGGTGGTGAAGCAGAGGCAGGCAATGGCAAACCACCCCTGAACATCTCTTGCTTTGAAAACCCTGTGGGGTTACCATAAATTGGCTGCAGCTTGATGGCACTTTCCACCAGCACCACCACTGAAAATGGTAACTTCATTTCATTTTCCCTCTAAGATGAAGAAGAAGAGCTGGATTTATACCCTGCTCTTCACTACCCAAAGGAGTCTCAAAGTGGCTTACGATCTCCTTCCCCTCCCCACAACAGACACCCTGTGAGGTAGGTGGGGCTGAGAGAGCTCCTTCAATGACTGCTCTTGAGAGAACAGCTCTCAGAGAAGTGTGACTGACCCAAGATCACCCAGCTGGCTGCATGTGGAGGAGTGGGGAATCAAACCCAGTTCTCCAGGTTAGAGTCCACTGCTTTTAACCACTACACCAAACTGTCTCTCTTACCCCTGTAACCTGGGCATTGGAAATAATGGCAAGTTCAAGGCTTAGGGCCTCCTTCCTTAAAGCCCTCTTCCCACTCACACACCTTGGCTTAAGCAAAGTAACTATTCATTGCAAAAGGGAAAATACAGTTTTGCACACAGGGTATGGTTCTCCCCACCCCCAACTCCTTTCTCTTCCCAAGCCAAAGGTCCAGTAGTCAGTGTTCTAAAAGTACTGTTTTCTTGTTGAAGCTGTCCCAGCCAGAGTCCCTCAGAAGCAGGCCTACAGTGGAAGGAAAGTTCTCAGGGCCTCCGTCCTCACTATCCAAGAGAAGAAATCAGCTTCAGTTCAAAGATAAGATGATCTGGGGGGGCTAACCTCCTCCAGAAGAACTGATTTCCATCAAGGGAGGACCCACACTAGACAAAAACTTCTTCAGCTGAGGCCTCTTAGCACTCCAGTCCTTGGAGAGACAAACAACTAGGCCTCATGCTCCACACCCTACCCAGGTGTTGTTGTTGTTTTTCTAGTCACTCCTACACACACTCCTCCCAATATGCAAATTAAGTAGTTTTGCTGCTCCACCCAACAGCGTATATTCCCAAAGCTCTACGCCCCTCAGATAACATTTAGTACAATTTCCTATGTCTTGACATCGTCATGTTTTATGTTTTTCTGTCCCCGCTATCAATGATAAATAACGTAAAGAGATGCAATAGAAAATACAATAGAATGGCATCTGGATATGGATAATTTTTCATGAAATGTTGTGCACTTGACATGGAGTTGCTGTTTTCAGTGGCATCTCTATCTTTAACATGTGTCGCACCACAACAAGAACTGAAGGATTTATTAGAGAAGCAATTTAGGATGGAAGCAATTTAGTTCCAGTGTTGTGTAGTGCTTAAGATGGTCACCTCGAGATTAGACTACTGTAACACTCTCTATATGGGGCTGCCCTTGTTGCTAATCTGGAAGCTGCAGTTAGTGCAGAATGCCGTGGCCAGACTTCTGATGGGTCTCCCTAGATGGGAACACATCCAGCCTGCGCTGAAAGCACTGCACTGGCTGCCAATAGCGTACCGAATTCACTTCAAGGTGCTGGTATTGACCTTTAAAGCCCTATATGGCCAGGGTCTGGCATACCTGAGGGACCACTTTTCCCCACATATACCCCAGAGAGCACTACATTTGGGGCCGCAACATTGTCTAACGAGGCCCTACATATACCCCAGAGAGCACTACGGTTGGGGTCGTAACATTGTCTAAGGAGGCCAGGCTCGCCGCCACCAGGGCCAGGGCCTTTTCAGTGGCAGCTCCTACCTGGTGGAACGAGCTCCCAGAGGTGATCAGGACCCTTTTACAGTTCCACAGGGCTTGCAAGACAGAGCTCTTCCATCAAGGTTTCAATTAGGAGCCTCCCACTGCTACCAGTGACTACCACCAACTATTATCACTATTAACATTGTGATACTAAGCCGGCCCTTTTGGAGATCGAGATACAGCATCGTGTGAGGCCGGGTATCGCTGAATTGGGACTTGATCTTACATCTTATTGCCTGCCATCACTAACTGACCAGACTGACCATCATTGCGGGCATTTTAACTGTAATTTTAACTGTATAATATCTGATTGTTTTATCTCATTTTCTAGGTGCCTATATGTTTTATTTGACCCGGCACATGGTGCCGCTGAATGTGAGCCGCTTTGAGCCCACCCTGCGGGGAGGGTGGGATAGAAATTTTAATAATTTTAATAATAATAATAACAACAACAACAACAACAACAACAACAACAACAATAGAGGTGGACTCTAATCTGGTGAACTGGGTTTGATTCCCCACTCCTCCTCATGAAGCCAGCTGGGTGACCTTGGGTCAGTCACAGTTCTCTCAGAGCTCTCTCAGCCCCACCTACCTCACAGGGTGTCAGTTGTGGGGAGAGGAAGGGAAGGTGATTGTAAGCCGCTCCGAGATTCCTTTAGGTAGTGAAAAGAGAGCCAGCATGGTGCAGTGGTTAAGAGCAGTACAGTAGACTCTAATCTGGAGAATCATGCTTGATTCTTCACTCCTCCACATGAAGCCTGCTGGATGACCTTGGACCAGTCACAGTTCTCTCAGAACTCTCTCAGCCTCATAAGGTGCCTGTTGTAGGGAGAGGAATGGAATGTTATTGTAAGCCCTTAAGGTTAAGACTCCTTAAGGTAGAGAAAAGCAGGATATAAAAAGTACTTCTTCTTCTTCCTCCCAGGCCTCTGGAAACTTTATCTCTTCTCAAACACCTTTCTCTCTTCTTTTTTGGCATCCTTCAGTTAGCACCCCCACCAATTAAATAGCTGGTTGAGCTGAACTTATTTATTATATTTTCTTCAATAGCTTTATGGAATTGCTTTACATAGATTAACCATGGGAGCATAAGTAGTAAACACTTCAGCAGTTGCATGGATGGCAGTGGGGGGTGAGCCAAGATTCTGTTATTTTTAGAGAAGCCATGTGGTTATAACCATTGCACATCCCTTTTAAAGTGTAGGTGGGACAATAATTCTAAACATAAAACTACCAAAACCAAGTAGCACTGCTACTTTACAGCATCACTAAGGTCACTAATCCCCCCCCCTTAAGTCACAGATCACTTTTAATCACCTGCATAGTAATCTAAATGTATGCAAAGAGAACCTTAACTGAAAAGCTTATTAATTGAATATCATCATAATTAAACCATGGTTCTTGCAGAAAATCACATTTAAAATGCTTTAAAAAGGGGGGAGAGTCTATATCTGCTGCTGTAGTTTCTCCAAATGCAAACATAATGTCAAGAGATCTGAATGCCGATTGCATCGTAATTAGTTTTTCCTTGCAGAAATAAGTATAGACGTGTATGGTGCATGCAAATGTTTTCCTTGGGTATGGTGGCTTATGAAAACCGGGATCTGTGTGAACCAATGATACAGTCTGGGGGAGCAGAACTGCACAAACACTGCTCATCTCTCTGTCTCTGTGTTGTCAATTCGGTGTCTGTTTGCTCCGTTGCTTTCAGAAATGTATATTAAAAAAATATATGGGACAGCCTGGGACAAACGGGTCTGTCCATGAACTGGGTCAAGCTGCATTCTGGTGTCCATAACTAGGTTGAACATTACTGCAAGTTATTTCAAACCATTCAAGCTGCTCCAGAAATGACCTGGGTCAGTCACCGCCATTAGGGAGTGCAGAGAATGATCTAAGAATTGTTGTGTAAGCATACCTTCCAGCTGTCCCTACTTACCACGAACAGCCCTTGTCTTCTCATACCTGTCTCATTTCAAACCCTATTTGGATCCTATTTTCCTTGTTCGTTTGTTTGTTTAATTAATTCAGTTTATACCCCTCCCTCCCCACAGAGGTGGACTCAGGGAGGCTTGCATAGAATTCCGTATAAAATACAATTAAAACCTATCAAAGGCATATGAACATGAAATAACAATCATTAAAATATTTCTAAAATGCTGGAACACGATCTGATAGAAATGAGAGCAAAGTTATTTATAATACAGCTTAGGTGACCATATGTTCCAATGGTATTAATGACAGCACAAGTTCATTCAACTTATTATGCAGCAGGCACAGGCTGGAGATGAAAGATAGTAAAGTCAGGGCACGGGGACACTCCTCCGTGTGTAATGCGGCTCCCTGGTCTCTTCGGGGAGCTCACTCCACCAGTATGGAGCCGCCACCGAGAAGGCCATGGCCCTGATTGTAGCCAGCCTGTCATCCTTGGGGCCTGGGAGGACCAACCGATTTTGCGTTCCTGAGTGCAGTGCTCTCTGGGAAACATGTGAGGAAAGGTGGCCCCTTAGGTATGCCAGACCCTGATCATGTAGGGCTTGAAATAAATCCAGTATGCTATCGGCAGCCAGTACAGTGCCTTCAGTACAGGTAGGATGTGCTTCCACATCAACAGCCTGGCTGAGGCGTTCTGTACTAGCTGCAGCTTTGAGATTTGAGACAGGGGCAGCCCCAAGTAGAGAGCGTTACAGTAGTCCAATTTCGAGGTGACCATCATGTGGATCACTGTTGCCAAAGTGTTGTGTTCGAGGAAGGGAACCAACTGCCTAATCAGCTGAAGATGATAGAAGGCTGACTTGGCAGTGGCTGCTACCTGGGCCTCCATTGTTAAGGAGGCATCCAAGAGCACTCCCAAACTCCTAATCTCAGACACTGGCACCAACTGTGCCCCATCGAAGGTCGGGAGTGGATCCCTACCCAAGGACCATCCCAACTCAGGCACAGGACCTGCGTCTTTGTCAGATTCAATTTCAGTCGGCTCAGTGGAGATCCCACTGTCATTGTACTCACATATACAATAGTATTTTTCCATGTTTCAGCCCCTTCCCACAAATCTCTAGGAAGTTACACTGCCATCTTAAACAGAGTTACACCCTTCTAAACCTAATGACTTCAAAGGAATTAGAAAGTTTTAACTCTGTTAAGGGTTGCACTAGCAATCTCTGAATGGGGGGCAGGAGCGGGGCTATCATAATTCATTTCATCGGTTATTTAATTCATTTATACCCTGCCTTCCCCCTCCATGGGAGCCCAAAGCAGCCTAGATCCTTATCCTCTTCTCCATTTTATCCTCACAACCCTGTGAGGTAGGTTAGGTTGAGGGAATGTCAGTGGCCCAAGGTCACCCAGCAAACGTCCATGGGACAAATGGGGATTTGAACCTGGGCCTTCCATCTACTAGTCTGGCACTCTTAACCACTACACCACACTGGCTTTATTAGGCATGCATGTAAACTAGGATCACTTTCAATTTTCATAATTTGAACTCGGAAATTCACACTGTGATCTTGTTTCTGCTTAGTGCAATCAAAGCCATGAGTCTTTACTCTTTGTGTTGTTTTTAGTTACTCTGCATTTTCTTCTTGGATTTATGCAGTTTAACTTTTTAAAAAATACTTTAAGCACATGAATGGCATTTGACACATAAACCGTATTGAAATGGAATAAAAATGTAATCATTTAAAAAAAAAATCAGCAAATCTGGAACACCAAAAATGAAAATGGAATGAAATGCAAAGGCCGGCAACAACATATGAAAATAAATGAAGAAACACAAAAAAGGCATATTTGTACAAACCTGATATAAATTATCAATGTCATTTGTTTAAAATATTTTAAAGGCAGCTCTTTCCATAACAGTCTGTTTGAGCTATCTTAAATCGTTAAAAACTTCAGCACAATGGATTAAATAGTTGATAAAAAGAGAACCTCAACAATATAAAAGCAGCATTTAAAAAGGACAGATTCACAAATGGGGTCGATAAATCTTCCCCAAATGTCTGGGCAAATGACAACATTTTCTAATTCTTTAAAATCTGCCTCCATTCCTGAGGACTGGAAGGTAGCTAATGTCACTCCCATCTTTAAAAAGGGCTCCAGGGGAGATCCGGGAAATTACAGGCCAGTCAGTCTGACATCGATACCGGGTAAGTTGGTGGAAACTGTTATTAAGGAAAGAATTAGTAGGTACATTGATGAACAAAAACTATTGAGGCAGACTCAGCATGGGTTCTGTAAGGGAAGATCTTGTCTCACTAACCTGTTAGTGTTTTTTGAGGGAGTGAACAAACATGTGGACAAGGGGGACCCAATAGATATTATTTACCTTGACTTCCGGAAAGCTTTTGATACAGTTCCTCATCAAAGGCTCCTAAGTAAGCTCAATAATCATGGGATAAAAGGACAAGTCCTCTTGTGGATCAAAAACTGGCTTATAAATAGAAAACAGAGAGTGAGTATAAATGGGAAACTTTCTCAGTGGAGGGTGGTAAGCAGTGGGGTACCACAGGGATCAGTACTCGGTCCGATGCTTTTTAACTTGTTTATTAACGATTTGGAATTGGGAGTAAGCAGTGATGTGGCTAAATTTGCAGATGACACAAAGTTGTTCAGGGTGGTGAAAACCAGGGAGGATTGTGAGGCATTCCAAAGGGATCTGTTGAGGATGGGTGAGTGGGCAATGTCAATGTGGCCAAGTGCAAAGTGATGCACATTGGAGCCAAAAATCCTAAATATAAATACACGTTGATGGGGTCTGATCTGGCAGAGACGGACCAAGAGAGAGATCTTGGAGTCGTAGTGGATAACTCACTGAAAATGTCTACACAATGTGTAGCTGCAATAAAGAAGGCCAACGCTATGCTGGGGATTATTAGGAAGGGAATTGATAACAAATCAGCCAGTATCATCATGCCCCTGTATAAATCATTGGTGCGACCTCATTTGGAATACTGGGTACAGTTCTGGTCACCACATCTCAAAAAGGATATTATAGCATTGGAAAAAGTGCAGAGAAGGGCAACTAGAATGATAAAAGGGTTGGAACACCTTCCCTATGAAGAAAGGTTAAAATGCTTGGGGCTCTTTAGCTTGGAGAAACGACGGCTGAGAGGTGACATGATCGAGGTTTATAAGATTATGAATGGGATTGAGCAGGTTGAGAAAGAAGTACTTTTCTCCCTTTCTCACAATACAAGAACTCGTGGGCACTCTATGAAATTGCTGAGCAGTCGGGTTAGAACAGATAAAAGGAAATACTTCTTCACCCAAAGAGTGATTAACATATGGAATTCACTGCCACAGGAGGTCGTGGCAGCTGCAAGCATGGACAGTTTCAAGAGGAAATTAGATAAACATATGGAGCAGAAGTCCACCAGTGGCTATTAGCCACAGGGTATAGATGGGAACTCTCAGTCTGGGGCAGGTGATGCACTCTATTCTTGGTGCTGGAGGGGGCAGCAGTGGGAGGGCTTCTGGTGCCCTGGCCCCACTGCTGGACCTCCTGATGGCACCTGGTATATTTTGGCCGCTGTGTGACAGAGTGTTGGACTGGATGGGCCATTGGCCTGATCTAACATTGGCTTCTCTTATGTTCTCTTATGTTCACTTATGTATTTATTTATTTAAGTTTTCGCACACTTAACCCCTCCCTTCCTCCAAGTATATCAGTGTGGCACACATGGTTCTCTCCCCTCCTCCATTTTATCCTCGCAACAACCCCGTCAGGCTGGTTGGGATGAGAGAATGTAACTGGCCCAATGTCACCCTTTGTGTTTCATGGGTCCCCCTGGTGCTAGTCTAACCACGATATAGGGTTGCCAACCTCCAGGTGGTGGTTGGAAGTCTCCTGGGATTACAACTGGTTATAGAGATCACTTCACCTGGAAAAATGGCCACTTTGAAAGGTGGACTCTATGGCGTTTTATTGTGATGAAGTCCCTCCCCTTCCCAAGCCCTGCCCTCCACAGGCTCCCCCCCCAATCTCCAGGTATTTCCCAACCCAGAGTTGGCAACCCTATCACTATACCAATCAGTCTGGTCTACACATGCAGCACACAGAGACAGTGAAGTGTCAGAGACTGGATATTATAGAATAGACCGTACCACTTCTAATTGCATAGGTGAGTTTATGGTTCACTAACAACTATTCCTTGTAAATGGAAAAGCACCCCAGTATGTAACACTTTCTGTTTAATATGCCAGTGTGATATAGTGGTTAGAGTGTTGGAATAGGGTCTGGGAGTCCCAGGTTCAAATCCTCACTCTGCCAAGAAAGGTTGCTGGGTGACCTTGGGCTAGTCATGCACTCTCACTGTAACCTACCTCTCAGAGTTGTTATAAAGATAAAATAGAGGACAGAAGAAAGATATAAGTCTCTTTTAGGGAGAAAGGCAGTACATTAATAAATGAAGTAAATAAATACAACATTTATAACCTTCCTTTCTCTGAGTTCTCAGGGCAGTTAACAAAAGCTACATATGTTGCAAAGATAGAATAAAATATCAAAGGAGCGGCCTCCAGTGCCCACCCATCTTCTACGACATCTGCTATGGAAATGGCCGCTTCATAACCTCCACAGAATGCTTACTGAAATAGGACACTTTTATGATCCATCTGTAAAATAGGAAGTGAAAGTGCTCTCCAAACCTGTTTGGGTAGATCCTTCCAAAGCAATGGCCCTGGCACTGAAAGTGCTCTTGTCCAACCCGAAGAAAGTGCAGACAGATCTAAGAAGGTCCTCTGAGAAACCATGGGAATACTATGGGGAAAATGGTTCATTAGAGGTAAGTGCCCCATGCTGTAAAGAGCTTTACATGTAAAAACAAAAACAAAAACCCACAACACTTTGAATTTGTCCTTTACACAAAGAGGTAACCAGTACATGCTGAAACACAGGTGCTCTAAGCAGCTCACCCACCATATCTGATACAAATTTAAACTTCCAGGTCATCTTCAAGGGTAGCCCACCATAGATCATAGTACTGTACTCTTACCAGGAAGTTACAGTGGCATGGATTAGCACAACAAGGTTAGCAGACTTAAAATGGTTGGGTCTCTGAATCAGGAGTTCTGTTTAGAGATACAGTGCTGACTTCACGTTTTTAGATGCAGGAATGCTCAGTTGGACCCTTAACCTGAAAGTGTCAAAACATGAAAACTGAGAATTCCATCACATTGATCTTGTGTTCTCTCTACAAAGTAAGAACAACAGTACTGTTGACAAGAACCCTTTGCCAGTTTTGAGACTATGTAGGGTTGCCAGGCTGTGTCTGGCAACCAGTGGGAGCTCAGGGACATGGGTGGCACACAGCATCACCTGTGCTGTGATATCACTTCTGTGAAAAATCCGGAAGTGACATCAGGTACCTCTAGGAATCACCAGAAGCTCTATTGTAAAACCACAGAGTTTCCAGAAAGCCCTAGAACTACCTGCCATCACTTCTGCAGCTTTTCTGGAAGTGAGGTCACAACTCACACAATGCCTTTTATAAAAACTTTATTTTTCACTCACCATAGTAGGAAGCCTGCAACCTCTGGAGCCCCTTCCATTGGCAAGGAAGATGGGCAATTCTTTCCATATGCAAGCATGCCTTCAGATTCCATGTTCAATCCTCAGGGACAGCTCTTATTAGTTCGTCTGCCTACTTATTGGTTCTGGATCCTGTTCTTACAAACAATTAAATGAGCTGCTGCGATCTGTTGGTCAATATCTCTTTTCCTTCAAAAAGAACCTTGGTTGGAAATACTACTATAAGTATTCTGAAGGATAAAAAGAAAACAACTGCAACAAATATTTCGTAGTTGTGTGCATGTGCCATTTAACCTTGAAGAGCTTCAAAAGAAGGCCTTTGCGTCTTGCTGAATCTTCCTTTCCCAGACCCTGTTTTTGGCACCCTCTGCCTCTCTGCTGCACTCTGGCAAGGGATTAATCTAAGCCACGCTTTACACGAGTTCAGCTCCGAAACCTGTTTGGAATGCTCAGCTACCCTGGAGATATGACGATGAGCATGCTTCTGAATAATGTGCATAGAATCTTTGACTCTGATGAAACGCAGGCAACAATATTTTGGATGCAAGGTACAGGCCCTCCAAACTTGAATCCAGCCAGCTTTCATTTTAGAAACACGTTAGCAACAATCTACAAAGATTCAGGGAATGATTACAGCCAGGCTCTACTGTCACAAATTTTCACAAAGTTTTAGCATGGCTGTTCATGAAAGAAGACAGATTGGCGCCAATCAATTAAACTGTTTGCAGAACTCCAAGGCAACAGCGGAGGCAGAATTCTCCAGCCTTGGAAACCCCAAAAGAATCCTTCTAAAGCTTAACAGGCACTGCTGGCTGACAATAAGAGAGTTCCCATCGTGGTCTATGAGCTCAGAAGGCTATGTATTGAGTGAGCTCTCCTCTGTCCTCCTCCTTTGTTGGCAAAAGAGAGGCACGGAGCTAGCAGAGCTGATTCATTGCTTTGCTCTCTGTTTTCTTGATCTGCTATATGTTGCCGGGATTTGGGATTAAGGTGTAGTGGACTCTGGCCTCTGAGTTTAGCACAGGGGCTTAGCTATTATGCCTCCCTCCCCCCACGTCTCTTACTAGTGATCTGCTCTGTTCTCTTCTGTGGGGGACTGGGAGTTTTCTGGAACCAGGGATCTGGTTCTGGTCCTCCTGTGCTCACACTGAGCACAGGGACTTAGCTACTGGGTGCCTTTCTGTCCCTCCACCTCTCCTGCCACTGATCTCATCTGCTCTGTGCTGTGGGAGTTTAGGAGTTTTTTGGAACCATGGATCTGATTCTTCTCTTCCTGCGCTCACGCTGAACAGAGGACCTTAGCTATTGGGTGCCTTTATATTCCTCCCCCTCCTGCTAGTGATCTCGTCTTCTGTCAGCCATTGGGGTTTGGGAGGTTTCTGAAATCAGGGATCGGATTTGGCATCTTGTTCCTGCGTTCACACCAAGCACAGGGGCTCAGTGGATACCATGTGGGTGAAAGTGGGTGGAAGAGGACCTTGTCATGGGGGGGAAGAAGCCCTACCCCCACAGAGAACCAGAGGCCCCTGTCCCCAGGCATAAAACCCAGCCCCCCACACCCCCCGAGTCCTGCCCCAGAAGAGCATTGCTGAGCCCTCAGAGTGTTCTTCCCTTGCTCTGTCCTTGGGGCTTTCCCAAGAGGAAACAGAGGCATTAGCAACTTCAGATACCAGTAGTTGCTAGAGCTCTTCAGAGCAGAATCATCTGACAGCAGTGGTTCAGAATTTTTTTGGGGGGAAGCATCTTCCCCTCACAGGTCCCAACTCCCTCCTGTTCCTGTTGCCCCAAGTACACTCCCCTCTGGTGCCTCCTAGCCTGGTGCCAGAAAATAGCTGTGCATAGTCCCACCTGCTCAAATCATGGGGTCCCATTTCCAATCCAACCTGTGGAAACATTTCTGCACTCTCCCCAGAGTTCCCTTATACCCTCCCTCCTGTCATGGGGGTACTTTGGGGAACTCCTGTCAAAAGTCTGGGGCTGCCCACCCTTCCATCCATCTTTCGGATACTGGTTGCATGTTTCAGCTGTGGGGAGGGGGGCTGTGAGTGGATGGGTACACTCCAGAACCAGATGCAGAGTGGAATAAAACACCTCATTAATGGGTGGGCTCTGCACCTGTTTGGTTCCACCCTAGTTAGTGGGTGCCTTAGCTGAGTACTCACATTCATTACAACTTTCCTACTGCTGTGGGGGTACTTTGGGGAGCCCCCAATGAAGTTTGAGGGCATCTGCCTTTCTGTCTCTCTTTCAAGTACTGGCTGTATGTTTCAGCCCTGGGGTGGGGGTGGTCACATTTTGGAGTTTGGGTGTTAGGGGTGACTCAGGGCTTTCTAGCCACCTTGTCTACTTCCTTGTCAGGGCTTCAGAGCTGCCCACCACATCCACTCAGGGCCTTTCTTCTCAGGGCTTTCAGCCACTATGTCAACATAGTTGCACACTATGTTGTGTTTGGGTGTCAGGGGTAGATTCAGGACTTGGAGCCCCTATGTCTACATATGTCATTGCATGCTTTGGGGGTTGGGTGTCAGAGGTATACTCAGGGCTTGGAGCCACCCCATCTACATACATCATTTCACACTTTGGGGTTTGGGTGTCAGGGTTGGATTCAGGGTGTCAGGGTTGGATTTTGAGCCACCATGTCTAACCACTTCTCAGGGCTTTGAGCCACATCTAACCACTTCTCAGGGCTTTCAATCCACTATGTCTACTCCCTTCTCACAGCTTTTGATTCACCACATCTACTCCCTTCTCAGGGCTTCTAGCCACCAAGTCTAACTACTTAACAGGGTTTTTGAGCCATCACATCTACTTGCTTCTCAGGGCTTGGAGCAACCACATCTATGTATGTAGTTTTACACTGGTTTGGGTTTGTGTCTCAGGTGATCTCAGGGCACATTGCCCTGGTTCTGCTGGGTTCCCCAAAATGCCCCCCTTCAGTTTCTATTGGAGAATCTCGTGGACTTTGATTTCATTTCTGTTCTGCTGGGCTTCTGCCCTTGTTTTTTTTTTTGTGTGTGTGTGTGTGTGTGTGTGTGCTGTTTCCCTCCCTCCATTGGAAACAATGAAGTATAGGGACACCTTCTTTGGGGGCATAATTCAGACCCCATAAATCCAATCCTCACCAAATTAGGAGGACAGATAGAAGAGAGGCAGGTGAAGATCTGCTGCAAGTTTGGTGTCTCTAGTAGGGATGTGCATTCGGTTCATCCGAACTGAATGCACCCTGAAAATGGCCCATTCGGGCCTCTTTCAGGCTGCTCCAGGCCAATTCAGATTCTCTGATCTGAATTGGCTTGCCACCAAATTGCCGCCAAAATTTGGCGGCAATTCAGCCACATTATATCCTATGGGCCATTGAAGTCAATGGCAAAATCATAGGGTACATTTTGGGGGCTGGAGGGGACAGGGTTGGAGGGAAAGTCTCCAGACTCTCAGGGTAGCTGTGGGGGCCTCTCCCCAAGATACTCACCAGGTTTCAAGAACATTGGACCAGGGGATCCAATTCTACGGGCCCCCAAACAGGTTTCCCCCATCCCCCTCCATTGTTCTCTATGATGAGAATAAAAGTTACTTTTTCCCCACGATGCTGTTAGTGCCTCTGGGGGAGACGGGGTTTGGGAGAGAGGCTCCAAATTTTCAGGGTAGCTTTGGGAGCCTCTCCTCACATAAACCCCCATGTCCCAAAGCAATTGGACCAGTGGGCCCAATTCTATGGGCACACACACAGTGATTAACACATGGAATTCTCTGCCACAGAAAGTGGTGGTGGTGGCTGGCATGAACAGCTTCCAGATGGAATTTGACAAACATATGAAGGCTGGAGCAGAGCAGTCGTCCATCAGTGGCTGGTGTTCAGGAGTTGTTTTTTTAAAAAACAAACAAACGTATAAGTAATCCAGTACTATTAAAAAAGGTGAGGGGGTTGCCCCCCTCAGCACCAAAGCATCACTTGCCACAGAGACCAAGAGTTCCTTTTATCTATAGCCACCAGTGTTAATCAACCCTGAGTGTTCCCTGGAAGGCCAGATCCTGAAGCTGAAGCTCAAATACTTTGGCCACCAAATGAGAAGGGAGCACTCACTGGAGAAGACCCTGATGCTGGGAAAGATTGAAGGTCAAAGAAGAAGGGGATGGCAAAGGATGAGATGGTTAGACAGTGTCATTGATGCAACGAACATGAAATTGAGCAAACTTCAGCGGACAGCGGAAGACAGGAGGGCCTGGCGTAATCTGGTCCATGGGGTCGCGAAGAGTCGGACTCGACTGTGCGACTGAACAACAACAACCAGTGTTAATCCATGTGTTAATCACTGTTTGGGTGAAGAAGTATTTCCTTTCATCTGTTCTAACTTCTAACCTGACTGCTCAGCAATTTCATTGAGTGCCTACGAGTTCTTGTCTTGTAAGAAAGGGTGAAAAGTACTTCTTTCTCTACCTGCTCTATCCCATTCATATCCTTATAAACCTCTTAGCATATCACCCCTCAGTCATTGTTTCTCAAAGCTAAGATCCCCAGGCGCCTTAACCTTTCATCATAGGGAAAGTGTCCTCCTCTTATCATTGTAGTTGCCCTTTTCTGCATTTTTCCCAGTGTTATAAATATTTTTTTTATATGTGTGTGTGGTGTGAGTGGTCCAATGCGGTTGCACCATCAATTTATACGGGACAGGGCCTGTATAAATGTTCCTGTTGGTCTTTTGGGGTTTCTGTGTGGCACATGCTTACACTGCCACAGTGCCACTTGTTCTGGAGTGTGCCACTTGTTCTCATGGCAAACAAGCACCTCCCAAGACAGTTCACTTTCCCTGAGATTCTCTGGGAGAGTCTGACTGCTGGGTGGCTGCCTGCTTGCCTGCCTTAAGTGCAGCTGGCTAGGTTTCCCCATTGGAAACAATGGAGGTAATGGGGGTAATGTGTTTGGGTGCCCATAGAATTGGGCCCACTAATCCAATTGCTTTGATACATTTGGGTTTATGTGGGGAGAGGCTCCCGAAGCAACCCTGAAAATTTGGAGCCTCTCCCTCAAACCTCAGAGCCACTAACAGCATCATGTGAAAAAATAACTTTTATTCCCATCATAGAGAACAATGGAGGGGATGGGGCAACTTGTTTGGGGGCCTGTAAAATTAGATTCCCTAGTCCAATGTTCTTGAAACCTGGTGAGTATCTTGGGGAGAGGCCCCCGCAGCTACCCTGTGAGTTTGGAATCTTTCCCTCAAACCCCGTCCCCTCCAGCCCCCAGAATATATCCTATGTTTTCACCATTGACTTCAATGGCTCATAGGATATAATGGGGCTGAAATTGACATTCGGCTGGCCAAAAGACTACCCAGTGGGCTCCCTACTGCTGAAATTGACATGCAGGAGTCTTTCTGCCTGCCGAAATTGATTTTGCCATATTCAGCCGAATCCGAATTGGGCCAAATTTATTTTTTTTTGCACACCCCTAGTCTCTAGCATGCTGGGGTGGACATTCTAACAATATCACACACTTCCCAAACTGATTCAGTTCGTACAAATGTTTTTTTTTTTGTCCATGACGGCCCATGGTTGTTTGTGGGTGTGCCACAAACTGCAACCCAAACTGCATTTTCCCAGTTCATCTCCATCCCTAATTACTAGTCTCCCTGGGATTCTTTTACCTTTCCTTGCAATTCCTAGGTTTTAGAACTGAAAAGCTGAAGCTGATTGGAGAGTGGAAAATGGCCCTGGAAAAGAGCTCCCTAACCTTGTCACAAACACCCAACCCTCCGGCCAGACATTTGGGTTGCAAAACCAGGCTGCACAGCACTTTTACAAAAATTCTTAAGAGAGTCTAACACTCTCTCAAGCATATAGTAGGCTGCCACCAGATCTTTTAACAGTCTCTCCCAGTCTTAGAGTAAAAGACCAAACCTCCAAGACTTAACTGAGACTTAAACACAAGGTCAAATCTATAGACAAAGCCACAGACTGAACTTATAAGCAAAGAAGGTTATATGGTAGTAGTGGTCCCAAGTCCAAATGGAATTAGCCTTCTGAGATTCACAGAGCACAACCATGACAGGCTAAAAAAATATTTTAATTTTATTAAGGTGCAAACAGATTTTAAAACAAGACAATCAAACAGAAGGGACATAAAAAAAAGAATGTAAGCTTAACCAGCTTTGCTAAGAACTTACAATGCAGTTGCAAAGTTACCTTCTGGTTACAAGATATAGCAATCCAACCACAAGACAATCAAAAACACAAGCCCATCCAGGCAGACAAAATGAGATGCCAGAGTCCTGGGTTGCTCCAAACTAATGACCCATAAGGTCTGCTTAGTTTCCAGCAGCCACACCCTTTCAAAATGAAAACCTTATTTTTATAGAAAATGGTAGCTGTTGGTCAATTCAGGCCTTCAACCAACCAGAAGCTAGGAGAGTGAAGTCAACCTCCTTTGGTTACTATGGCTTCATGACACCCCATAATAGTCATTTTGCAGCCATTAAGGGGCTGCTTGACTCCAACGCACAGGTGCTAATAATTCTATCACTTAGGAATGCTTGATTGGGGCTAGTTTCCTTCCCAGGCTCCTAACAAGCCTCGTACCAGCTGAAACCACTTCTTATCAAGGTCACATGCTTCTGCATTATCTATGTCTCTAGGGAAAGGATTCTTCCAGGCCTTACGACCGAACCAAACTATTTTAGCTTAAAGCCACAAGCATGTAAAAATGGCTTTCCGTGACAAACCTTCCCTTGCCCAAGGAGGGAGGGACGATGCTTGGCAAGCTGTGCAAGTGGTTGCCAGGTACCCTAGTGGGAGGGTGGGGGACTTAATGGGAGCAAAGAGAGGCCTAGGCTGGCACACCAGAAGTGGCATCATCCAGTTGCCAGTGATGTGGGGACACTCTAGTATTCTGGCAAAAACTATGGTTGGAGTCATTTTTACCATGGAATTTTTGCTCAAATACTAGAGCATCTGCACATCGTTGGAGACAGGATGATTTATCTTCTGGTGAATACCAGAACTGATATCACCACAGTGCAGGTAACATAGCTCTAGGACTTCATTTGCTGATGCTTAGTCCATCACTGGCCAGCTGACTAATGCCAGGAGGAAGGGCCCTGGAGTGGGGGATCCCTTGCCCCCATTAACACCATGGCAAGCCTAACAAGGGGTGGTTGCCCCACTAGCCATTGGCCCATTGGGAATTTTCCCAGTTAGTTTAACAGCCAATCTTCCTCTGTAGTAGGGTGGCTAGCTCCAGATTAAGAAATTGCTAGCTATTGGGGGGTATAGCCTGGGGAGGGGAGGGTTTGGGGAGAGAGCTCAGCACTTGATGCCATACAGCCCACTCCTCAAAGCAGCATTTTCTGCAGGGGAGCTGATCTCTGTAATCTGGAGACCTGATATAATTCCAGGATATCTTCAGGCCCTGCCTGGAAGTTGGCAACCCTACTCTGTTGGGAAGCATACTAATGCAATGGCACAAAATTAGGGGTATGTCTTGGCCTCATATCCTTTTTGTAGGCCTCCGGGTCAACTGGTTGGCCGCTGTTTAAAACAGGATGCTGAACTAGATGGACCACTGATCTAATCAAGCAGGACACCCCTCATATTCTAAGTAAGCTGGTACCCAAACCAGGAATCAGATAAGCGAGGACATGTATTCTGAGACCCAGACTACATGATACTATTTCTAGTGAATCAAGTTGCTTTCCCCACAGCCATGCTGCTGCTACAGAGAACAGTTTTTTAAAAGTCTGTGGGGGGGCAATTCTGCTTGGGACAGTGACAGTAGGGGAGGGGCTCCTGCTTCCCCCTTACCATTTTTCTGAGCCAACATGGACACCATGGGGATTGACTGTCCATTTTGGAACTGCACATGCACAATATGGCTTGGGGGAAACAAGAGCCCCCTTTCCCCACACCATGGTCCCATGCTGAATCTGACCACCTTAGACTTTTAAAATAGTATTCTCTGAAGCTGCTGTGTAGATACAGGGAAGTGAGTTGGGTCTGGGGATTTTGACATTCAGAGTAGCTTACGTACAATCACCACAGCTGGAACCAGCAGTTTTTTAGAGCCAGTTGAGGATCTTGTGGGTCAAAGCTTATAGCAGAAGCTTTCTGCTTGCTGCTGTAGCTAGTACTCAGACTCAGCAGAGGAGATGCATAGAAAAAGTTCCCAGTCTTTAGTGCTGGGTGTACATTCAATGATTTTATTTTAGTGTTTAGGTACCTTCCAATATGAACTTCGTTGTGTGACAGAACCTATTTTTGATTAGGGACTTATGCTTGCATATAGCCAAGCTGGAAAACACCCTAACAGTACCTTACTGGTATTTTCCAGGTATTTTTAAAGCTAAATATACATTAGAATATCTCCCAGCAAAGCTGGTTATCCCAAACATGAACCCCCCCACCCCAAATTGAGTTTTATTCAGGACTTTGGGATAGCTGCTGGTAAAGGTCTTCAGGCTTGTCCCCCCGCCCCATTTTTTTAAGGTTCCTCAGGTAACAGGAGGGAGGGGGGATGAGGCAGTAGCTTGAGATTGTTCTGCTGGGTTTCTGTGGATTGCCATAGGTTTTGTTGCACTTGCAAAACTGCCCCCCCTTACCAAACATTTTTTTTTTCTGTTGGGCTTCTCTGGGTTTACATTGGTGCTGTTCTACTTGCAATAGTGGCCCCCTTGTGCCTAACTTCATTCTGCTTGGCTTCTCTGGGTTGATGTTCTGCTGGGCATTCAAAAATGCCCTCCCCCTTGCTTGAGATTGTTCTGGTAGGCTTCTGTGGATTGCCCTTAATTCTACCAGGTTTGCAACAATTTATTTATTTATTTATTATGAGATTTATACCCCACCCTCCCCGCAAAGCAGGCTCAAAACAATGACCTCCTTGCTTGAGATTGTTCAGACAGGCTTCTGTCCTTGGTTCTACTGGGCTTTCAAAAGTGACCCCCTTTCCTTAAGATTGTTCTGCTGGGCTTCTGTTGATTGCCCTTGCTTCTGCAAAACAAAACAAAACTAATACATTCTGCTGGGCTTCTCTGGTTTGACATTGGTTCTGCTGGGCTTTCATAAGTGGCCCTGCTTGCTTGAAATTATTCAGCTGTTATTCTCTGGTTTGATGCTAGAGCTGTTGGGCTTGCCACATTAGCTTGTGTTTGTGCTGGTATTCGTGGGTTCTGCATTGGCTCTGTTGGGCTTATTTATTCATTTATTTACTAAATTTGTGAATTGCCCGATCCCTGCATTCACAGGGCTCTGGGCGATATACAACAGTAAATACAATACAATATGAAACATTCACTACAGTCTTAAGAAAACAATCCCCCAGATGGTGTCCATGAATCAAATAAAGGATGGGGTGCTAGCCATGATACAGCCTGTCAGTGTCCTCAACCAAAAGCCCAGTGGAACCTCTCCACCTTACAGGCCCTGTGGAATTACATTAGATCCCACAGGTCCCTGATGTTATTTGGCAGAGAGTTTCACCAGGTTGGAGCCAGGGCTGAGAAAGCCCTGGCTCTGGTCAAGGATAGCCGGATATCTTCAGAGCCAGAGATCATCAGCAGATTATTCTCTGCAGAGTATAACACCCTTTGGGTTCTTGTTGTTGGTTCTTGTATCAATGCTTGTTGTAGACATGCCTCTTTGTTTTTGCTCTGGAACAGCAGACACCCCCCCGCCCCCGGAAACAATGCAAGATGGATGGGGGCACCTTGTTTGGGGGCTGATAGAATTGGACTCTTTGAGCCACTCTTCTTGAAACTTAGTTGAGTTCTTCTGTGGACAGGCACCGTCAGCTGTGGAGCAATTCTGGCGCATCTAGCTTCAGAAACAGAACCCCAAGCCTCCTGGATAAATTCTGATAGGATATAATGGAGCCAAATAATCTTGGATTCCAGAATAAAACCTTGATCCGACGACCGTACCAGTATTTGGATCCTGAAAAATTGGGAACACAGTTTTCTGGCTTCAATATACCCCAAACTGAACAACAGCAAAAAAAAAAAAAAATATGCACAGACTTATATGCCTATTGTTGAAATTCTGCCTTCAAAGTCACATTATGTATGTATAGAAAGGATGGCAAAATTGATCAAGCGTCATTCTCAATAGTACCCATCATCTTGGTTTTGTTTGTTTTTCTTTATTTACACTGGTACTTGAACATGAGGGAAATTCTGCAGGAAAAAAAATATTCTTCAAGAAAATACACATCGACATTAAAAGGACTTGAAAGAATGGATGCACCTGCCAGTTGTGTCTCGGGTTTTTATTTTCCCAAGTCTCTTGTACGTGGTTTAGTAGATATTTATGAACCTATTAGTTTCCTTTTTACTGTGGCTTTTGCTTTGGCTCCTTTTTTTCAACTTGTCCTTTGTGTTCCAGGCAGCAGAGAAAATAAATAAGTTGTTGATATCAGGCTGACAGCCCATTTTGCACAGGGATACCATTCAGAGAGATCCTGATGGTAGGAATTGTTGGCAGCTACTTTGCCCATAAAGTGATTGCAGCACAGCCTTGCACAGATGCAAATGCAGAAATTGCTTATGTAGCATTTGCTGATCAGCCTTTTATGTGCCCAAGGAATGAAACAATGGCAGGAAACATAAGGCATGAAACATTAATGTAATCCTGGGGATGCCACAATTACAAGTTATCTAATATATCCTACTCACATGAAATACTCATGTTACAATAAATGGAATATATTTGGAGTTAGTTCATTCAGCTGATGTCCCTCACTGATGGCTCCCATGCAGGGCCTGTCAGTGAGCTGGCAAAGTGGATGCATTCACGGTATGAAGTGATTGATGCCTTCATGTGGAGTGGTTGAAGCCTGGGTGGCACCATTTGTAGCAGCAGCTTGTTCCCAAGCTTCTGAAGCTATGCATTGGCTCAGTTAAGACATCATGTGAATCTATAGACATGGGAAACTATAGTAAGGCTGCGGTCACATGTGCTATTGGAGCAGAGGGGAAGCGCCCCTATTTTCTCTGGAGGAATTTGACTTGCAATTGCAAGATCACACATCCCTTTGTGCTGTGGGCTTAGCCTGTCACTGTGTGATCAGATGCCACCACATGCAAGAGTTGTTTTTTTCCGTTTGTTTCCATGCTCATAAACAAGAGATCGCACCTCCACACTGAGGGTTCCCCATGGAATATGTGATTATGTGCATATTGCTAAGAGGGGGCGGGAATGGCACTGAGTTGGGAGGGGAAGACCATCCTGATGGCTTGAGAGCATGATTGAGTGATCAGACAGGGGGAAATCCATCCGTAGCCCGTCGGCAACCATTAGGACCAAACTTTCCCCAATGTCTTTTTTAACCCTGCTTCTGTGGCAGAACAGCATCAGTTGCCAATGACTGCAGGATCTTTCCCAGATGTTGCTGTCTGATCATGCCCTTTAGGTTCATCAGGTATTCACAGCTATGTCAGATCTAAAGGTGCATGTGACTGCAACCTCAGTGTGATTATCTGAATGTGAGTGTCCATCAAACCTGGTTCTGAAACCATGGCTTGAAGTTGGATTAGTAACCACAAGTAATCTCACAACTATGGCTTTGTATGTTGTATAAACATGGACATCTTGGCTTAATCTAGTTTGCTCTTTGGAACTTTGGCAAGGGAGGAGGGGAAGAGTAGGTGATGAAGCCAGCATTTGTGGAAGCAAGCCAAGAACTGCTTTTTGAAAAGTGATTGCTGGCTGCTCTACTTGGGATACATATGAATGCCACCAAACAATTAAAGATATTTACTTATTTTATCTAATTTCTAACTGATTAACTGAATAATAAATTAAATTTAAACAAATTTCCCTCTTTCCAAAAAAACCTACTACAGTTGCCCTTTTGAGAAATATATAATTAGCATAACTTTAAAAGCCACAATAACCACTTACTATTAAAAATAAAAGTTATTTTGTTAATTGTTAATATTTTATCCTGTTTCATTAATGGCCTTAAAAAACTTATATGTGTGTCCTCAACTGAGCCTTGCTTGTGAGGCTTTCCTGTGGCATCTGACTAGCCTCTGTTGGAAACAGGATGCTGGACTAGATGGACCATTGGTCTGATCCAGCAGGGCTGCTTCTACATTCTTGTGTTCTAATTCATACCTCCACCAATTTAAAATTGCCTTTAATGATTAAAACTGGCCTCTACCACTCAATCAACTGAAGTTCAAATTGATTTATTTACTGATTAACGCATGTAGCCCTAATCGAGATTAATGCTCCTTGATGTCGGTTCTGTGTTCAGCACTTAAATGACATTTTTTAAACTCTTTGCTGCCATTTTCTGTCTGCTCAATTGGGGAAAAAAATCATTCCTGAGAGTAACTGAAAATTGCTCTAGATTGTCATTGAGTGATTTACAGAAATAGCCTTTGATTACACTCCCAGTCACTTTTATGGTTTACAGGCTATCAGATTGGCCTCGGAGGGGAGAAATAAAATAACATGTCAGTTCTGGACAATCAGATAATTGGTACAGTTTGTCCAAGAAAAATTATGCCTATTTCTTTTTGGAGATCTTTGGCAAGGTGAAAAATATCAATACTATAAATCACATTTCAATTGAAAATATGATGGCCTTAAAAGATCTACTAAGCTGTAGCAAAATGTTTATTTGACTCACTTGCTATACATTCTCCACTAAGAGAGGGAAATTGGAATGTGTTTTCTATTAGCACAGTCAGAGCAAGATCCAATGTAGGTCAGGGAGGGGGCGTGCATGTGAAATGGGATGCTACTGAATTTCTTCATTGGGACTGGTTCAGTTCGAAATTCCACATTTTGATTTAATGTCTCCCTAGTGCAAATTGACCCTAGGATCATTTTTTTTAAAATGTCAGTTTCCTTGCAATGCATTTCTCAATGTTACCTGTACACTAATTGCATACAAATGACATTAAAAAATAAACTGGGGCCCCCATCATGTGGAGAATTTGCTGCACGGATGGCATGAATGTCAGGCGGATTTTCAGGGCACAATCACACCGCAACATCTGGGAAGCGTGGTGCTCCCGTGGCCAACCTGTGGTGTCCCGCCGAAGATGTGGAGTTTAAAAGTACCACAGAAAGTGTGCTAGTATCTGGAAACATGGGGCAAAGGCGGGCATCTGATCACAGGAGTGCTAGTATCCCGTGACATCCAGTGCCCATCCATGTCCCATTGCAAACTGGATGTTTTTTGTAAGTCTCTATAGGATGCGCACAAACGCCGAACTGCACACGTGCACAAACTCGCCATGAAGTGATCCTTCATTCCTCAATCATGCGCATGTGGGGACTCCATTGGAAAAAAAAAAATAATTGCCCATCTGATCCAGAAGCGGTGGCTTGTGATCGCTGCTTGTGTGAATGCGCCGTGCTGCTTCTTTGCCACACTTCAGCATCTCTGTGTGATCAGCAGCTAACAGCCTAAGTGCAGAGACTTGGGGGATGTGTGATCAGGCTACCACACTTTATTTTGCTGTGTGGCGAACAGCCATGCCCCCCCCCCCATGCAATATTCCCTCTAAGCTGTGGAGTCTTGTGAGCAAAAATTCTACTTTGTGAGCTACTGGCATTAAATTTGTGAGTGAGCAATTTGGCTCCTGCATAAATTAGTTTGCTCTGAAGTTGTCCATCCTGAGCAAAGACAAAAATGTGTGATCTGGAAGCTATAAAACTGTGAGCTAGCTCACACTAACTCATCTTAGAGGGAACAATGCCCCCATGTTATCTGGCCCATGTGGCCACAGCCTGAGTACATTAATGATGAAAACCAGCAGAATAAAGAGGTCCCAGTGGTAAAATGGTTAGATTGTTGGCCTAGGACTGGGGAAACACAACGTTAAATCACTGCTTAGCCATGAAGCTCATTGGACGACCTTGGTCCAATCACTCTTTCTCAGTCTAACCTACTTCACAGGGTAGTTGTGGCAAGAAAGTGAAGGAATGGAAAATTGTATATGGGAATGAGTGGGATAAAAATGAGATAGGGAAGACCAATGGATGGGGAAAAGGCTAACAATGTCAATGTATGGAGGAGGGGTGGATGAAAAAAGGCATTGTTTGCATTCTTAGAGCGAACACTGGAAACCAACTTTGAAAAATCCTCCCTTCAGTCTGCCCAAAATCATCCCTTTGGTTCTAACATTTACTTGACTAGCCAAGCCCTTCCCATACTGAATGAGCAAATACATGCCTATCTTCTTCACCAGTCATCTAAAGCAGCATGTGACAAAGTTGCTCCAGATGAAGGCCTGTCTCCATGAGTATCCAGTTAGTGCAATCTGTCTTCTGCAATGTCTCTTATCTCCTTCATCTTCATTCTGAGGTAGCAGGATCACATGAAGTGGACTCTTACTTGAAAAATGTATTTCTGTGGGAAATTCCTATGTGATTTATGCTAGATAGATAAACACCCTGATCCAACGGTCAACTGATCCTTCCTTCTTGAATAAGGTTGCCAGCATTGCCTTAGCGAATGTCACGAGATTTTGAGGGCAGACTCTTGATATGGTGGTGTTTGGGGAGGATGCAATGTCACTTTTGGATGACATGCTAAGTATTTCCCTTATCTCTATGGTAAAGACCACAGAGAGATGCGGAAATAGCTGGAGTGTTACTGTGGAGTCCATTTTCCAGCCATTTTTTTCTTCCACTCGCCAGTTTTTAAGGGGGGGAGGATTGGAGTCATTGGGGTTATCAACCATGGGCAGGCAAATGGAAAGCCTATTCTTGCCATCAGTGGCCAGCAATCCTGAAAAGGTGGGGAAGAGACAGCAAAGACCGTTTCACTGAGGAACAGCCAGAAAAAAAAAAAAAGTAGTTACATACCTCTGTTTTTATCTGGCTAGATCATAACAGTGTGATTCGTATTCTTTCATTTTCACAATGTATTGCATGAAGGGCTTTGGAGTAAAAAATATGTCTGATAAACATATAATAGCAACAAGAATTA